>JARNME010000404.1:32076161-32089690 GCA_030179655.1 Scaptomyza flava | reverse complement strand
TTAGCTGGACTATAAGGCGGATGAGGAATGCAGATATTTTTGATAGTTTTTTTGGAATTGCCACCCCCCTATAGAACTTTATCAGATATTTTTGGGCGAGAACATTCAAGACAATTATAATCAAGTCCAACAATTTGTACTTTACTAACTGGTCACTCATAAACAAAGGACGGCAATGTAACTGTAACTACATATAAAAATAAAATATTATATGCATACAAACATGCATTTCATTAATTGTATTGTTTTTCGCCAAAATCTAGAGTTTACATGAGCAATTCCTAAACTCGAAGTCTCCATAAGTCGAATTTTTTTCGTGGATAATGGTGATTCGAGTTATGGAAGTTTGACTGTATATATATTTTCATATGTACATATGTATTTACCTAAAATACATAATAATATTGTATGAAAGAATAAATACTTAAACCTATATTATATAAATTTAATATTATTTAACATAATTAATAATAAATATAGTTGCCCACCCAAGAGCCCTGCACCAGCATGCAAATGTACATATGTACATGTAAAAATCATTTTGTAGTTTCGGGTTTTTTATTGACGGTCACCAGCAGATCAACAAAGCGCACACATGCATACGCATAAAATATATATATTCATGTGCACACACACATCAAACGAAATTCGTTCTTTTCTGCCTCTACTAAAATGACAAAGCCAGTGCAATTCTGTTTTGCTTCAACGTACAAAACGCACGAAGTAAAAATACCCTTTGTACCAATATTGAATAATAGCCAATTAAACTCAAATAATTACTTTTTATGTATGTATAGTTTAATTTCGATAAATAAATAAAAAATATGAACATAAATAATATTAAAGTATCTCACGTTTTACTATTTATTTGACAAAGTTCATATTTCATTCATTTGGTAGGAAGACAGCTACTAGCATCACCCAAAAAACTGGCCCAAGCCTCCTGGAGTTTGAAATCATAAATACTTATAACTTCACAGTTTTTGAGCTAAATCCACAAAATTTGATGTCAAGATAGATGATGACGTCCTCCAAATATGTGTATCAAAACTTTGGATAGTTATCGATAATTTTAAACGAACTTGTTCTGCTTATGGTATAAGAGAACTTTTATCCAAAATCTGAAGTCTCTAGCTCTTGTAGTCTCTGAGATCCACGGGTTCATACAGACGGACAGACGGACATGGCTATATCGTCTCGGCTGTTGATGCTGATCAAGAATATATATACTTTATGGATTCGGAGATGCTTCCTTCTGCCTGTTACATACTTTTGCACAAAACCATTATACCCTTTTTTACCCATTTCATGGGTTCAGGGTAAAACAAGTGGAAACGTTGCAGTCGGACGCAACCGACTGCGGCATACTCGATACCAGTATTAAAACAGGTAAAAAGAGGCCTGATTGCAAAGGGGCACGGATGGGGCAGGGGTGTACGCTGCCTTAAAGGTTCTCCGATGCAGATAGGGATGCCACCAACTAACGTGGCTCCAAAATTTTTGATGCAGTTTTTTTGGGGTTGGTAGTAGCTATCTTCTTACCAAATTTGGTAGTTCTAGCTGTAAGGGTGTTTGAAATATGCGGATTTATCGTTATCGAATTTATCGACTTGCCAGCCCCCTAGTTATCGTAGAACCCCAATCAAGAGAATTGGGGTAAGATAAAGAGAATTGGAAAGTTTCAAGTCTCTAGCTTGAAGGGTGTGGAAAAAAGTTGCGTTCATACAGACGGACAGACACCATGACGGACATTGCACAAACCCAATATACTCTTTACCTTCGGTATCGAGTATAAAAAGTAAATATTTGAGTTTTAATTGGCTGTTATTCAATATTGGTACAAACAGTATTTTTAATTCATGCATTTTGTACGTTGAAGCAAAACAGAATTGCACTGGCTTTGTCATTTTAGTAGAGGCAGAAAAGAACGAATTTCGTTTGATGCGTGCGTGCACATGAATATATATATTTTATGCGTATGCATGTGTGCGCTTTGTTGATCGGCTGGTAACCGTCAATAGAAAAACCTGACCTTTCTCAACATCTACAAAATGACTTTTTACATGTACTACATTTGCATGCTGGTGCAGGGCTCTTGGGTGGGCAACTATATTTATTATTAATTATGTTAGATAATATAAAATTTATATATATGTATGTTTAAGTATTTATTCTTTCATACAAAATTATTATGTATGTAAAACAAAAAAAATTAAAAAATCAAAAAAATACAAAAAAAATAATTTAGCAATTAAGTTTACGTATTCATTTTAATACTTTGGCGTTTTAATAGTCTTTAAGGAATAATGTAGTTTAAGTGGGGAACATGGATATGACTGAATTGCTATTTTTAATTAATTTAAATTTTTAAACTGCTTCATATCAAGTCGACTCATAGGTCATATTAAATATGACCCCATTACATTTGTAATGGCCTCCTCGTGGTGTTCCCTGGGTACCGATTGACTATTTATGTGATTCGGGAGCCAATATGAGCGGCGATCATAGATATTAACATACATGTGTACATATACAGGCAAACTTCCATATTTCGAACTTCCGTAACTCGAATTTTCTATAACTCGAATCTAATCGAGTGGCAGTAGCGTTAAGAACGAAAATTGCATACAATGTTTCTTAAATAACTCAAACTTTCATAACTCGAATATCTCCATAACTCGAATTCTATGTTTGGCACGTGTCCCCTTATTTCGAATTTTTCGGGGATTTGCAAAGAAAATTGAATTCTATTGAATTGGCATTTTTTCCACCAAATATGACTTCGAAATTGCAACCGCTTGACCAGAGAGTAATACAAAATTTGAAATTTTACTATCGAAGCAGAATCTTAAAAGAAGCATTTAAGCGTATGGAGGCGAAGAGAAAATATGATATCACACTTATGGATTGTATCAATCATGTAACAAAAGCATGGAATATAGACGTCAAGAACCAAACAATAGCAAACTGCTTTAAAAAAGCTGGATTCGGTCAAAATTCTACATGGGATAATGAGGATGACATACCTTTTATTTTCTTAAATAACATTGATAATGAACGAAACTTGATACAAGCTGATTACGAAGCTTGGATGAGATTTAATAGTGATATACCATCCGAAGCTACGCTTGAGGATTATATTGAGTTGGACAGCGAGATTTGCACAGCAGGCTTTCCCACATATGCCGACATTATCAAACAATACTGTTCAGAGCCAGTGAATCAGAATTCAAATGCCATGAAAGATGATGACGATAGCTCGGAGGAAGAATTGATCCTACAACCTTCCACGAATGATGCAGCGGATTTCGTGACGGTTTTGAATTCATTTTTACAAACAAATAGTTACACAACTGACGGTCATTATAGAGCATTGAACATATTAGAATCTTTTTTCACTGAAACAAACAAGAAAAAAATAAATGTTCAACCACAAATCACTCTGTATTTTACCCCACAGTAACTATGTAACAAGAGGACTTGATATGTAACTGTAACTACATATAAAAATAAAATATTTATATGCATACAAACATGCATTTCATTAATTGTATTGTTTTTCGCCAAAATCTAGAGTTTACATGAGCAATTCCTAAACTCGAAGTCTCCATAAGTCGAATTTTTTTCGTGGATAATGGTGATTCGAGTTATGGAAGTTTGACTGTATATATATTTTCATATGTACATATGTATTTACCTAAAATACATAATAATATTGTATGAAAGAATAAATACTTAAACCTATATTTATATAAATTTAATATTATTTAACATAATTAATAATAAATATAGTTGCCCACCCAAGAGCCCTGCACCAGCATGCAAATGTACATATGTACATGTAAAAAATCATTTTGTAGTTTCGGGTTTTTTATTGACGGTCACCAGCAGATCAACAAAGCGCACACATGCATACGCATAAAATATATATATTCATGTGCACACACACATCAAACGAAATTCGTTCTTTTCTGCCTCTACTAAAATGACAAAGCCAGTGCAATTCTGTTTTGCTTCAACGTACAAAACGCACGAAGTAAAAATACCCTTTGTACCAATATTGAATAATAGCCAATTAAAACTCAAATAATTACTTTTTATGTATGTATAGTTTAATTTCGATAAATAAATAAAAAATATGAACATAAATAATATTAAAGTATCTCACGTTTTACTATTTATTTTGACAAAGTTCATATTAAGTTTATAATACCCTTCCAAGTTGGACTGCATAAAGCAGATTCAAGCAGAGCACACTGGTTCCTGTTGTATGGGGAGGGCGGCCAAAAATACTTCTGCTTGAAACTTAACACAAAATTTTTATAAATTCATGGTAAGATTATGTGTAAAAATCAGCCAGATTGGACCACCATATCATATAGCTTTCATATGAACGGTCTGAAATCAAGTGTTTGTATGGAAAACTGTTTTGTTTTCATTATATTGCAACGCAACCTTATAATACTTCATTAAAAACTACTTTATTTAACCAGGGCGAGCCTAGTGTAAATCGTGATACTATATTATATAGCTGCCATAGGAACAATCAGTCTAAAATAGATTTTTTGTTGTAAAATTTATTTTTGTTTTAAACGACAAACGGCAAAAATGTAACAATAATTAAACAGCAACAAACACAAAATTATTATCGATTTTTTCATAGTTCATGTATGTGCACGCTTTAATTATAAGGTAAAAATTCAACAAATAAAAAAAAAAAATTCAACAAATATTCATATGTAAGAAAGAAAAAAAATTGTTATATGCATTCCAGTAAATCAATTGCTGATTTTAAAAGCTTCGACTTTGGCCTACAAATAAGTTTTATTTGACCCGTGATGAAGAGATCTGAGGTTAAAAGCAATCTGTTCAGTAAATACGTATTTGTCAGGACTCTTGACATTTTGCGTGTATGCTTCAGCCTGAACACCATATATCAAAAGCAGCTAATCGAGGAAATTGGCATTCATATGTTGTCCCTATGAAAATAATGCGCTCTTAGCATGGAAAAACCGAAAATAAACACAAAACACAAAATAAAAGCAAAAACACCAAAACAACACAACAAAAAAAAACAACAACTACAACAAAACAAGTGGAAACGTTGCAGTCGGACGCAACCGACTGCGGTATACTCGATACCAGTATTAAAAATTTTGATGCCCATCCATGTGGGATGTTAATTGCTTTGTTCATACCAAATTTGGTGACTCTAGCTCGAAGTTTGTATAAAGTGGGGAAAGGGGGGCTGGGGGCGGTATGGGTGGAATTGCATCCAAATTTTTGATGCAGATCTTTGTGGAATGTCAATTGCTATCTTCATAACAAATTTGGTGACTCTAGCTCAAAGTTTGTAAAAGTGGGGAAAGAGGGGCTGGGGGCGGTATGGTTGGGCGTGGCATTCAAATTTTTGCTGCAGATCCTTGTGGAATGTCAAATGCTACCTTCATACCAAATTTGGTGACTCTAGCTCAAAGTTTGTATAAAGTGGGGAAAGGGGGGCTGGGGGCGGTATGGGTGGAATTGCATCCAAATTTTTGATGCAGATCTTTGTGGAATGTCAATTGCTATCTTCATAACAAATTTGGTGACTCTAGCTCAAAGTTTGTATAAAGTGGGGAAAGGGGGGCTGGGGGCGGTATGGTTGGGCGTGGCATTCAAATTTTTGCTGCAGATCCTTGTGGAATGTCAAATGCTACCTTCATACCAAATTTGGTGACTCTAGCTCAAAGTTTGTATAAGGTGGGGAGAGGAGGGCTATGGGGCTGGGGGCGGTATGGTTGGGCGTGGCATCCAAATTTTTGCTGCAGATCCTTGTGGAATGTCAAATGCTACCTTCATACCAAATTTGGTGACTCTAGCTCGAAGCATGTAAAAGGTGGTGAAATTGGGGCTATGGGGCTTGGGGCGGTATGGGTGGGCGTGGCATTCAAATTTTTGCTGCCGATCCATGTGGGATGTCAATTGCTATCTTCATACCAAATTTGGTGACTCTAGATCGAAGTTTGTATAAAGTGGGGAAAGGGGGGCTGGGGGCGGTATGGTTGGGCGTGGCATTCAAATTTTTGATGCAGATCTATGTGGAATGTCAATTGCTATCTTCATACAAAATTTGGTGACTCTAGCTCAAAGTTTGTAAAAGGTAGGGAAAGGGTGGTGAAAGGGGTGCGCGTGGCTCCAAAACTTTGATGCAGTTTTTCGGGGGTCGTTGCAAGCTATCTTCCTGCCAAAGTTGGTGGCTCTAGCTCCACAACTCTGGAAGATACACGCATTCCCGTTTTTGACGAAGCGTTGGGGTGGATGGGGGCGGCTAGGGTGGTATTGGTGGGCGTGGCATCCAAACTTTTGATGCAGTTTTTGGGGGGTCATCATCACCTATCTTGGCTCCAAATTTGGTGGCTCTAGCTCAAAAACTGTGGGAGATATAGCCATTTCTGATTTCAAAATGCGGGGTGGCTGGGGGCGGAATGGGTGGGCGTGGCTCCAAAATTTTGATGCAGTTTTTTGGGGGTCGTTACCAGCTAGCTTTCTACCAAATTTGGAGGCTCTAGCTCCACAACTCTGATAGACACACGCATTCCCGTTTTTGACGAAGCGTTGGGGTGGATGGGGGCGGCTAGAGCAATATCGGTGGGCGTGGCATCCAAACTTTTGATGCAGTTTTTGGGGGGTCATCATCACCTATCTTGGCACAAAATTTGGTGGCTCTAGCTCAAAAACTGTGGGAGATATACGCTTTTTTGACTTTAAATTGGGGGGGGGGGCTGGGGGCGGAATGGGTGGGCGTGGCTCCAAAATTTTGATGCAGTTTTTTGGGGGTTGCTAGTAGCTATCTGCCCACCAAATTTGGTAGTTCTAGCTGTAAGGATGTGCGAAATATGAGGATATATCGGTTTTGAGTTATCGAATTTATCGATTTGCCAGCCCCCCAGTTATCGTAGAACCCCCATCTTGACACTTTAATTTACTATCCCATAGATAAAGAGAACTGGAAAGTTTCAAGTCTCTAGCTTGAAGGGTGTGGAAAAAAGTTGCGAACATACAGACGGACAGACGGACGGACACCATGACGGACATTGCACAAACCCAATATACTCTTTACCTTCGGTATCGAGTATAAACAACAACAACAAAAAAATCTTCCTCTCTTTTCTTTACACTATCTTTCGTCTTACTCTAGCACTCTTCTTTCATTTTTTTCGCAAGCCAAATGTGCTTTTTATACTCGATACCGAAGGTAAAGAGTATATTGGTTTTGTGCCATGTCCGTCATGGTTTCTGTCCGTCTGTCCGTCCGTATGTGTGCAAGTTTTTTCCACATCCTTCAAGCTAGGGACTTGAAACTTTCCAATTCTCTTTATCTATGGGATAGTAAATTAAAGTGTCAAGATTGGGGTTCTACGATAACTGGGGGGCTGGCAATCGATAAATTCGATAACTCAAAAACGATAAATCCGCATATTTCACACACCCTTACAGCTAGAACTACCAAATTTGGTAAGAAGATAGCTACTAGCAACCCCCAAAAAACTGCATCACAATTTTGGAGCCACGCCCACCCATTCCGCCCCCAGCCCCCCCGCAATTTAAAGTCAAAAAAGCCTATATCTCCCACAGTTTTTGAGCTAGAGCCACCAAATTTTGTGCCAATTTAGCTGATGATGACCCCCCAAAAACTGCACCAAAAGTTTGGATGCCACGCCCACCAATACCGCCCTAGCCGCCCCCAGGGGCCCCAAAGTTTCGTCAAAAACGGGAATGCGTGTATATTCCAGAGTAGTGGAGCTAGAGCCACCAAATTTGGTAGGAAGATAGCTGGCAACGACCCCCAACAATCAGCATTAAAGTTTTGGAGCCTAGCCCATCCATTCCGCCCCCCTTTCCCCACCTTACACAAACTTTGAGCTAGAGTCACCAAATTTGGTATGAAGGCAGCATTTGACATTCCACAAGGATCTGCAGCAAAAATTTGGATGCCACGCCCAACCATACCACCCCCAGCCCCCCTTTCCCCACTTTATACAAACTTCGAGCTAGAGTCACCAAATTTGGTATGAAGAGAGCAATTGACATCCCACATGGATCGGCAGCAAAAATTTGAATGCCACGCCCACCCATACCGCCCCAAGCCCCATAGCCCCCTTTCACCACCTTTTACATGGTTCGAGCTAGAGTCACCAAATTTGGTATGAAGGTAGCATTTGACATTCCACAAGGATCTGCAGCAAAAATTTGGATGCCACGCCCAACATTACCGCCCCCAGCCCCATAGCCCCCCATTCCCCACCTTATACAAACTTTGAGCTAGAGTCACCAAATTTGGTATGAAGGTAGCATTGACATTCCACAAGGATCTGCAGCAAAAATTTGGATGCCACGCCCAACCATACCGCCCCCAGCCCCCCTTTCCCCACTTTATACAAACTTTGAGCTAGAGTCACCAAATTTGGTATGAAGGTAGCATTTGACATTCCACAAGGATCTGCAGCAAAAATTTGGATGCCACGCCCAACCATACCGCCCCCAGCCCCCCTTTCCCCACTTTATACAAACTTTGAGCTAGAGTCACCAAATTTGGTATGAAGATAATAATTGACATCCCACATAGATCTGCACCAAAAATTTGAATGCCACGCCCATCCATACCGCCCCCAGCCCCCCTTTCCCCACTTTTACAAACTTTGAGCTAGAGTCACCAAATTTGTTATGAAGATAGCAATTGACATTCCACAAAGATCTGCATCAAAAATTTGGATGCAATTCCACCCATACCGCCCCCAGCCACCCTTTCCCCACTTTATACAAACTTCGAGCTAGAGTCACCAAATTTGGTATGAAGATAGCAATTGACATCCCACATTGATGGGCATGAAAATTTTTAATACTGGTATCGAGTGTACCGCAGTCGGTTGCGTCCGACTGCAACGTTTCCACTTGTTTAAAGTTGAGGTAAGGTTACCTTTTTGAATAAAGCAAGAGCACGGGCACCTACGGGCAGCTGAAATTAACACCACATAATCTTAAAATGTTAATAAATAATATACAAAAAGAATTATTGTGCCGCGAGAGATACAAACACAGAACGTCCACAATAACGTACTTAACAAAATAACGATTTAACTTTTTTAGTGAGAGCTCTGTTAGCAAGCTGTTCACGCTGCAATACCAAAATAATTTTATGCTGTCTCTTTTGATGCCATTCTTGAAGAGGACAGTTAGAACAAAACAAAAACAAGTATACAGTTTAATAGCTAGACCAATTATGAAAAAGTGTTGATGCATTTAAAGTCAAAATTTTAGATTTTAGATATAGGCTTTTTTGACTTTAAAATGCGGGGGTCTGGGGGCGGAATGGGGGGCGTGGCTCCAAAATTTTTGATGCAGTTTTTGGGGGTTGCTAGTAGCTATCTTCTTACCAAATTTGGTAGTTCTAGCTGTAAGGGTGTGTGAAATATGCGGATTTATCGTTTTTGAGCTATCGAATTTCTCGATTTGCCAGCCCCCCAGTTTTCGTAGAACCCCAATCTTGACACTTTAATTTACTATCCCATAGATAAAGAGAATTGGAAAGTTTCAAGTCCCTAGCTTGAAGGATGTGGAAAAAACTTGCACACATACGGACGGACAGACGGACAGACGGACAGACACCATGACGGACATTGCACAAAACCAATATACTCTTTACCTTCGGTATCGAGTATAAAAAGCACATTTGGCTTGCGAAAAAAATGAAAGAAGAGTGCTAGACAAAGACGAAAGATAGTGTAAAGAAAAGAGAGGAAGATTTTTTTGTTGTTGTTGCTTTTGTTGTAGTTGTTGTTTTTTTTTGTTGTGGTGTTTTGATGTTCTTGCTTTTATTTTGTGTTTTGTGTTTATTTTCGGTTTTTCCATGCTAAGAGCGCATTATTTTCATAGGGACAACATATGAATGCCAATTTCCTCGATTAGCTGCTTTTGATATATGGTGTTCAGGCTGAAGCATACACGCAAAATGTCAAGAGTCCTGACAAATACGTATTTACTGAACAGATTGCTTTTAACCTCAGATCTCTTCATCACGGGTCAAATAAAACTTATTTGTAGGCCAAAGTCGAAGCTTTTAAAATCAGCAATTGATTTTATGGAATGCATATAACAATTTTTTTTCTTTCTTACATATGAATATTTGTTGAATTTTTTTTTTTTTATTTGTTGAATTTTTACCTTATAATTAAAGCGTGCACATACATGAACTATGAAAAAATCGATAATAATTTTGTGTTTGTTGCTGTTTAATTATTGTTACATTTTTGCCGTTTGTCGTTTAAAACAAAAAAAAAATTTACAACAAAAAATCTATTTTAGACTGATTGTTCCTATGGCAGCTATATAATATAGTATCCCGATTTTCACTAAGCTCGCCCTGGTTAAATAAAGTAGTTTTTAATGAAGTATTATAAGGTTGCGTTGCAATATAATGGAAAACAAAACAGTTTTCCATACAAACACTTGATTTCAGACCGTTCATATGAAAGCTATATGATATGGGGGTCCAATCTGGCTGATTTTTACACATAATCTTACCATGAATTTATAAAATTTTGTGTTAAGTTTCAAGCCTCTACCTCAACTAGAAGTATTTTGGCCGCCCTCCCCATACAACAGGAACCAGTGTGCTACGGGCAGCTGAAATTAACACCACATAATCTTAAAATGTTAATAAATAATATACAAAAGAATTATTGTGCCGCGAGATGACGGTCATAACTAAAACTCTAACGAAACACAGCAAATACAAACACAGAACGTCCACAATAACGTACTTAACAAAATAACGATTTACACAACACACAGCGGGAAGTACATATATTTTTTGTTGTTAAAATATTGTTAATACCTCTATTTATAATAATAATCCCAACCATCGTACAATAGCTTAGTTTTAAATGTTTATTAACTTTTTTAGTGAGAGCTCTGTTTGCAAGCTGTTCACGCTGCAATACCAAAATAATTTTATGCTGTCTCTTTTGATGCCATTCTTGAAGAGGACAGTTAGAACAAAACAAAAACAAGTATACAGTTTAATAGCTAGACCAATTATGAAAAAGTGTTGATGCATTTAAAGCAGTGGTGGGCACACACAAATATTGTCACAGTTTTCACACGCATACAAGCACAATTTGCGTGCGCTGCAGCGAAAAAACGAAGTGTGATCAGTACAGTGCACGCTGCAAGTTAACGGTTGCTCATTGTGCTTATTATTTATTAATAAATAATGCCATCTTGAAAAATATTTAACATATCGAAAAACAATGTTATTGCAAATTAAGCATTTTGCTCTGCAATCTTTATTTTCTATGAAAAAAAATTCATTCTCCCATTCGGGCATAAACATTTTGGAGCGCACTGTAAAAAATTTGTTTTCTTGCTAATGCGCTGCGTGGTGCCTGCCTGTCAATAGTTCGCCTTCAACTAAAAGTACAATGATAAGCCTAATGCATGCTTCGGCACGACAACCGACGACGAACGAACAAACGTGTTCTAAAAATAGATTTCAATGCTTATAGCGTACGTGTGATTTCATGCAGTCGGCAGCGAAAAACCTAACTCACTCGTGTGAGTTAGAAATATTTTCGACGTCGACGTCTGCCCACCACTGATTTAAAGTCAAAATCTTAACTTTGACTTTTTTATTTTGGCCTATGGAAGGAACCACTGTGCAGAGATCTGAAATTGTCGATTTATTTTTTGTGCGGCAGTTCTGTTTTGCTTCTCTTGTGAATACACACACACACGCACACTAATAGACTTAAGTAGCGAACATGTTGAATACGAGTATGAACAGACGAATGTTGAGTGTTGGATACCCTTATATAATATAAGTGCTATTGTTTATATGTAATTTAATAATATATTTGTTATAGTTTTTAATTTGATTAGAATAAGTTAGCACTAACCTAAAAATTGAGAAATTGCTAAAAAATAGCCTAATAAAATAAATATTTCAATGTGATTAACTCTTCGCGCGGCAAACTTGATAACGTAGCAAATAAGCTTCTTCGGAATAGCATTTTCTTGTGTTGCCTTTTGTGGGCATACAAAAAGAATTCATAGATTTCTGGGTGTTTACACATTTTTGTTGCTGCTTGTAAAAAATGCTTTATCTTAAATGTATTGTTTTGATTTAACTGAATTATATGTTAATAGAAAATAAATTTATTATGTAATCATCAATCATAGATATATTTAAATATATAAATAATATAGCAAAATTTTAAAATTATTTCATATGTGTTTTTTTTAAAAACAAATAAGAAGTCTTAAATATATACACCTGTAAAAAACAAATAACTATTAATGCATAAATGTGAGCGCAAACATTCATTCACTGTTCAAATTTAAAAATCCCACCCCAAAATAACAAAACCATCACACGCAAAAACAACGCAAAACAAAACCATACACGCATATAAACTAGAGGTCTGCATGGCTGCATTCACAACATACGCCAAGTTGAATGAATTCGAATTGAATTGAGTTGAGTGAGTGCGAAGCACAAAACGAAACGAATGAATATGAACATCGATGCGTGTTGCTTCATTCCATACGGCACTCAGTAAAAATGAATTAGAATAAATGAAGCGTAAAACGGAATGAACAATTTGGCAAAGCCGAAGACATTCGAGTTACTCGAGTTGTAATATTGTGAAGCACGCGGTCATCAAAAATGGACGGGGGTAAAAAAGCGGACGAAATTATATGTTGTTTGTGTTTCGCTGTTGTTTTTATGCATATAATATATGTATTTTGGTTTATATCTCTACATTGACTTTCGTTTTTTCCATTCTTTTATTTTCCTACGCACGAAAACAAAACAACAACAAGCCGGCGTGGCATTCGAATGCATTCGAAACGCAAACTCTTATTCTCACGCATTCCCACTCATTCAATTCGTCTTTTTTCGTTTGAATGTTGTGCCACCGAGTCTGACGCGAGCACACTCATTCACTCAAATTTGTTCGGTCTTGCATTCAAATTCACTCAACTCATTTTGCGCATTGTTCGTTCGAACATGTATTTTTGCCATTCAGGCAGACCTCTAATATAAACAGCAGAGCTGCGTGGACCGACCGTCTCATTCGGCTGCCTCTCTACATCTAAGCGCAAACAAAAATAATTTTGAGCAAGAACTCGAGAGCTTCCATTCGGCTCGACACCCGAAGTGCTATGGGAGCACTCAGAAAGTTTTTTGCTCTATAATACTTTATACTTACTGCTTTGGTGAACATGTTCACTTGTTCTTTTTTTTCAAAGTGAGTTAACTCACTCACTTTGCTCAGTTGCTCACTACTCACTGTTCAGCTACTCACTACACACTTGTTCAGCTATTCAGTTGCTCACTACGGACTGTTCAGTTACTCACTACTCACTTACTCACTTACTCACTTGCTCTGGTGTTCAGTTGCTCACTGTTCAATGTATACCCAATTGAATGTAAACTCTCACTTAAAATATTAACAACCTTCTCATATATTTTTTCAACGAAAATA
>JARNME010000404.1:32046857-32076150 GCA_030179655.1 Scaptomyza flava | reverse complement strand
ATATATATTCATGTGCACACACACATCAAACGAAATTCGTTCTTTTCTGCCTCTACTAAAATGACAAAGCCAGTGCAATTCTGTTTTGCTTCAACGTACAAAACGCACGAAGTAAAAATACCCTTTGTACCAATATTGAATAATAGCCAATTAAAACTCAAATAATTACTTTTTATGTATGTATAGTTTAATTTCGATAAATAAATAAAAATATGAACATAAATAATATTAAAGTATCTCACGTTTTACTATTTATTTTGACAAAGTTCATATTTCATTCATTTGGTAGGAAGACAGCTACTAGCATCACCCAAAAAACTGGCCCAAGCCTCCTGGAGTTTGAAATCATAAATACTTATAACTTCACAGTTTTTGAGCTAAATCCACAAAATTTGATGTCAAGATAGATGATGACGTCCTCCAAATATGTGTATCAAAACTTTGGATAGTTATCGATAATTTTAAACGAACTTGTTCTGCTTATGGTATAAGAGAACTTTTATCCAAAATCTGAAGTCTCTAGCTCTTGTAGTCTCTGAGATCCACGGGTTCATACAGACGGACAGACGGACATGGCTATATCGTCTCGGCTGTTGATGCTGATCAAGAATATATATACTTTATGGATTCGGAGATGCTTCCTTCTGCCTGTTACATACTTTTGCACAAAACCATTATACCCTTTTTACCCATTTCATGGGTTCAGGGTAAAACAAGTGGAAACGTTGCAGTCGGACGCAACCGACTGCGGCATACTCGATACCAGTATTAAAACAGGTAAAAAGAGGCCTGATTGCAAAGGGGCAGGGATGGGGCAGGGGTGTACGCTGCCTTAAAGGTTCTCCGATGCAGATAGGGATGCCACCAACTAACGTGGCTCCAAAATTTTTGATGCAGTTTTTTTGGGGTTGGTAGTAGCTATCTCTTACCAAATTTGGTAGTTCTAGCTGTAAGGGTGTTTGAAATATGCGGATTTATCGTTATCGAATTTATCGACTTGCCAGCCCCCTAGTTATCGTAGAACCCCAATCAAGAGAATTGGGGTAAGATAAAGAGAATTGGAAAGTTTCAAGTCTCTAGCTTGAAGGGTGTGGAAAAAAGTTGCGTTCATACAGACGGACAGACACCATGACGGACATTGCACAAACCCAATATACTCTTTACCTTCGGTATCGAGTATAAAAAGTAAATATTTGAGTTTTAATTGGCTGTTATTCAATATTGGTACAAACAGTATTTTAATTCATGCATTTTGTACGTTGAAGCAAAACAGAATTGCACTGGCTTTGTCATTTTAGTAGAGGCAGAAAAGAACGAATTTCGTTTGATGCGTGCGTGCACATGAATATATATATTTTATGCGTATGCATGTGTGCGCTTTGTTGATCGGCTGGTAACCGTCAATAGAAAAACCTGGCCTTTCTCAACATCTACAAAATGACTTTTTACATGTACATACATTTGCATGCTGGTGCAGGGCTCTTGGGTGGGCAACTATATTTATTATTAATTATGTTAGATAATATAAAATTTATATATATGTATGTTTAAGTATTTATTCTTTCATACAAAATTATTATGTATGTAAAACAAAAAAAATTAAAAAATCAAAAAAATACAAAAAAAATAATTTAGCAATTAAGTTTACGTATTCATTTTAATACTTTGGCGTTTTAATAGTCTTTAAGGAATAATGTAGTTTAAGTGGGGAACATGGATATGACTGAATTGCTATTTTTAATTAATTTAAATTTTTAAACTGCTTCATATCAAGTCGACTCATAGGTCATATTTAAATATGACCCCATTACATTTGTAATGGCCTCCTCGTGGTGTTCCCTGGGTACCGATTGACTATTTATGTGATTCGGGAGCCAATATTAGCGGCGATCATAGATATTAACATACATGTGTACATATACAGGCAAACTTCCATATTTCGAACTTCTGTAACTCGAATTTTCTATAACTCGAATCTAATCGAGTGGCAGTAGCGTTAAGAACGAAAATTGCATACAATGTTTCTTAAATAACTCAAACTTTCATAACTCGAATATCTCCATAACTCGAATTCTATGTTTGGCACGTGTCCCCTTATTTCGAATTTTCGGGGATTTGCAAAGAAAATTGAATTCTATTGAATTGGCATTTTTCCACCAAATATGACTTCGAAATTGCAACCGCTTGACCAGAGAGTAATACAAAATTTGAAATTTTACTATCGAAGCAGAATCTTAAAAGAAGCATTTAAGCGTATGGAGGCGAAGAGAAAATATGATATCACACTTATGGATTGTATCAATCATGTAACAAAAGCATGGAATATAGACGTCAAGAACCAAACAATAGCAAACTGCTTTAAAAAAGCTGGATTCGGTCAAAATTCTACATGGGATAATGAGGATGACATACCTTTTATTTTCTTAAATAACATTGATAATGAACGAAACTTGATACAAGCTGATTACGAAGCTTGGATGAGATTTAATAGTGATATACCATCCGAAGCTACGCTTGAGGATTATATTGAGTTGGACAGCGAGATTTGCACAGCAGGCTTTCCCACATATGCCGACATTATCAAACAATACTGTTCAGAGCCAGTGAATCAGAATTCAAATGCCATGAAAGATGATGACGATAGCTCGGAGGAAGAATTGATCCTACAACCTTCCACGAATGATGCAGCGGATTTCGTGACGGTTTGAATTCATTTTACAAACAAATAGTTACACAACTGACGGTCATTATAGAGCATTGAACATATTAGAATCTTTTTTCACTGAAACAAACAAGAAAAAAATAAATGTTCAACCACAAATCACTCTGTATTTTACCCCACAGTAACTATGTAACAAGAGGACTTGATATGTAACTGTAACTACATATAAAAATAAAAATATTTATATGCATACAAACATGCATTTCATTAATTGTATTGTGTTTCGCCAAAATCTAGAGTTTACATGAGCAATTCCTAAACTCGAAGTCTCCATAAGTCGAATTTTTTTCGTGGATAATGGTGATTCGAGTTATGGAAGTTTGACTGTATATATATTTTCATATGTACATATGTATTTACCTAAAATACATAATAATATTGTATGAAAGAATAAATACTTAAACCTATATTTATATAAATTTAATATTATTTAACATAATTAATAATAAATATAGTTGCCCACCCAAGAGCCCTGCACCAGCATGCAAATGTACATATGTACATGTAAAAAATCATTTTGTAGTTTCGGGTTTTTTATTGACGGTCACCAGCAGATCAACAAAGCGCACACATGCATACGCATAAAATATATATATTCATGTGCACACACACATCAAACGAAATTCGTTCTTTTCTGCCTCTACTAAAATGACAAAGCCAGTGCAATTCTGTTTTGCTTCAACGTACAAAACGCACGAAGTAAAAATACCCTTTGTACCAATATTGAATAATAGCCAATTAAAACTCAAATAATTACTTTTTATGTATGTATAGTTTAATTTCGATAAATAAATAAAAAATATGAACATAGATAATATTAAAGTATCTCACGTTTTACTATTTATTTTGACAAGTTCATATTTCATTCATTTGGTAGGAAGACAGCTACTAGCATCACCCAAAAACTGGCCCAAGCCTCCTGGAGTTTGAAATCATAAATACTTATAACTTCACAGTTTTTGAGCTAAATCCACAAAATTTGATGTCAAGATAGATGATGACGTCCTCCAAATATGTGTATCAAAACTTTGGATAGTTATCGATAATTTTAAACGAACTTGTTCTGCTTATGGTATAAGAGAACTTTTATCCAAAATCTGAAGTCTCTAGCTCTTGTAGTCTCTGAGATCCACGGGTTCATACAGACGGACAGACGGACATGGCTATATCGTCTCGGCTGTTGATGCTGATCAAGAATATATATACTTATGGATTCGGAGATGCTTCCTTCTGCCTGTTACATACTTTTGCACAAAACCATTATACCCTTTTTACCCATTTCATGGGTTCAGGGTAAAACAAGTGGAAACGTTGCAGTCGGACGCAACCGACTGCGGCATACTCGATACCAGTATTAAAACAGGTAAAAAGAGGCCTGATTGCAAAGGGGCAGGGATGGGGCAGGGGTGTACGCTGCCTTAAAGGTTCTCCGATGCAGATAGGGATGCCACCAACTAACGTGGCTCCAAAATTTTGATGCAGTTTTTTTGGGGTTGGTAGTAGCTATCTTCTTACCAAATTTGGTAGTTCTAGCTGTAAGGGTGTTTGAAATATGCGGATTTATCGTTAGATCGAATTTATCGACTTGCCAGCCCCCTAGTTATCGTAGAACCCCAATCAAGAGAATTGCGGTAAGATAAAGAGAATTGGAAAGTTTCAAGTCTCTAGCTTGAAGGATGTGGAAAAAAGTTGCGTACATGACAGACGGACAGACACCATGACGGACATTGCACAAAACCAATATACTCTTTACCTTCGGTATCGAGTATAAAAGCACATTTGGCTTGCGAAAAAAATGAAAGAAGAGTGCTAGACAAAGACGAAAGATAGTGTAAAGAAAAGAGAGGAAGATTTTTTTGTTGTTGTTGCTTTTGTTGTAGTTGTTGTTTTTTTTTGTTGTGGTGTTTTGATGTTCTTGCTTTTATTTTGTGTTTTGTGTTTATTTTCGGTTTTTCCATGCTAAGAGCGCATTATTTTCATAGGGACAACATATGAATGCCAATTTCCTCGATTAGCTGCTTTTGATATATGGTGTTCAGGCTGAAGCATACACGCAAAATGTCAAGAGTCCTGACAAATACGTATTTACTGAACAGATTGCTTTTAACCTCAGATCTCTTCATCACGGGTCAAATAAAACTTATTTGTAGGCCAAAGTCGAAGCTTTTAAAATCAGCAATTGATTTTATGGAATGCATATAACAATTTTTTTTCTTTCTTACATATGAATATTTGTTGAATTTTTTTTTTTTTATTTGTTGAATTTTTACCTTATAATTAAAGCGTGCACATACATGAACTATGAAAAAAATCTATAATAATTTTGTGTTTGTTGCTGTTTAATTATTGTTACATTTTTGCCGTTTGTCGTTTAAAACAAAAAAAAAATTTACAACAAAAAATCTATTTTAGACTGATTGTTCCTATGGCAGCTATATAATATAGTATCCCGATTTTCACTAAGCTCGCCCTGGTTAAATAAAGTAGTTTTTAATGAAGTATTATAAGGTTGCGTTGCAATATAATGGAAAACAAAACAGTTTTCCATACAAACACTTGATTTCAGACCGTTCATATGAAAGCTATATGATATGGGGGTCCAATCTGGCTGATTTTTACACATAATCTTACCATGAATTTATAAAAATTTTGTGTTAAGTTTCAAGCCTCTACCTCAACTAGAAGTATTTTTGGCCGCCCTCCCCATACAACAGGAACCAGTGTGCTACGGGCAGCTGAAATTAACACCACATAATCTTAAAATGTTAATAAATAATATACAAAAAGAATTATTGTGCCGCGAGATGACGGTCATAACTAAAACTCTAACGAAACACAGCAAATACAAACACAGAACGTCCACAATAACGTACTTAACAAAATAACGATTTACACAACACACAGCGGGAAGTACATATATTTTTTGTTGTTAAAATATTGTTAATACCTCTATTTATAATAATAATCCCAACCATCGTACAATAGCTTAGTTTTAAATGTTTATTTAACTTTTTTAGTGAGAGCTCTGTTTGCAAGCTGTTCACGCTGCAATACCAAAATAATTTTATGCTGTCTCTTTTGATGCCATTCTTGAAGAGGACAGTTAGAACAAAACAAAAACAAGTATACAGTTTAATAGCTAGACCAATTATGAAAAAGTGTTGATGCATTTAAAGCAGTGGTGGGCACACACAAATATTGTCACAGTTTTCACACGCATACAAGCACAATTTGCGTGCGCTGCAGCGAAAAAACGAAGTGTGATCAGTACAGTGCACGCTGCAAGTTAACGGTTACTCATTGTGCTTATTATTTATTAATAAATAATGCCATCTTGAAAAATATTTAACATATCGAAAAACAATGTTATTGCAAATTAAGCATTTTGCTCTGCAATCTTTATTTTCTATGAAAAAAAATTCATTCTCCCATTCGGGCATAAACATTTTGGAGCGCACTGTAAAAAATTTGTTTTCTTGCTAATGCGCTGCGTGGTGCCTGCCTGTCAATAGTTCGCCTTCAACTAAAAGTACAATGATAAGCCTAATGCATGCTTCGGCACGACAACCGACGACGAACGAACAAACGTGTTCTAAAAATAGATTTCAATGCTTATAGCGTACGTGTGATTTCATGCAGTCGGCAGCGAAAAACCTAACTCACTCGTGTGAGTTAGAAATATTTTCGACGTCGACGTCTGCCCACCACTGATTTAAAGTCAAAATCTTAACTTTGACTTTTTTATTTTTGGCCTATGGAAGGAACCACTGTGCAGAGATCTGAAATTGTCGATTTTATTTTTTGTGCGGCAGTTCTGTTTTGCTTCTCTTGTGAATACACACACACACGCACACTAATAGACTTAAGTAGCGAACATGTTGAATACGAGTATGAACAGACGAATGTTGAGTGTTGGATACCCTTATATAATATAAGTGCTATTGTTTATATGTAATTTAATAATATATTTGTTATAGTTTTTAATTTTGATTAGAATAAGTTAGCACTAACCTAAAAATTGAGAAATTGCTAAAAAATAGCCTAATAAAATAAAATATTTCAATGTGATTAACTCTTCGCGCGGCAAACTTGATAACGTAGCAAATAAGCTTCTTCGGAATAGCATTTTCTTGTGTTGCCTTTTGTGGGCATACAAAAAGAATTCATAGATTTCTGGGTGTTTACACATTTTTGTTGCTGCTTGTAAAAAATGCTTTATCTTAAATGTATTGTTTTGATTTAACTGAATTATATGTTAATAGAAAATAAATTTATTATGTAATCATCAATCATAGATATATTTAAATATATAAATAATATAGCAAAATTTTAAAATTATTTCATATGTGTTTTTTTAAAAACAAAATAAGAAAGTCTTAAATATATACACCTGTAAAAAACAAATAACTATTAATGCATAAATGTGAGCGCAAACATTCATTCACTGTTCAAATTTAAAAATCCCACCCCAAAATAACAAAACCATCACACGCAAAAACAACGCAAAACAAAACCATACACGCATATAAACTAGAGGTCTGCATGGCTGCATTCACAACATACGCCAAGTTGAATGAATTCGAATTGAATTGAGTTGAGTGAGTGCGAAGCACAAAACGAAACGAATGAATATGAACATCGATGCGTGTTGCTTCATTCCATACGGCACTCAGTAAAAATGAATTAGAATAAATGAAGCGTAAAACGGAATGAACAATTTGGCAAAGCCGAAGACATTCGAGTTACTCGAGTTGTAATATTGTGAAGCACGCGGTCATCAAAAATGGACGGGGGTAAAAAAGCGGACGAAATTATATGTTGTTTGTGTTTCGCTGTTGTTTTTATGCATATAATATATGTATTTTGGTTTATATCTCTACATTGACTTTCGTTTTTTCCATTCTTTTATTTTCCTACGCACGAAAACAAAACAACAACAAGCCGGCGTGGCATTCGAATGCATTCGAAACGCAAACTCTTATTCTCACGCATTCCCACTCATTCAATTCGTCTTTTTTCGTTTGAATGTTGTGCCACCGAGTCTGACGCGAGCACACTCATTCACTCAAATTTGTTCGGTCTTGCATTCAAATTCACTCAACTCATTTTGCGCATTGTTCGTTCGAACATGTTATTTTGCCATTCAGGCAGACCTCTAATATAAACAGCAGAGCTGCGTGGACCGACCGTCTCATTCGGCTGCCTCTCTACATCTAAGCGCAAACAAAAATAATTTTGAGCAAGAACTCGAGAGCTTCCATTCGGCTCGACACCCGAAGTGCTATGGGAGCACTCAGAAAGTTTTTTACAAAAAGTACAGCATAGGCGTTCCCAACAAGCCCCGTAAGCAATGAGTGCTCTATAATACTTTATACTTACTGCTTTGGTGAACATGTTCACTTGTTCTTTTTTTTCAAAGTGAGTTAACTCACTCACTTTGCTCAGTTGCTCACTACTCACTGTTCAGCTACTCACTACACACTTGTTCAGCTATTCAGTTGCTCACTACGGACTGTTCAGTTACTCACTACTCACTTACTCACTTACTCACTTGCTCTGGTGTTCAGTTGCTCACTGTTCAATGTATACCCAATTGAATGTAAACTCTCACTTAAAATATTAACAACCTTCTCATATATTTTTTCAACGAAAATAAGGAACTTCTGTTTATTAATTTAAATTCAATAGCTGAAGACCTGAACGCTAGTGCTCTATTATTTACTTAGCTTTAGTATTCTTTGTGTATTATAGCTTATATTAAAAAATAAAATAATATTTTAAATTCAGCTCATGAAACTAAAAATAATAAAAATATAAGGAATAATATATTAATGAAAACTAAAAACAAATTGATTTAATTTATTCCTTCCCTTAAATGTTTCGGACCAAAGATATGTTGCCATTGGCAGGCAATTCGTCTGATCTGAAATAAATATGAGTTAGTTTTTTGTAAAATAAAATATGTAATCTAAAGACTTACCATTCAGCATCTTTTACATATTATTATGCAAAAACGTGAGATTGTTCACCTGCGTTGGCTTTAGAAGTGTTCGCCTCTTTGTAATTGTTTGTGCCGCACCGGAAAATATTCTTTCGCATGGCACTGATGTGGCCAATAAACATAGGCTTTTCATCATATACGAGTGTAAGTGTGGATATTGCCCCTTTCTTTGCTCCCACCATTTTAAAGCATCTTCCTTCCGATTTAAATACTCTTCGGAAAGGTATTTGTCCATTTCTCGAATGGATGCCACTGTGTTGTTTGACGGCTTGCTCACTTGTTGAAAGGTTTCGTCGTATTCCTTCCAAATATCGTCTTCTGTTGTTTGTTTAACTATTTCTTCTTCAACGGATACTGCAGGCGTGTCATTGGCATTGCCTTTTTTTTTTTTTAAAAGCGTCCGGGTTTCTAAAAACTCGCCCTTTAAATCGGGGATCCAACACAGTGCTTTCAGCGAACAATGCATTTGACAACAAGTCCTTGAAGCGGTGCTCCATCTCCCTCAGAAGGACAGTTCCCACTGCAGAGGCTGACTCGTTTAGCCCAAAATTTAGACAACCGATCTTTCTTTGCAGAATTCCTGCCAACACTATCACTTTTGATAGAGTAACATTTTTCTCTGCTGAAATTTCGGTTGTCACCTGCAAAAACGGTTGAAGAATGGGTTGAAGCGAAACATCCAGCATAACCGTCTCCTTCAATGTTATTAGTCGCTCAAACATTTTAAAAGTTGAGTTCCAGCGAGTTGGTACATCCTGAACAAGCTTAACATCCGGGAGTCTTAGTTGAGCTTGGGTGTCCTTAAGCTTTTTATACGCCGTTGTACTTCGGTGAAAAAATTGAACAATTGCATTGAATTTCATGCGAATGGTGCTCATTTTTTCTACCCTTTTTGCACAATAAGGTTTAAGGTATGTGCGAAGCATGGTATGTGACGCCAGTTGCATATTTTACAGCATCAACAATGTTGAATGCATTGTCGGAGTCAATAGCAGCAACTTTATTTTCAATGCTCCATTCAATTATAACCTTCCGCAATCTTTCTGCCAAATTTTGGGATGTGTGGCTTTCCTCAACTTGCTCGCAGGACAACATAAACGATTTCAATGTTGTCGACTGCTTTCCAATAAAATGGGCAGTCACTGCCATATAACTTTCACGTGCCAGAGAAGTCCAACAGTCCGTTGTCAGGCAAACCGCAGTCGCATCAAGCATTTCCTCTTTTATAATGGCCGTCTGCTCTTCGCAAATTTGCGGCATCAAAACATTTGAAATTGTTTTCCGTGTAGGAAGCTTATATCCGGGGCAGTGAGAGACATCCTCAATCAACTGCTTAAACTCCAGTTCTTCAACCATCCGAAGCGCATGATGCCCTTTAGCTATCATTTTCACAACCTGCCGATCAATCTTGTGACTTCTGCTTGCGTTTATCGGCCTTTGAAAAAACGTCGTCATGCGTTGCTGTCCATTGCATTCATCAATATTAGCAGTCACATCGTCTTGCCGGACAACCGGCTCCATTGCGGTTGGGTGTTTGCTAGAAAGGTGCCGCCCCAAGTTGCGCTGCGACTTGCTGCTCAGCACATTGCGACAATATTCACATTTCGCCTCTTTATTTCCCAAATCTGTGAAATGCTTACAAATGGCACTTTGAGGTCGAGACATTTTAGATTTTTTAAACGCGTATTATAAAATTTAAACGAACGGGAATTTAGACGCTTTAAAACAATTTGACCAAATGATATAAACGAAAAACGGCTGAAATGGCTTAAGGCACAGATACATCTGTTTCGATCTTCAGTAAATAATATTTTATTTAAAAAAAATTACAAATTGATTTGCATAATTAAAATAAAATGTAATATAAATCAAGATACTAAATTTTTCCACAAAATCACCAACGGCTAAAATAAAAGTAGTGATGGAATATGTTTGGTAGCTCATTGCTCAGTTGAGCTGATCAGTGAGTATATGTACAACTGAACAGTGAACAAATGAACATGTTCACTCAGTTTAATGAACAACTCTTTTTTGTTCACTCACTCATGAGCAACCCAACACTAATCACGATAGAGAATTGAAAGACGAAAAGAAAGAAGTTGAAGCATAGCACCAACAAAGGGCGCGGGACTCGCTGCTTGAAGTGAGAAAAAAACTGATACCACTGGCACTCCGGCATGTACATACATATGTATTAGTGCTGGGAAAACATCGATTTTTTTCACTATCGATTTTTCGATGTTTTAGACTAATGAAACATCGATACTATTTTCCACTCGACTTGAAATAAATTTTTTAGGTTTGCAATCTTGGTAAATTTAAAACATGAAAAGTCATTTATTTATAACTAAGTAAAAACTCAAAATATATAACAAAAAAATATAAAAAAAAGAATCACAATTCAATTGTGTAAATAACTTTTTTGAGATCAATCTTCTAGTAACCAATTGTTGCGGCTCATAAAAATAATCATATCTGCTGTGAAAGCTTGAAGTGAAGCCCTCTTTTGATAAATAACATTTCCAGCTTTGCTGAAAATGCGTTCACTTTCCACTGACGTTGCCGGGATGCAAAGAATTTTTTGCAGCAAGCTTTGAGACCGTCATTTCCATTCATGTTCTACAAAACAAGATAGTTATATTATTTATCTTTATTAGTATTATAACAAAAAAATTACCTTCCAATAGTCCAGAGGGTTACAATCTTCATCCAGATTTGGACTATCATAATAGTTCCGAAGGCTTAAAATGGAGTCAACTCGTTCAGTCCTCGGTTTATTGGCAATGTTTCTTTTTAAGAAAGCAAACAGTGGCTGATTTTTGGCAGAATTGTCAGTTGGTGTTGGTGGCCCGGTGTTGTCAGGTGCATGATTTTTGTTGTGATGGGTCAGTTCGTTTTCCAACGCTTTTGCGGCTTCTGACACGTTGTGAGAAAAAAGGAAGCCCTCCTTTTTGAACCGAGGATCAAGCAACGTGGATAATCTGGTCATAGTTCGTTTTTCATATTCCAACAGTCTACGTTTACTGCTATCAATTAAATTTAATAGCATATCAGAAACTTCTTTGGTTTGTACTTTGGGTTTTAAACTTTCCATAGTATCAAGCAATCCACACACCACCGGAATTATAAGCGAAACTGTTACATTTGTTGATGATGATACTTTTTCTGTAGCGGTGTTGAAAGGTGCAAGCAATTCTACGATCTCCATTAAAGTAGCAACTTCTTCCGCAGTCAGAGGTGCAGGTGCTTTTGGTATGCTTAGTAGAACTTTTCCAATTACTTCATTGATGAGGATTATTCGTTGAATCATAGCAAGTGCGCTGTTCCATCTGGTGGGGACCTCTTGCTTTAGGCTGTACACCATTCCTGGCCGCTGAGCATTTCTTAGCTTTGCATATGAGACGTTGCTTTGTTATGCTCGATACCGAAGGTAAAGAGTATATTGGGTTTGTGCAATGTCCGTCATGGTGTCCATCCGTCTGTCCGTCTGTATGTTCGCAACTTTTTTCCACACCCTTCAAGCTAGAGACTTGAAACTTTCCAATTCTCTTTATCTATGGGATAGTAAATTAAAGTGTCAAGATGGGGGTTCTACGATAACTGGGGGGCTGGCAAATCGATAAATTCGATAACTCAAAACCGATAAATCCTCATATTTCGCACATCCTTACAGCTAGAACTACCAAATTTGGTGGGCAGATAGCTACTAGCAACCCCCAAAAAACTGCATCAAAATTTTGGAGCCACGCCCCCCATTCCGCCCCCAGCCCCCCCGCAATTTAAAGTCAAAAAAGCGTATATCTCCCACAGTTTTTGAGCTAGAGCCACCAAATTTTGTGCCAAGATAGGTGATGATGACCCCCCAAAAACTGCATCAAAAGTTTGGATGCCACGCCCACCGATACTGCTCTAGCCGCCCCCATCCACCCCAACGCTTCGTCAAAAACGGGAATGCGTGTATCTATCAGAGTTGTGGAGCTAGAGCCTCCAAATTTGGTAGAAAGCTAGCTGGTAACGACCCCCAAAAAACTGCATCAAAATTTTGGAGCCACGCCCACCCATTCCGCCCCCAGCCCCCCCGCATTTTGAAATCAGAAATGGCTATATCTCCCACAGTTTTTGAGCTAGAGCCACCAAATTTGGTGCCAAGATAGGTGATGATGACCCCCCAAAAACTGCATCAAAAGTTTGGATGCCACGCCCACCAATACCACCCTAGCCGCCCCCATCCACCCCAACGCTTCGTCAAAAACGGGAATGCGTGTATCTTCCAGAGTTGTGGAGCTAGAGCCACCAAATTTGGCAGGAAGATAGCTTGCAACGACCCCCGAAAAACTGCATCAAAGTTTTGGAGCCACGCGCACCCCTTCCACCCCCCTTTCCCCACCTTTTACAAACTTTGAGCTAGAGTCACCAAATTTTGTATGAAGATAGCAATTGACATTCCACATAGATCTGCATCAAAAATTTGGATGCCACGCCCACCCATACCGCCCCCAGCCTCCCTTTCCCCACTTTATACAAACTTCGAGCTAGAGTCACCAAATTTGGTATGAAGATAGCAATTGACATCCCACATGGATCGGCAGCAAAAATTTGAATGCCACGCCCACCCATACCGCCCCAAGCCCCATAGCCCCCCTTTCACCACCTTTTACATGCTTCGAGCTAGAGTCACCAAATTTGGTATGAAGGTAGCATTTGACATTCCACAAGGATCTGCAGCAAAAATTTGGATGCCACGCCCAACCATACCGCCCCCAGCCCCATAGCCCCCCTCTCCCCACCTTATACAAACTTTGAGCTAGAGTCACCAAATTTGGTATGAAGGTAGCATTTGACATTCCACAAGGATCTGCAGCAAAAATTTGAATGCCACGCCCAACCATACCGCCCCCAGCCCCCTTTCCTACTTTACAACTTTGCTAAGTCCCAATGTTAGATAGCATGACTTCCAGACGCTCAAAATTGGAGCATTCCACCAACCGCCCAGCCCCCTTCCCACTTATACAACTTGAGTAGGTCACATTGGATGAGCATTGACCACAGATCGCAGCAAAATTGATGCACGCCCAACTACGCCCCAGCCCCTTCCCACTTTACAACTTGAGCTGAGTCCCAATTGTTATGATAGCAATGACATCCATAGATCGCATCAAAATTGGATGCAATTCCACCCATACCGCCCCCAGCCCCCCTTTCCCCACTTTATACAAACTTCGAGCTAGAGTCACCAAATTTGGTATGAAGAAAGCAATTAACATCCCACATGGATGGGCATCAAAATTTTTAATACTGGTATCGAGTATACCGCAGTCGGTTGCGTCCGACTGCAACGTTTCCACTTGTTTGAAAAATTTAACAATGAGCTTGCATTTCTCAACCAGGGAATGTATACCATCCATCTTAAGAGCTTCTTGTACAATTAAGTTCAGTGTATGAGCGAAGCAAGGCAAATTTCGTTTCTGAATATTCTCGCACATTTTAGTCATTACTTTATCGTTATCGGTAACAATTGCGTAGACTTTGTTAAAAATTTGCCAAATATCTAAAACCGAGCGCACGGTTTCGCCAATATTTTTTGCTGAATGGTTAGTTTCATTAAGCAAAAGGTTTGTAGAAAGCACAGCTGAACGTAAAATATAATCATCATCGATAAAATGACATGTGATGGTGATAAATTATACACTTTTTCGTGAAGTCCACAGATCGGTCGTTATAGCAAGATGCTCAACTTTATCTAAAGTGGTACACAACTTAGCTTTCATATCAATAAATTTTCCATCTGCACATGCTTCAATGTCTTCCTAGATGGCAATTCATAGCGGGGGTCCATCACTTTCATTAATTTACGGAAACTCTTCTTTTCAACAAGGGTGAATGGTTGAATGCTACATGCAATGAACTCAGAAACCGTACTGTCTATCAGTATTTTACGTGCAGAACTTTTATCGTACTTTTTTTCTATAAACGACAAAATACTGCCAGAAGACTTAGGTAGATCTCTAAGATCTGAAAATTTTATATCTGGATGCAATCGCCGCTAAATTTTACCACAGGCTTTGCACTTAGCACTTGAACCGCTCATTTTGTTGAAATATTGCCACACTTCCGATTTACTTAACTTATTTTTGTTGCTGTTTCCCTCGTTCGAACCATTTGTACATGCAGTACTCGCCATGTTGTTTTCTACAAGACATACACACACATACACAAAAAATTAATTTGCTATTTTAAACGACAATAATTGAAAGTTATAATTACCTTTGTTTCTGTTCCCAACGAACTTATCCATCCTTGCGACCTTCCGAACACCAACACCAATTATTATTATTCAACTAATGAATTAAAGAATATTAGTAAATTTATTTAATACCCGAATTATTTTACTTACTCCAATTAGAGGTGCAGAAGTATCGAGTGAAAAATCGATGCAATCGATGTTTTCAAAACATCGGAACCATCGATGTTTGTAGGCCACCATCGATGATTACACAAGCAACTTTGATTTCGGTGACAATAGACGTTTAAATTGTAAGTAAAAGGCATTTCTTACATTTTCTTTCTAATAATTAACAAATTCTTTTATAGTATTTAGGATTTCTTGTTGGTGGTGTTGGTGGATGTCGTGGATGACAAATGCAGGATGGATAAATACCTGAAAAGTAAGCTTTTAATCATTAGCAGACCAAGCTTCCTCCATATATGTATGTACGTGTATTCATAAATTTGGCGCGAAATTAACTATTGCCGCAACAAATTGGCGGTCAGCTACCAAGCATTAAGCAAGACTGCAAATAAATGTTTTATTATGTTATTTAATTAATTTTGTGTATTGCATACAGTTTACTGACATGCATTATTTATTAATTAATTTAATAGGAGCGGAACCGTCAGAAGAATTGGAGATGGAGTTAGCACCAAAACGGAAAAAAGAGCGTTCAGTCGTATGGGACCACTTCAAAAAAAGCAGTAACAACACGCATGGTGTTTGCCACTACTGTGGTAAATGGTTGAAGACAGGTGGCAATACCTCAAACCTTCATGATCACCTAAAGCGCATGCATCCGAGTCGCTTGATTACTGAAACAGGTCAAACGCCGAAAGCAATGAAAATTTTTTTGAACAAGAAAACGTTCTATAGTAATGATTCTCAGATAAAAAAGAGACTTGATCAAAAAGTCATGAATATGATTGCTAAAGACGTGCGACCTTTCAGTTGTGTTCATGATGAAGGTTTTGTGGAACTTATGCAAGAGGCAGTCCCGCGCTATAAGTTGCCGAGCAGAACCTATTTTCATGATGTAATGTTACCAAGCGAATATGATCAGTTACAGCTTAAAGTGCGTTCAGTTTTAGACACTGTTGAGCATGTTTGTTTAACCACTGATCTTTGGACATCTGCAGCAAGCGAAGGTTGTATAACTATAACATGCCATTTCGTAACGCACAACTTTAAATTGATCTCTGCATTGCTATCTACAGCTCCATTAATAACCCCCACAAATCACAAGCCACAAAATATTGCCGACTCAATCAGAGAAGTGTTAGATAAGTGGGGTCTTTCATCTAAAGTGGTCACCGTCACAACAGACAATGACAGTACAATGAAAAAAGCGTGCGAGATTTTGCAATTGAAACATTTGCCCTGCTTGGCACATTCAATTAACCTGCTGGTTCAGGATGTTTTAAAACTGGAGTCGTCAATGTAATACTCTCCAAATGCAAGGGAATAGTTACTTATTTTAAACAAAGCACAATAGCCGCTGCGAAGTTAAAGGAAGCACAGAATACTGAAAAGCCCCTTACATTATTACAAGAAGTAACAACACGCTGGAACAGTGCATATGAAATGATAAAAAGAATTTTAAAAATTCATGAATATGTTACATTAACATTGATAACATTGCGTAATGCCCCTTCACCGATCTCAGCAGAAGAACTCGAAATTTTACATGATCTGTCAGAATTGCTGTCACCTTTCGAGGAAGCGACTTTATCTATTTCAACCAGCACCAAAGTTTCCGTATCGCTGATCATTCCGGTTGTTACCGAGATTCATCATAAAATTGATCAATTGCATACAACCTTACAAACACAGGAGGGAATTGTGGTACACGGTTTTATTAAGAAACGTTTAATCGAAAGATTGGACAGCTTTGAAACTCGTACAATTCCTCGCATCGCAACACTTATTGATCCTCGATTCAAAAAAGATGGCTTCCTAAAATGTTCAATTGCAGATCTCGCAGCCAAAGCATTCGAGCAGGAATTGGTTTCTGTAATGTCCACAACTCCACGACATCAACCAACACCAACCACAGATCAACTAACAGCAACAACAGACCAGCCAGCATGCAAATTTTAATTTTTGCAAAGCAAATCTTGCAACAAAGTGAAGTCTTCCCGTGCAGATGCTACTATCGCAATGAGGCAACATTTCGAAAAGGAAAACTATTCAGAAAATTGCGACCCTCTAAAATATTGGGAGGTAAGATTTTAAAATATTTTGAGAAATATGTTAAGTAACGATATTTTTTATAGATGAGTACAGATGACAAGCCGTTGAAAACCGTTGCAAAAAAGTATTTATGCATCCAAGCCTCTTCGTGCGAATCAGAGAGAGTGTTCAGCAAAGCTGGACAGACTGTTTCAGCCCGTAGAACAAGACTGAATCCCGAAGCTGTTGATATGCTTCTGTTTTTAAATAAGAATAGGAATTTCAATATGGATATTGATGAATAGATATATATACAAATATATATATATATATATATATATATATATATTATCTATATTATTATATATATATTATATATACTTATATACATAAGTTTATAATAAAGACTTAAGTTTTTTTTATTGTTTAAATTGCAGTGTTTTTTTAAACATCGATGTTTCACTCGATGTTTTTTTTCAAAACATCGAAAACATCGATGGACACACACATCGATGTTTCTGCACCTCTAACTCCAATTCAGCCTCGCACAATATGTAAAGAGATGGAAAATTTTCTCAAAACATCGATAGTGAAAAAAAAACAATCGTTGTTCACTGTCGAACGAAACGATAAGACAATACAAAAATTAAAAGATATTTGCAATCGTATAGTTTCTAATGCATTTTGTATACCCTTAACCCATAAAATGGGTAAATAAGGGTATAATGGTTCTGTGCAAAAGTATGTAACAGGCAGAAGGAAGCATCTCCGACCCCATAAAGTACATATATTCTTGATCAGCATCAACAGCCGAGACGATATAGCCATGTCCGTCTGACCGTCCGTCTGTCTGTCCGTCTGTATGAACGCGTGGATCTCAGAGACTACAAGAGCTAGAGACTTCAGATTTTTTATTTATGTAAGTTCTCCTATAGCATGAGCAGAACAAGTTTGCTTCAAATTATCGATAACTATTCTAGTTTCCAATATACACATGATATCGATAACAAAAAATATCGAATTTGGAAAATCTAAAAATAAGGGTTGGCGTAATGGGTAATGATAGAACTTTTTTGAAAATTTCGTCCAAATCGGTTAAGAAACACCGGAGATATCGAATTAAATCGATTGGAGTTAAGTTAGTATACCTAAGTCAATTATAAATTTAATTTATGTATTGCAACTGGGTTCAGGGTATCTTCTAGTCGGGATCTCCCGACTAGAGCCTTCCTACTTGTTTTATTATGCGTATTACATAAAAGACTTAACGGGGCAACCCCCAAATTACAAAGTTTCTCTTTTGGAAAATTAATCAAATGAAATAATTTGAAATTATTAAACTGACAACAGTCGCGCTTTTACGACTTTGCATTTGTACATCCGAGATTGGGGTACAAAGAAAAAAAATTATTTTGATGGAATTTCTTTTAATTGTTTGTTCTCAGGCTTTTTGGGTGAAAATGCCCATTCATAGTTGAGTTTATGTGGAAGGCATGTAAATGGATATTTCTATCTGCAGTCTGAATACAAAAACAATTGCATTTGCTGTAAAAAGTAAGTTTAGATTATTATTTTATCTTTCTATTTGTACACTACTAATTCACTTTTAGAGGGCTATAAATTGCGTATCTTTAACACACCAACGCTAGCAGCTTAATCTTTTTTATATGTACATATTATGTACACATGTATTTGCCGTTCAGTGGGCGATAAGCAATTTTGCTGCTGCCTCCACCTCGGATACTCAGAGACTCAGTTCATTATAAAGTGGCACTGGGAGCACAACGGCAAGCGGCGAAATAACATAACAATAAACATCAAATGTGAGTTTCTTTAATCTGCTGATCAGCTGGGGTACATTGTAAAGCATTGAGTTTTGATTAAACATCTGAAGCTCATAACTGCAAACAGCAACAAAAAAGCGTTTATTAGGGCGATACGCTAATATCATCAGGTCTCTCTGCGATCTATTTTTTTTTTTTTTAACAGAATGAGAGTGCATTTGAGACATTTAACGAAACATTTGCCCATGAATTGCGGACAATTGCAGCAGATGCGATGTGTTTCCTATTTGATTGACAATCCAGAGTACAGTTTTCTGAAGGATTTGGGCCTAGAGCGCGAAAATCCGGGCGTGTTTTCCGGCCAGTGGCAAGGTAAAGGGCCAAGCGTCACTAGCTTTGATCCCGGCAGTGGTCAGGCCATAGCCAAAGTGCGTCAGGGTAACGTACAGGACCTACAACAGTCGATTGGTGTAAGCGTTGAAGCCTACAAGCAGTGGCGCCAAGTACCCGCTCCGGCGCGTGGTGATATTGTACGTCAAATTGGCGATGAGCTGCGCAAATACAAGGAGCCTCTGGGTAAGCTAGTCTCTCTAGAGGTAGGTAAGATCTACAGCGAGGGTCAAGGCGAGGTACAGGAGTTTATTGACATATGTGATTATGCGGTGGGATTGTCACGTATATATGCTGGACAGCTCATCAATTCGGAGCGTGTCGAACACACAATCTTGGAGGCGTGGCGTCCCTTGGGCCTGGTGGGCGTTATCTCGGCGTACAATTTTCCCAATGCTGTGTTCGGTTGGAACGCAGCCATTGCTCTTATAACTGGCAACAGTGTGCTATGGAAGGGTGCACCCAGCACACCGCTAGTCTCCGTCGCCACCACCCGAATAGTAGCCGAGGTGCTGCATCGCAACAATCTGCCGGCTGTGGTAGGCCTTTGTCAGGGCGGCACCGATGTAGGTGCTGCTCTCGTCGCTGATAAGCGCGTTAGCCTGTTGAGCTTCACGGGCAGCTGCAAGACAGGCTGTGAAGTGGGCGTGAAAGTGCAACGTCGCTTTGGCAAGGTCATCTTGGAGCTGGGGGGAAACAATGCGCTCATAGTCGACGCGTCGGCAAATATGAAAATGGCCTTAGATGCGGCGCTCTTTGGCTGCATTGGCACTACTGGTCAGCGCTGCACCACCACCAGGCGCATTATTGTGCACGAGCAGGTGCACGATAGCTTTGTAACTGCCTTGAAGGCGAAGTATGCCCAGCTTTTGCCTCGCATTGGTCACCAGTTGGAGACACAAACGATTGTTGGACCCGTGCACACACAGCAAAATGTGGACAGCTACAAGGCGACCATAGAGGAAGCAAAGCAGCTGGCCGGTACTGTGGCCTTTGGTGGACGCATACTGTCGCGTGATGGATACTATGTTGAGCCCACAATTATCACTGGACTAGCGCACGATGCAAGCGTAGTGCGTCGTGAGACATTCGCACCAATTGTTTATGTGCTGAAGGCGCGCAATTTAGAAGAGGCAATTGCCTGGAACAATGAGGTAGAGCAGGGTCTGTCCTCGTCCATCTTTACGGAGAACATCAGACATGCATTTAAATGGATTGGTGCTCAGGGGTCCGATTGTGGTATTGTTAACTTAAATACCACCACAAACGGTGCTGAAATAGGCGGCGCCTTTGGAGGTGAGAAAGCCACGGGAGGTGGTCGCGAATCGGGCTCAGATGCATGGAAACAGTATTGCAAACGTGCCACCATCACTGTGAATCACTCGGGCGAACTTGCCTGCGCCCAGGGCGTTGTCTTCAACGTAGAATAATTAAAATTTAATTTCAATGAGCTTTTGATGATCCTGTTTATTTGTAATATTAAAATGGCAGAAAATGCATTGGTTTTTTAGTTCTTGGCTAAGAAGTCATGTTGTGTGTGCTTTGTCACAGGTCGCTGACATCAAAGCGCCAAAAGTCAACCTCAATATCCTTAGACTTCTGCTTGTGGAATTCGTAGCTTGCTTCGATATTATAGCGCAGCTCGGCAACAACATTGCCCTTAGCGTACCACTCCTTGGACTTTTTTTGAATGTAGTTGCTAGGAAAAAAAACATTGAAAGATTTCAGATGTGCACTTATAACTTCGGCAGACTTTCACTAAAAATAACGGCTGTCTTTTGGTTCGCTCATACGACCGACGGACAGGAAGCCTGACTGACTTTGTGCATAACCAGAACACAATTGTACCCCTATCATGAATTTTATTGCTGCCAACTCACCGCGTAGAGGTTTTGTGTAGCGAGTAGACAGCTCTTGTAGCCAGCCGCATGCCCACATTTAGGAAGCGCATATCCATGCCGACATTATGCTTAGTTCCAAAAGGGGGATTCATGACCACCGTGTCGAAAGCATTATCCCACTTGGTACCCGCCAATTGCAGCACATTCGCACGCACACATTCCACCCCAGGCAGTTCCATGTCAAGCACATTCTGGCGGCAAATATCCACAGCATCTTCGTCCAGCTCAAAGCCAACGGTCAATTGAGCGCCAAGTAACGCAACAGCTATGCTCAGCATTCCACAACCGCATCCCAGATCAGCCATAAACCTTTTATTGATGTCATCGTGGTGCGACTGCATGTGGTGCGTTATGCAGGCAGCTATGTGTGGTGGCGTTGGATACTGCTCCAGTTGAATTTTTGGCCTATCAAAGTGTTCGACACTATGCAGGTACTCTTCCAGCTTTTTTATTTTAAAACGCGCCATTTCAAGGAACTTTTGAACTGTACTGAATATTTACTTGACGTTGGACAATGACGACGCCGTCTGTGAATCCAGACGTGGTAGCACGGGTATAAAACTATTTCCGAAATACGAATCTTGTGGTATAAAAAAGCCCTGAGTCGTGGAACTTGTTGGATTGAATGCTGATCTCGGCACGGTTACGTTAGCTAAGGCGTTGGACGTTACGTTAACGCTCTGTGCAAATTCTGATATCACGGTCTGCTGGCCAAGCAGCTGTGGAGCGGGCATCTTAAAAGCAAATTAGGGTTCAGCAAAAATTCAGTAACAGCGCTACTATCATATTTACCTGATTCGTTGTGCTACCCAGTCCTATGAGCAACTGCTTCTTGGTCTGAATTTCTTCGAGTATTTTGCGGTTTGTTTCGGCTTGCTGGGCACTTGATGACGGAAAAGCCATCAAACCAAGGCTATGTAATGTTTTAACCGATAAACAGGAAAGAATCAAAATTAAGTACGTGAAATGACATAAAGAGCTTTTTTTTATTTTTTTTGTTTGTTTTGGAACCAGTTCAAATGAACAGCTCATAAGGGCTGACAAAACATCAGTGGAACTATCGATATTGTTTATTTCTGCGATACAGGAATGGTGTATATACTTAACAAAGACTAATACAGAAACCGCCACTTTGACAGAAAAAGTTCAGACATATACTCTTTTGAGTATACAAATAATTTTGCTCTCTGCCTTGCCAACTTAGGCCCCTTTTACACGATGAAGTTTTTTTATGAAGTTTTTATACTCGATACCGAAGGTAAAGAGTATATTGGTTTTGTGCAATGTCCGTCATGGTGTCTGTCCGTCTGTCCGTCTGTCCGACCGTATGTGGGCAAGTTTTTTCCACACCCTTCAAGCTAGGAACTTGAAACTTTCCAATTCTCTTTATCTATGGGATAGTAAATTAAAGTAACAAGATTGGGGTTCTACGATAACTGGGGGGCTGGCAAATCGATAAATTCGATAACTCAAAAACGATAAATCCGCATATTTCACACACCCTTACAGCTAGAACTACCAAATTTGGTAAGAAGATAGCTACTAGCAACCCCCAAAAAACTGCATCAAAAATTTTGGAGCCACGCCCCCCCATTCCGCCCCCAGACCACCGCATTTTAAAGTCAAAAAAGCCTATATCTCCCACAGTTTTTGAGCTAGAGCCACCAAATTTGGTGCCAATTTAGCTGATGATGACCCCCCAAAAACTGCACCAAAAGTTTGGATGCCACGCCCACCAATACCGCCCCCAGATGCCCCAACGCTTCGTAAAAAACAGGAATGCGTGTATCTTCCAGAGTAGTGGAGCTAGAGCCACCAAATTTGGTAGGAAGATAGCTGGTAACGACCCCAAAAAAACTGCATCAAAGTTTTGGAGCCACGCCCACCCATCCCGCCCCCAGCCCTCCCGCATTTAGAAATCAGAAAAGCCTATATCTCCCACAGTTTTTTAGCTAGAGTCACCAAATTTGGTGCCAAGATAGATGATGATGACCCCCCAAAAACTGCATCAAAAGTTGGGATGCCACGCCCCCCAATACCGCCCTAGCATTTCCCCACTTTATACAAACTTCGAGCTAGAGTCACCAAATTTGGTATGAAGAGAGCAATTGACATCCCAAATGGATCGGCAGTAAAAATTTGAATGCCACGCCCACCCATACCGCCCCAAGCCCCATAGCCCCCCTTTCACCACCTATTACATGCTTCGAGCTGGAGTCACCAAATTTGGTATGAAGGTAGCATTTGACATTCCACAAAGATCTGCAGCAAAAATTTGGATGCCACGCCCAACCATACCGCCCCCAGCCCCGTAGCCCCCCTTTCCCCACCTTATACAAACTTTGAGCTAGAGTCACAAAATTTGGTATGAAGGTAGCATTTGACATTCCACATGGATCTGCAGCAAAAGTTTGGATGCCACGCCCAACCATACCGCCCCCAGCCCCCCTTTCCCCACTTTATACAAACTTTGAGCTAGAGTCACCAAATTTGGTATGAAGGTAGCATTTGACATTCCACAAGGATCTTCAGCAAAAATTTGAATGCCACGCCCACCCATACAGCCCCAAGCCCCATAGCCCCCCTTTCACCACCTTTTACATGCTTCGAGCTAGAGTCACCAAATTTGGTATGAAGGTAGCATTTGACATCCCACATGGATCGGCAGTAAAAATTTTAATGCCACGCCCACCCATACCGCCCCAAGCCCCATAGCCCCCCTTTCACCACCTTTTACATGCTTCGAGCTAGAGTCACCAAATTTGGTATGAAGGTAGCATTTGACATTCCACAAGGATCTGCAGCAAAAATTTGGATGCCACGCCCAACCATACCGCCCCCAGCCCCCCTTTCCCCACTTTATACAAACTTTGAGCTAGAGTCACCAAATTTGGTATGAAGGTAGCATTTGACATTCCACAAGGATCTTCAGCAAAAATTTGAATGCCACGCCCAACCATACCGCCCCCAGCCCCCCTTTCCCCACTTTTACAAACTTTGAGCTAGAGTCACCAAATTTGTTATGAAGATAGCAATTGACATTCCACAAAGATCTGCATCAAAAATTTGGATGCAATTCCACCCATACCGCCCCCAGCCCCCCTTTCCCCACTTTATACAAACTTCGAGCTAGAGTCACCAAATTTGGTATAAAGATAGCAATTGACATCCCACATGGATGGGCATCAAAATTTTTAATACTGGTATCGAGTATACCGCAGTCGGTTGCGTCCGACTGCAACGTTTCCACTTGTTTTCATTCTGTTTTAAAACATCTTCGCAAATCTGATCACATTTACACGATGAAGTTTTTTCATGCAGCATTTTCTTTGTAAATGCAACTGTGATTTAAATTTATGGTCGATAAACATATATCTTTGCCATCGATTGTTTTATTTGTAAGGCAGCGTTTACAATGTCAGCTTAGCTTGGATTGAAGCTTTTAAAAATCTGAAATCCACGCTGGTAGTTTACAATGTCAGCGTGGAAACCAGTTCGAATTTTCGAAATTGTATTACAGCTGCTTATGAGCTTTGAACAGCTGATGCTTGTTGCATGTTTGTGGCAAAAATCTATAAAGTGAATTAAAACCGGAAGCAGAATTGTTTATTTATTAAAAAATGAGAAGAAAACAAGCAATTTTACTAGCTCATCATACAATGATGATGCAAGCAGCTGTTGCTGCTGCTGCTGAACTTGAAGAGGAGCAGCCGCAGGGAAGTGCTCGACGGTGTTGGGCGCGCGATCATGATGTTGCAATCAGCTGATTCGAACTCGGCTTGCACATGTGAAATGGCGCGAAAATTAAACGATTTGTTTTTCTTACAAAACAATGATTTTATTGTTATATATGCGTTAATATGTACTAAATAAATATTAAATAGTGAATTATATTAACATTTACCTCTGTTTTGAGTAAAATAGTGGTAAAAACATTGGAGCTTACGAAGATGCGACACCTATTGACAGCCATTTTGAGTAAAATAGAGGTTAGAGCTTTGGTGCTTTCAAGCACATGTTGCTATTTTCGAAAGATGCAAGCGAGACCGGTTACAGATTGGAAATGAGGGAGACAAACTTATGTGAAAAATATGTGTGTCAGACAGGAACAAAACATTTTCCAATCTCACGCTGACATTGTAAACGCTGCCTTAACATATAATTGATTTAAGAAGTAACAAGTAAATAAAATTGAATCAGTGAACATTGCTACTAATAATTTCTTAACCAAAACTATGTATTTACTATTGGAGCTAATATTTGCTTGTGCGATATTTCGTATCGATAACTTTATTATTCAAACCAAACACTGTGCAACTCTGTGTTTACATGCAATCGGAATAAGGCAAAGCAAAATGAGAAAAATAAATCATTGCTTCACAAATCATGAAGCATTGCTTGCAGTTGTAACTCCTCTTCACCCTTTGCCTACAAACGAATGCTTCAGACTAGAAATGGGATCGGGAAAGAAATTGCTTCCCATCCCATCCCGTCCCGAAATCAAATTCGCTTTTCCCATCCCAATTGTCCCGAAAAAACTTTGTGTCTATTCCACGGGTCCCGACATTTTCCCGAATTATTTTTTCCAATAAGTGTGTATATATTTAATTTTTTTATTTTTTATTTAATCTTACTTTAAATCTAAATTTTTGTTTAAAAACAATATTCTCTCAAAATTTTTCCAATTAAACGAGTTCTCTCTTTAAATTAAGTAGAAAAAACCTTTTCGCTGGTGGCAAACGACGCACAGTGGGGCCATTTGAGTTTTTTCATATCAAAAATCATAACTTTTGAACCAAATGAGATAATCGAACAATTTAAAAAGCATATGATAGATAATTAATCAACCTATAAAATGAGCGTTTGAAATGAATTCTACGATTTTTCTGTGCCTATTTATGGGTATGCAAAGTTGAAATTTGTGGAAAAATCAACTTTACGGGAAGGAAAAAAAATATTTTTTAAATTTTTTGATTTTCATTGTTTCGTTTTAATGGTTTTTATAATCTAAAATTAATATTAAAATAATTAATGATAATTTTTTTTTTTTTTTTTTTTTTTTATTAATTTTTTGTAAAATATTCATCACAATCCGTAAAAGATGGTATATCTAAAAGAGAAATCATCTCTGAACTATAAGTATTTTCTAATTCTTTTCGTGACTTAACATGCCTCAGTGATGAAATAAGTGGATCTGAAGATGCTGCTAGCATGTTGAAGAGGTCCTCATGAAACTTTTTGCATTTAATAGAGGAATAATCAAAGAAATTAATTTAAAAAAATAGCCGATATAATGTGATATAATTTTTTTTTATTTTCCATCAAAGTTGAGAAATAGTGAAAAAGCGGATGGTTGGTAAATATTGAATTGCCTGGCCAAACGCAAAGCAAACAGTATAATTTTTTTTTTTATTCTTTTCTTAATAAATAGATCTATCAATAGAACCAAAAATAATGACGATCCGTACCTTAGTTTTTGAGATATTGTATCTCAAAGCCGACCAAATTAACTTAAAATTGTGATTTTTATGTAACACAAAAAATCAGACAACTTTGAAAAGCTATATCTTCTAAACAAAAAATCCGGTTACATTATGGATTGCAGATTTGAAATCGCTGGAAAATTTCCTATAAAGTAGGTTCATTCAATATTTTTTAGAGGCACATGCAATTTTTGATTTTTGACACTTGACTTGTTCTACGGGCGCCACTGTGCGACGTTGGAACGTTGAGCACTTGCCTGGAGAGCACTTGCAACAATGGCAAATCATTTCATTGTTGCCAAAATGTTAAAATATCGCAATTTTTCTCATAATAATAGTGAAAATACATTTAAATGCTGCCATTTATTGCACTTGCCACAAATCGTGTCACTAAAAAATGCAATCGGTAGGTAATTTCGATAAATACAGAACATATATCGAGTACATTTTGTTTAGGTCCCGACTTATTTTTGGGACCCGACAGGTTTACCGGGACCCGAGGGAATTTCGGGATAGACCACTTATCCCGACTCTCCTGGATTTTTTAAAAATCGTTCCCATCCCGCCCGATCCCGATAATTTTTTCGGGACCCGCGGGATTTCCGAAAATCCCGATCCCGACGCCCATCTGTACTTCAGACGCAAAAACTTCATCGTGTAAAAGGGATTTTAGACCCCCCTTTTGTAAAGGGTTGGGAAAGGGGGGCTGGGGGCTGACTGGGTGGGTGTGGCACCCAAAATTCTGCTGCAGATCTTTGTGGAGTGTCAATTGCTATTTTCATACCAAATTTGGTGACTCTAGCTCGAAAATTGTAAAAGGTGGGAAAGGGGGGCTGGGGCGGTAAGGGTGGGCGCGGCATCAAAAATTTTGATGCAGATTTTTTAGGTCGTTGCCAGCTATCTTCCTACCAAATTTGGTGGCTCTGGCTCCACAACTCTGGAAGATACACGCGTTCTCGTTTTTGACGAAGCGTTGGGGCGGATGGGGCGGCCAGGTCATAATTGGTAGGCGTGGCATCCAAACTTTTGATGCAGTTTTAGGGGGGTCATCTTCACCTATCTTGGCACCAAATTTGGTGGCTATAGCTCAAAAACTGTGGGAGATATTGGCTGTTTTACTGAAAAATGTGGGGGGTGCAGTTTTTTGGGGGTTGCTAGTAGCTATCTTCTTACCAAATTTGGTAGTTCTAGCTGTAATGATGTGCGAAATATGTGAACTTATCGGTTTAGAGTTATCGAAATTATCGATTTGCTACCCCCCCAGTTATAGTAGAGCCCCCATCTTGACATTTTAATTTACTATGCCATAGATAAATATAATTGGAAAGTTTCAAGTCTCTAGCTTGAAGGGTGTGGAAAAAACTTGCACACATACGGACGGACAGATACCATGACAGACATTGCGCAAAACCAATATACTCTTTACCTTCGGTATCGCGTATAAACATTTTAAGTCGCCATCTGATTGTCTGCTGAATCAATTTAAATAGGCTTAGAATGCATTTTAATAATTATGATTAGTTTCATTCCATTTAACTTTAATTTCATATACATATGTATTTTATTTTTGTTTGTTTGTTTATTGTCAACTATGATCAGCTGATATAAAAGCCAAATTCATTAAAATTAAAATAAAATTTATATTTGAAATTAAAATTAAGTAAAATAAAATTATGTTTAAATCTGAAAGTAAGTTTAGGTAAAAAATTTATAAAGTTAACGTAAAATCTATGGGAAATTCAACAGTAAAATAAGTGGACCAACATTTGTTGCATGGATTGGGAAAAACCCAGAAAAACCAATCATACCAGCGTTAGATTAGTAATTAGTGGTTACGATTAGATAAAGCAAAAAGGATCGATCTTTTTAGTACTGGAGTTGAGGCTTCCAAGGAGACAAGAGAATAAAGTTTGTTAGAGTCAGAACATATGTATGTATAACCCGAAATGGTTCATGAATTAAATAGTTGCTCAAGCAACGATCAAGGCTATGGGGTAAAAAGTTACGTGAAGATCTAATTGGGACATTAAATTTATTTCGACTCAAAAAAACTGATGAGTCGATTTCACATCATAAATAATGCTACATGCATAGTTCTACGGTATAACAGCGAGGGAAGATTTATGCATGTTGCTATTATGAGACAACGGGCAACTGTCATTGGCAGCAAAAACGCTACTGATGCTAAAGCGTCACCACAACGCCGTGCTGAACAACCGATATAAAAGGATTAACATCATACATACATACATGTGTAGATGGCTCACGAACGCAGCGCACCCAAACATTGTATGCAATAAGCATTTTGATTATATTCATACATTTATGTAAACAAAATAAATAAAATAAACATCAAAAATATATATGTACGTGTTGTACAAACAAAAACTCAGCGAACACAAGCATTGTACGAAGCAAAAAAAAAAAAACAGCGTCGTTGCATGATCAAAACAAACCATTTCAAATATGGCGGCTTCCCTGAAAACAAAACAAACAATAATCAAAACATAAGCAGCTGTCCGCTCTCGTTTATTATAGGTGCCCAAATCTAGGTCTGGTGATGCACCACTAA
>JARNME010000404.1:31837906-32046846 GCA_030179655.1 Scaptomyza flava | reverse complement strand
GGGTCGGCGTCTCAGTCGAGCCAGGGCGCGACAGAATATTTATAAGTTGCTGGGACACTGCGGAGCTGTACCGGGGCATACCCAGGGTAGGCGTCATGAGGAGGACGTCGGGAAGAGGAGAAGGGAGTAGTGAGCATGCCTTACGCGCTGGCGACGATTGGGAGTTCAACGAAGGAGTAGGCGGTTAGTCCAGAGTATTACTCGGAGAATAACCAACGTCCCCGAATGCTCTTCGTCGCCGCACAGGGCGTCGAGTTGTTTTCTGTGGGCACGGGAGGGGGAGAGTTAAACAGCTAGCTGGTAGGCTGAGGGGTACGACCGGAACAGGTGCACAACTGCATAAGTCCATCCACCCGGCCTGTCAACGGCCCGCGTTCCTTGAGAATCTCGCGGACGCGTATGAGAGATGCCGAGGAGAGGATTCGTTCGCGCACGAGTAAGCCTCCGGAAGCGTACTCGCCCCCCCACTCGATCTCCCCAAGGCAACGCCTGGGTATTACCCACTTGTCGCGACACGTGGAAACATATCAGAGGCAGGCGTAGCAGAATCTAGAGTAAGATCGGAAGATCGCTAACATACCCCCCCAAGTCTGCCCCACGTGGGCCATTTGGTGAGGCGCCACCTAACACATTTTCTCCACCGTTCGCTACCCATGGACCAACCAAGAAGGAAGGCGTCGCAGAATCTAGAGTAACACTCGGGGATTAGCTTGCGTGCTACTCAGTCGCCCACGGGAGCCATGGAGGAGGTGCTCACTAGCTGAAAAGGGGTAAGAGGGGAATAAATAGAATGCACAAACACTTCTCCGGTTTAAATATTATTAGTATTGTTATTACAAGTATCACTACAAATGCCTAGGACCGCACCAAATCTACAGTAGCTGCCTAAAGCAACCGTTTTCGGCCATAGCAGATGGCTGAACTTACCCAATATGTGTTTAAATGTACGAACGGTGGTGTGTGTTGGATGTGTGGATGTATAAGCCTGTGTGCGACCGGGGGGCGTGTGTGTATTAGCCTGGGGGGTGAAGACTGGGTGTGTGTGGGTGTGTGTGGAGCCTGTGCAGGTGTGCTGAGTGGTGTGCGGTGTTGGTGTGTGTGTAGGTGCCTGTGTGTGTGTGCGGTGCGATGCCGGGTGTAAGTAAGCCTGGCTCGTGTGCGTGGTATGCGTGTGTGCCTGTGTTTTCGGTGCGTAAGCCTGGGTGTGACTAGGTGTATGTGGATGCCGTGCAGGGGTGCGTGGTGCGTGTGCCGGTGTGTGTGTGTCTGTGCCTGTGTGTGTGTGGGTGTCGATGCATGGGATGCGGGTGCCTGTGTGTGTGTAAGACGAGGATGTGATGGGTGTGACTGGGTGTGCGTAAGCCGATGTGCGTGGGTGTGTGCGTAAGCATGGAGGGGCGTTGTGTGCTGGTGGTGCTGCGTTAAGCATGGGTGTGCGAGGGGTGCCTGTGGTGTCGTGTGCGTAGAGCATGGGTTGAGGTGTGATGGGTGTTGCGTGTGTGCCTGGGTGTGTGTGCGTATAAGCTGGGCCGTTGATGTGCGGGTGGTGAGGGTGTGCGTGGGTGGCCTGTGGTGTGGTGCGAAGCTGGGTGGTGAGTGGGTGCGGTGTGCGGTGTGCCTGGGTGTGCGAGTGGGCGTAAGCAGGGGGGGGGGCGGTGTCGGCATGGGGTGCGAGTGGACGGGGGGGTTGTGCGCGGTGTTAATGCACTTTTGCTGCCACATCTTTGAAAAGTCCGCTACCGTGCTGTTGTTTGCCTCCGCTGCTGTCGTTGCTTCGGGGATGCCACGTCGTGGCCGTGTTGACGTTTGAACCGTTGGTGGTGTGGCGAACATGTGGTTGTTGTTGGATAGCCGTTGCGGTGGCGCGCTGTGTTGCCGGATGGGCTGTGTGTTGTCTAAGTGGCTGCGTGGTGAGCTGCTATTTGCAGCTGTGCGTTGTGGTTGCGGTACAGGCTGCTGTGGTTGCTATCCTGTTGTTGTGTGTTGCTGTAACTACCGTCGCTGCGAAATTTTACTGTCACGTTTTAACATCAAAGTCAAGACTCGACAAAATCGCAAAAATGCAAATCATTTGCTGCGTATTTTCTTTCTGTCTGGGTCCCCAACACGTCGTTTCTCTGTGGTTCCGATAGGGAACCAGCGCCACTTCGCGTAGCACTTGCGCAAAGTGCGCGGAACAGCATGGTACGCACAAACCCAAGGTAACATATATGACGTCACGGACGGAAGACATAAATGTGGCGGGTAGTTTGTGCATAACTCACACCCTTTCTCCTTACGTCGGGTGGCGAGAACGGACAGTAACTTTCCGGCTTGGTTCACTTGACCTGGAAAGCAGGGCCTTCCACCGCCATCAGGTACTTGGTCCCGTGAATGGTGTTGCGCCACCGCCCACCTCGACGTGTCCAGGACGGCGTGGGGGTAGCGTTCCCCCGGTCCATCTACCCGCCAGCTATCCGGGGCCATCACCAGTCCAATGGTGAAAAGCGGAAGGTCGTTGATTCCAAGCGTATTCGAGGGTGAGTGGTTTAGCAACTATCAACGGGCGTCGCTGACAGCCACCGGGTCCCATACTAGGTCTCTCCAGGGGTCCAGCGGTAGGGTCGCTTCCCCTCGAGTCGGGGGTGTCCTCAGGGGGTTCGTAGATGTCGGGGTCATACCTCATCGGAGTGGTATCCGTGGATACAGGGTATTGACGGCTGTGCCCTCCGGATCGAACAGGATGCCGGCCCTTCGGCTTCGGACATCTCTCACATAATAAGATGAGGGTTAGTATATCTGCATCGCCCTACATACCATGCGGCTTGTGGGGGGGTCTGAAGGACTGACACAGTGAGGGGGAAGGTGGACTGGGTCTAGGGCAAGAGTGGTGTCTGGGTGGCCCTCGTCGGGGTCGTGAAGAACGGCTTCAGTCTGCTAGGCTAGCCATCCGCCGCCGCGATTTGTTCCATATGTTGGCGGCGTACCACCTTCCGGGGAGACGATTCTTCACGACGTAGGGTCGTCGAACTTTGGCGCCAACTTGCTGCAAATCCTTCGCTGCTTAGGCAAGACGTGTGTTTGGCAATACCTGAGTGGCCCAACGGTTGGTCGCCCGTCGCGGTTGGCGTAGGTTTCTATTGTCTTGCCTGGTCTTGGGGGCCCTTTTTTGTTTAAAACATTCTGTTGCACTGCCTCGAAAAACCTTTCGTAGCGCGGTGGCGCGTTGTCATCGGGTTGTCTGTATTCTTCCAATCACGGGGTAACATGGTCGTATAGTGCGTCGGCAGGAGGGGTTCGAGTCTTGGATTTGAACGCTGGCTGAATCCGGTCGGTCTGAAGACGTGGATTTATGGCAAACATTTAGCTCGGGAGCAATTTCATCCAACGAGCTCTGTTTGTACCTCGATGTACATCTAAGAATTACAATAGGGAGTTAAGGAAACTCCACGAGATCCCCTGAGGGAATTTTCGTGAAGACTTAGGACATTAGCCTCAACTTGCAAGGGGTCCATAGGAGCCCTACAAAGCATGGAGGAACGATGGGGAAACGGATGGGACCGAACGGTGTATAAACAAGTGACTCACAGGAAACTTTAGAGGGTCTTCTACAATCTCACTTTCCGGACTGTTAGGTCTGTAGCACAGAGGGAGCCCTGACACAGAAGAACTGAGGCACCAGAAGCATAGACCCAATAATAAAAACATAGTTAGCTACGAAAGGGTAGTAGATGGGCAATTAACTCCTTCAAATCCTTTACAATACCTGGTCGTATGCATATTTCCAGCCATGATCAAGGCAAAGGGATCATCATAGGAAAATGATTCCTATATATCGAGCCAGCCTTTTGCTGGGATATATTCCAAAGACCTGGAGAGCAGTAAAGGTAATATTCATTCCTAAGGGCGGGGACAAGCCACCATGCTCTCCCAAATCATACAGACCAATCAGTCTCTACCTCTTCTCATGCTAAAGACCATGGAGGAAACTGATAGACTGCTACGTCAGAACTGACATTTAGAAGCCAACCACGCTTCACAAACTGCATTCGCCTACCAGAAGGGTAAATCCACGGTGACGGCACTGCATCATTTGACAACTGACATAGAAAAGCAATTGACGCAAAGGGGGTCGCCCTATGCGCCTTCATGGACATAGAGGGTGCCTTCGATAATGCAAACTTTGACTCAATGAGCCGGGCTCTGACAAACAGGGGGGTAAACCCTAAGGTAGTAGCCTGGGTGAAGGCAATGCTATGCCGCAGACTGATAAAGGCCGATCTTGGACGTGCCTCGGCTAGCATACATGCCTCAAAAGGCTGCCCACAGGGTGGTGTTCTATCTCCTTTACTGTGGTCACTCCTAGTAGACAACCTTAGTTCTGTCTCTCAATGCAAACGGATGCAAAACGATAGGATTGCAGATGACATATCCGTAATCATCAGGGGCAAGATGAAGGATCCTAGCAGACCTCATGCAACGTGCTCTCGATCAAACGGTAACCTGGTGCACCTCAGAAGGGCTCTCTATCACACCCTAGTAAGACCATCATAATCCCGTTCACCAATAAAGGATTCTAAAATTCCCAGACATAAAGGTTAGTGGCACAGTTGTGACTCTGAGTACAGAGGTAAAATATCTAGGGGTAACTCTGGATAGCAACTCACTTGGAACGCACACCTGAGAGCAGTAACCACAAAGTCAACTCGATCTCTCTGGGCTGTCAAGCAGATGCTTGGCAAATCATGGGGGCTTTCTCCACGACTGGCCCACTTGGCGTACACCCAAATGGTAAGACCATGATTCTGTACGGGCGGCAGTATGGTGGGAAAAAGCCACACAAGCACCGCTATCAATAAACTCAACAAGGTACAAGGCTAGCTTGCCTAAGTATCACAGGGGCACTGAGAACGACCCCGACAGCAGGTCTGGAAGCAATTCTAAAACCTAACTCCCTTACACTAGCTATAGAGGAAGAGGCTGTAAAGCAGCTCTGGGGCTCTATGTAGGTAACAAATACCAGAGGGTAACCTTAGAGGACACCTAGGTATATTGAATAGGGTAGAGGACATCCTTGATAAAACAAAAACCCTAGACCAATACAAACCATCCATAGTTTCACGAAAAATTACAAGGTCATTTTTCCAACAAGAGAGCAATGGACTTCAAATCCATCTGGCTAATGACGATGCACAAATTGGTTCACGATGGATCCAAGACAGCCTCAGGGGTAGGAGCAGGCATGTGGGTCCTCGCACACACATCTCTCTCCTCACTTGAGGCCGAATGCACCGTTTTCCAGGCGGAGCTCTTCGCTATTTTACAGGCGGTATATAGACTGAATAGCAGACGATTGGTAGGAGTTAACATTCGTATACTCTCCGATAGTCAAGCAGCTCTTAAAGCACTAAACAGCTATAGCTATAGCTCAAACTTCATACATGAATGTCACCGTGAGCTAAATGCACTGGCAACCAATAATAGAGTTTCTCTGGTTTGGGTCCCAGGACATGAAGGTCACTCAGGTAATGAGGCCGCGGATGTAAGGGCTAAATTAGGAGCGGAAGCCCCGTTTATAGGCCCAAGTCCAATGTTTGGTTATTCAAACAACAAACTCAAATCTGACATACACAATTGGTTAGAAAAAAAGAAAATAATGCACTGGAACAATCTAGAGGGTCTTAGGCACTCAAAAAGTATGTTTGCCCTGATGCAGCAAGAGCAAAGGTAGCTCTATCCTTAAACAGATCACAACTTAGGTCACTTTGTGGGCGTTTAACAGGCCACTTTCCCTGCCAACGACCATCTACATAAGATGGGCCTTGCTAGAAACAGAACTTGTAGATTCTGCGAAGAGATGTTGAATCAATGGAACACCTAATCACAAACTGCCCCGCCCTGGCACGTAATAGAGCAAAGCTGTTAGGCAACTACACTCTCAGAGAGGAAGACCTGATGCATATCCCACAGACTGGTCTGACTCAGTTCCTGAGAACATTAAAAATGAACTAGTGGTAAGGGGGCACAATAGATCCTTGTGGGTCGCAGTGCCGAAGGGCGCAAGCCCACCCCTCGTTCGACATTACATTACATTACATATGCTTGTTGGCCGAGATGCTTAAAAAACATAAAACAACAAGTGGTTTTCCACAGTTTCAAGTCGCTAGCTTGAAGGGTGTGGAAAAAACTTGCACACATACGGACGGACAGACAGACGGACAGACACCATTACGGACATTGCACAAAACCAATATACTCTTGACCTTCGGTAACGAGTATAATAAAACATTGATGGTGAACCAGAATTCTAAATGTATCCAACGAGTAAATAGACAATAAACAAACAAATAAAAATAAAATACATATATGAAATTAAAGTTAAATGGAATGAAACTTATCATAATTATTAAAATGCATTCTAAGCTTATTTAACTTGATCCAGCAGAAAATCAGATGGCGGCTTAAAATGTTTTTTTTAGAGCTTGTTAGATCTGCGATCTTAACATTTCAGTAGTTGAAATTGTCAAAATAAAAATATTTGGGCAGGTCAACGAATTAAAATACAATTGCCACCCATGCATTTCAACATGCTTCATATGCATGCACACATCCATAAACACATGTAAATGCAGGGCGCAGAAAAAGACAAAATATGTGCATCAAAAATCTCGACGTTTTGTTGGATTCATTAAAAACCCGTGAACAAAGCAAGATATTCTGATTAGGTGATGAAATGACCCATAGTGCAGCTGATAAATAATCACACGCGAAGCTTAAGCCACCACCGCGAGACAAATAAATTAAACGAAAAAACCGAAGTCCCTGCTCGAGCGCCAATGAAAAATCTAATAATTTTCAGATTTATATGCACAAATTACAAAAAACGAGACGCGGTTTTTTTTTCCAAATTAATAGCGTATTTAATATGGTGGATTCAAGTGCTTTTCAACGATTAAGAAGTTGCTTAGCCTTATACAATTACGTGAGCCACAGGCGGCCACACGCAACACCAATTCGCCGACGCGTCGGCAGAGCACTTCATATTTTCTCTTAAACTCACTTAAGCTATGTTGATAAAGTAACTGAAGAATCCACTCGAACATTCCGGCCCCGTTGAAGATCTCCGGTCTTCAACAAATTCAACAATCCGGTAGTTGTGCCAGCTTATGCATAGGCCGTTTACTAACGCCGGCCGGCGTTCGTACCTCAACCACCTTGCCGTCCTCCGCGTGTGACGCGCCCGGTGATGCATCGTTGAGGGGGGTTTTTGGTAAGAATGTTGTGCTTGGGAGAAGTGATCGGTCGTGATCGACACCAATACTTTTTCTAGTTACTTGAGTAGAAAGGATGTTAGACTAATGTGACGAAAATCCTTTGGGGTCGTGTGTGAGGCTTTGCCCGCCTTGGGAATGAAGACGACTTTTTATTTAAGCCATGGATCAGGATATCAGAGAAAATTTTCTGAAGCCAGTTTAGGGCATTGTCCCCTGCATACTACAGTTAAGATGGGATGATTTCGTCTGGCCCAGAGGATTTATAGGGCGAGAAACTTCGAATGATCCATGAGATGATATCTCTGGACAAAAGGTCAGTGGAGTCATGCTCCTGAAATTCTCTGAAGATAGGAGATAATGGTTCTTTACTTGAGCATCCGGGAAAGAAGGTCTCCACCAAAAGTTCCAGTGACTCTAGACGGGTCGTTGTCCACGAATAATCGGGTTTTTTGAGGAAGCCCACGTATGCTTGGGTGCTGGAAAGAACCTTCCTGAGCCTAGCGGCTTCTGCAGTACTCCCGATTGTGGAGCAGAAATTCTGCTAGCTTGTCCGAATTTCTTTCTGTAGGAGGTGACTCCATGATTGGTCGTCTCCTCTGAACCTTGCTTTATTAAAGAGCTTTCGCTAAACTTTTCGAAGCTTACCTATTTGTGGGGATCACCGCGGTGGTTTTGTATGCCCACTTGGTTTGCTCGAGGGGCATGACTTGTTTAGGGCGGAAATACATGCCTCCGTGAGTTTGTAAGTGAGTAGCTCTGTGTACTCGGGGGAAGGGAGTCCCACTGGGAGGTGCTCTGGGAGAAGAGAGACATTCTTTGAAAATGGTCCAGTTCGTACGTTAAACGTTTCTGCATCATTTAGGTTTGGGGATATTGAGGGGAAAATCTATTTCGCTATACCTATAACCAGAGAAAGAATGCTCATCTAGCACTCTCCATCTTGTGAGCCTCTGGTGAAGGGAGGCTGTGGCTAGCGTTATGTCTAGGACTTCTGCCCTATTATTTGTAATGAAGGTCGGTTCGTTTCCTATTGTGAGGTAGGCCCAGAGAAAGCCTCCCCCACAATACATTACATGTAGGTCACTTAATTTTTATTGTATATTGAAACAGGATTAGCATTTAACATAAGTATGATAAGGTAGCATAAGGTAACATAAGAGACCAGCGAGAGAAGAGCGTTGGTCGTGCGCGTGCTTGTAGTCCACGATCCAAATGTCGTGACCCACGATCAAGAGGAAAAAAGACGCGATCAGGCCGAGCGCGAGGCCAGAAATTTAGCCGGTAGCAAAGGTTGAAAGCATGCGGTCAGGTCCGATGGGAGGGTTTAGGTGATTATAGCTAAGAAAGCAGAAAACGCGACATTTTGCACGCCGTGGTAAGTAGACTTTCAACAAAAGAACAGTTAGATTAACGTGGATGAATTCTATCCCCTTGGAAAGTAAAATCTTCGTACATTTAGATGATTATGGAGATATGTGAACATGAGTGTCGATGATGAAATAAAGTGACAAAACCTGAAAAGACGTGTGCCTTGCATTTTAGCCTGAGAGGCACCCAGTCAGCTCGATAGCGCGATTCCCCGTTATCACATCATCAGCGAGAGAATTTGCCTCCACTTCGCGATACATTTCGGCAAACATAAAAATTTCTTGTGACGTTGAGCTTTGGTCGGACTGAGATCCATACCTCGGCCAAAATAACTACTTTACACTATACTACAAATATTTAACCTGGTCAAGAGGATATAATCAAAGAGTAACTTACCCCGTTCATTTATATCCGTACTTCCTTACTGATGGTGGTGAGCATTGGTCGCATCCTATTACGAGCTCGGTGTGTATCGTTTCGCATTCGGCGACAAGCGCACGTAGCAGTTTATCTGGGAGTGGCACTTGATGGTCGTGTGCCATGTACGTTGAGCTGAGCCTGACGTGTCCCGACTTCAGCTCAAGGCACACAGCAGTTTGGTCGCCATTGCTAAAATTAGGGAGCAGAAATATGGTTTGTTGTTTTCTGGCGAGAATGCAGGTGCGGACTTTACCTTCGCTGCGGGCTACAAGCAGCTTGTAGTCCTTAGTCCCTTGTCCAGAAAGCTTGCCACCACAAACCCAACGCTCCTGAATGAGGACAACGTCTGCTCTGCATTGGCTTATATGGCATCAACCAGCCTTCACCAGTGGCTGCTCGCTCGGGCCTACGACGTATTCCACCGCTGGTGCGTCGTCACGAGCCTAAGGCTTGCTAGCATCCAAACGGTAGATACGGATTACTATAGGCTTGAAGCCATAGTGGGCCACTCCGTTGGAGCTGGCTAGGTCTGATTCGTCGTTGATCACGAGGATCACCTGTCAGCTTTTGTCTTCCAGCTCCTCGACTTTGGCAATCCTCCAGTCTTCCGTCACCAGGTCCGGATTGCTCATTTGTTAGAGTTTGAGGATCCTTTCGGGTTTCTCGGGCTTGGGAAAAACCCAAACTCTTGCTCGGGGTCTACTGGGCACATCCTTCTAATCGACCGCTCAAGCTTAGCACCGGGGTAGACCTCACCCAGCAGAGCAACCGCCTTTTTATACAACTCTGCGGACTGCTCGTCCTCGCAGGCAATTGCTTTGATGTTGCCTTGATGGCAACCAGCATCAGAGCAACGGGGTGGTGGTCCGCCAGACAGCACCATCAGGTCAACGACTTTGTCTTGTTCCTCGTTTTCAATGGCCTCCCACCGGTTCCGCAGAATACGGCCGTCCTTGTGGCCCTTGTTGAGGATGCCAATGAGGACCTTCTCCCGTGCGGCTTCAGCGAAGGACCGAATGCGCGGCTGTGGCGGCGGGCGTAGCCTGATCCGCTCGGCTTGCGGGGCCGGCACCTCCATGGAGCGTTGACGCTTCTGCTTGGCTTTCTCAGAAGCGCCTGGGATAGCTGGCTTAAAGTCCGTCAGAATGGTTTAAGCCCATTTAACGAGTCGGATACCAGGGGAAAAGGGCTGGGTGGTGAAATTTTGTTCCAGAATCTCTGCCGCAAGCCGACTGTCCTGAATGGACAGCTTGTTTAGCCGCTATTGCAGCGGACCCCGGAGCTGTCCCCTGCTTCGCGCAGCTGGAGGCTGGTGTTGCAAACTTGTGCTGCAATGTCCGAGCTCCAGGAGCCGTTCCAGGTCGACGACCGGAATGAAAGGACGAATGGCTTGTTTGCCCTGCACCTATGCCCCTAACAGCGTTACGAGCACACCCAGCGTACCAGGCGTCAAGGAAGAAGTGCTAGGACCTGTAGAAAGATTGGCGTTTCTCCACGGGTTTTTGAGTGTCCCAGAAACTGGGTTTTTGTTATTTTTATCCGAGCTCATTATTATTTCCACGAGTAGCTGCGACATAGCCCGTTTGCCATGGGAAGCCCAATTTTAACTGGAGGTCGGCAGGTATGCAGAGTTCGCAAAGTAACGACCGAGCATCGAATCCCTCGGCACAATGCTGTTCCACCTTGGCCTCGGGTTGTTTTACAGAGTTTTCTTCTCTCGCCCGACTACCATTGGTCAGCACCCTTAGCAGAGAGATGACCGTAACGAGGGCCTGGTTCCAGCCGCCCTCACGTGGAGATTATAATCGCACTACCCGTTGTGAGCCACAAGGACGGCACGCACGTATTAATGCGTTTTCCTGTAGGTGCGCGTTCTTCTCCTTGTTTCTCCAACTGGCTGGCGGCCTAGATTTTTGTTACAATTATAAGAAAATACCAGATACTGCGCAAAATTTGGCCTTTTTTTGCATCTTTCTATATTTGTTTAAAATATACCGTAAATATACCTCAATGTAAAGGTTATTTTACAAGATTTAGGGCCAGTTTCTCAATGTCTGGTTAGCTAAACTAACAGATGGTTAGCTTAACTAGCTGTTGGTTAGTCAAAATTGAGTTTCCCAATGTCTGGTTAGGGTTGTTCGTGATTAAAACTAACATGAGGCCTGAGTGCCGGCTAAAATTTGTTCTCTCGTTAAGTGCTGATATAAATATCGATGAAATCATCGTTAGGCAAACACCTGACTGTGGCTGACACTTGCATTGTCTATATTTTTTATTATTCAAGTAAAATAGCATCGCATCAAAGAATTTTTTACATCCACGCAATGTGGCCGCTTTTTGTTCTCAACTGAGCTCATTAAACTTGTTTGTTTACTCATTTCCATTTTTTTAATTGTTATTGTGTTATTATGTTTGAGTTCAAAGAAGAATTTGGCAGTCACAAAACAAAAAATTCCAAAAAAACAGCTGTTTTGCTCGAAAAGGGTGTCAGCACCATCAATGCGATAGTATCATATCGATTTAACTTAACTATACATTGAGAAAACCAAATTGACTTAACGCGAGCGTTAAATTTATCTGGTCGTTAGCTAATTCTTACTTTAACAAGACATTGAGAAACTGGCAATTAATCTACAATTTTTTAATTTTTTGATGTTTAAACATCTATTGGCTCGGGGGGTAAAAATCTTGTAGCTAATACATACACAAAATCTTACGATTACTGTTTAAGTCATTGTAAGATCATATCGGTGTATTTGTCATTGTATTAGCGTTAGTGTTGTAAGCTTGCATATAATCTGGCTTTATTCATTTTATACTCGTTACTGAGGGTAAAGAGTTTATAGATTTTGTGCGATGTCCGTCATGGTGTCTGTCCGTCTGTCCATTTGTCAGTCTTTATGAATGAAACTTTTTTCCACACCCTTCAAGCTAGAGACTTGAAACTTTCCAACTCTTTTTATCTACTGGAAAGTAAGTTAAAGTGTCAAGATTGGGGTTCTTAGATAACTGCGGGCTGGCAAATCGATAAATTCGATAACTCAAAACCGATAAATCCACATATTTCGTACATCCTTACAGCTTGAACTACCAAATTTGGTAAGAAAATAGCTACTAGCAACCTCCAAAAACAGTATCAAAAATTTTAAAGTCTATATCTCCCACAGTTTTTGAGCTAGAGCCACCAAATTTGGTGCCAAGATAGGTGATGATGACTCCCCAAAAACTGCATCAAAAGTTTGAATGCCAAGCCCACCAATACTGCCCTAGCCACCCCCATCCGCCCCAACTCTTCATCAAAAATGAGAATGCGTGTATCTTCCAGCGTTGTGGAGCTAGAGCCACCAAATTTGGTAGGAAGATAGCTGGTATTGACCCCCTAAGAACTGCATCAAAGCTTTGGAGCCACGCCTACCCATCCTGCCTCCAGCCCCCCAGCATTTTGAAATCAGAAAAGCCTATTTCGCCCACATTTTTTTGAGCTAGAGCCACCAAATTTGGTTCCAAGATAGGTGATAAAGTTCCCAAAAACTCCATGAAATGTTTTGATAACACGCCCACCACTTCCGCCCTAGCTGCCCCCAGCTGCCCGTCAAAAAAGGGAACGCGTGTACCTCCCAGAGCAGTTGAGCCAGAATCACCAAATTTTTTAGGAACATAGCAATTGACATTCCACGATGATCTGCAGCAAAAATTTTGATGCCGAGCCCAGCCCCCCTTTCGCCACCTTTTACAAACTCTGAGCTAGAGTCACAAAATTTGGAAGGACGACAGCTGGAGGCATCCCATCTGCATCGGAGAATCTTTAAGGCAGCGTACACCCCTGCCGCAGCCGTACCCCTTTGCAATCAGGCCTCTTTTTACCGGTTTTAAAACTGGTAACGACTATACCGCAGTCGGTTGCGTCTGACTGCAACGTTTGCATTTGTCAATATTGTTGTTTCTAGCTTTGGTGCCAATATAGGACATGATGATCCCCAAAGAACTGCATCAAAACTTTGGATGCCACACCCTAGCTGACCCGAAGCTTTGTTAAAGCAAGGAATGCGTGTATCTTTCTTAGTGTTTGAGCTAGAGTCCCCAAATTTGTCTCGTAAACATTTGTGGTTTTTTTTATTTTTTACATGGACGACATTGAGTCTCTTGGTTTAGAACCAGTGAACTCTTAATTACCGACGCACTTAACAAAGAATTTAAGTACTTTACTTGACCTTATATTTGTAAACAAAAAAAAGTACTGTGCGCCGGACCACAGGGGCGATGTGTAAACATATTTTTAAGTTGTACAACTTTTTGTATATTTTTGTCATTATTTATTGGGCCGAACATTAACCCTCTACCTCTACCCTGTACTATAGGTGGAATTAGCTTTAAATCGTTTTTAAACCACAATCTTTTACATTCTGCGCACGCATATCAAAATGGGTTGTCAAAAAAATGGTTTTAAATTTTTCATAAGCATTATAATGATGTTGAAAATGTTCGTATGGTACGATTTCAGGTTCTTGCTCCAGTTGTGACAATTCTACTTCCTGTTGTTGCATCTATTATGATATGCAGCATTGCGAGTTCTCCTGGCTTCTTATGTTATCTACGAAACTTGCCGTTAGTAAATTGTTATTTATTTGAAATAATTGGTGCAGCAATGTGATTCAAAATTTGGTACAATAAATAAAATACGTACAATAGGTATTGCATATTGCACTCAAAATGCCTCTACGCCAAATAAATTGTTCTTTAATTTGTAGTAAACGAATTTTTTCTTAAATTTAAAACACATTAAGAAGAACATTTTTCTTTGTGTGAATGAGGTTTGACTAAAATTAAAGATATATATCTTACGCACAAAATTGAGACACAGTGTTGTTCGGGTGTTTGTTACAAAGCTACCCAAAATTCATCTTACTGGCATTATGTTGTGGTTCACTTTTTATACCCTTAACCCATAAAATGGGTAAATAAGGGTATAATGGTTTTGTGCAAAAGTATGTAACAGGCAGAAGGAAGCATCTCCGACCCTATAAAGTATATATATTCTTTATCAGCATCAACAGCCGAGACGATATAGCCATGTCCGTCTGTCTGTCTGTATGAACGCGTGGATCTCAGAGACTACAAGAGCTAGAGACTTCTGATTTTGTATTTAAGTTCTCCTATACCATGAGCAGAACAAGTTTGCTTCAAACTATCTTTAACTATTCTGGTTTCCGATATACACATAATATCGATAACAATAAAATATTGAATTTGGAAAATCTAAAAATGAAGGTTGAAGTAATGGATAATGATAGAACTTTTCTGAAAATTTCGTCCAAATCGGTTGAGAAACACCGGATATATTGAACTTAATCGATGGAAGCTAAGCCAGTATACCAAACTCTTATATAAATTAAATATATTTATTGCAACTGGGTTCAGGGTATCTTCTAGTCAGGCTCTCCCGACTAGAGCCTCTTACTTGTTAGTTCAATTTATTAAGCTAAAGGCGGAGAAACATCGATGTCATCGATGTTTCCAAAACATCGGTATCATCGATGTTTGGCAGGGCATCATCGATGATTTTTCCTTCTCTAACTGCGGATTGAACAAAAAAGACGAGAGAATTTGTAAGTACATTCAAAATATAATTTTTATCTATAAATTATTAACATAATGTCAAAAATTTAGTGCTTTGTTTCTGGTGTTGGTTGAAGTCGTAGAGGAAATGGATAAATATCTGAAAAGTAAGTTTTAATAATGGCGAATTAATAGCAATAATGGTATAAGGATTAATAGTACACCGCCTGCTAGCCAACCTGTTGCCTCCACCTCGGTGGCAAAACACTAACAAAACTACTTAGTTTGGCCTATCAAAACGTTAGAGGCCTTAACACTAAACTTTCGAAATTATATGTTAACAGCTTATCATTTGATTCACATATAGTAGCACTCACGGAAACCTGGTTAAAACCTGATATTTCTGATTATTCCATTTTTCCTTCTAAATATAACTTGTACAGATGCGATCGCACTTCCCGCAAGGGGGGTGGAGTTCTCATTGCTGTTGACTCCTGTATTTCCTCTGAACAGATTCTTTCTCAGCATCTTCCGGACATAGAGTTTTTATGTGTTAAAATATTACTAAACGGCCGTTCACTTTATGTTACTTGCTCTTATATTCCTCCTCAAACTGATATTAACATTTACTCATCCCATCTGAGTGCCCTGCAACTTGTTTCGTCATTTTTGACAGATATGGATAATCTGATAGTGGTTGGTGATTTTAATCTGCCACATGTTGTATGGTCTGTGAATGACACATCTTCGTCGGTGTTACCAGTCACTTCTGATGATTTTATCGATGGCCCACTGCAGTTAGGCCTATCGCAAGTTAACAGGGTGCATAACTGTAGTGGTAGAATGTTGGACTTAATATTTGTTTTGGACTCCGATTGCAGTAATGCTAGTAGAATACCCCCTCTAGTGCTTCCGGAAGATGCCTACCATCCAACCTTAGAACTATCCATCGAAATTCTGAACCCTATTTCAGTATCTAAAAATACTTTAAAAACCCGTTGCTTTCGTAAAACTAACTTTACTAAATTAAACTATCTTCTTCTACATACCAATTGGTTGCGCCTTTATTCTTGTATCCTTGAATTCGCTTTTGGATATTTGTGTTCTCCTCACTTGTTCTTCAAGTGATAATAAACCACCTTGGTTTACGAGAGAACTATCGAAGTTGAAGAACGCAAAGACAAGATCATATAAAAAATTTAAAAAATCGGGAACTACTTTAGATTTATCTTCGTATTTAGTAGCAAAACTAGTTTTATTTCCGTTAACACATCTTGCTATAATAATTATCTTTATCGTTGTAGACTAAACTTTTCACGTGACCCTAACAGTTTTATAAATTTGTTAACTCTAAACGTAAGATTTCTTGCTTGCCATCCTCAGTATACCTAGATGATACAAAAGCAAGTTCTGATCAGGCAGTAGCCGATCTATTTGCTGAGTATTTTCAATCAGTATACTCATCGAATATGTATAGTAGTAGTAATTCCTATCCTTTTCAAGTTCAAACGTCAAATTGCATATATGTCCCAGTAGTTACTGAGTCTATGCTCCTGAGTGAATTTAACTCTATTAAACCTGGCTACTTGCCTGGTCCTGATGGAGTGCCAGGTTGTATTCTTAGATACTGCGCGGATTCTCTTTGTGCGCCATTAAATAAATTATTTAACTTGTCTGTTGATTCAAACGTGTTCCCTGATGTATGGAAGGAATCCTTTATAATTCCACTCCATAAAAATTCTTCAAAATCAAACGTTAAAAATTATAGGGGCATATCCAAGTTGTCTGCCATACCAAAAGTCTTTGAAAAAATTATATGTTCTCAACTGCAACACGGATGTGGTTCGATTATATCGCCTTATCAACACGGTTTTGTTAGGCGTAGATCTACTACCACTAACCTTCTTGAATTCACTTCGCTTGTTATCAAAGGGTTTCAGGAAAAAATGCAAACTGACGTTGTTTACACCGATTTTAGTAAGGCATTTGATTCTGTTAGTCATTCTCTGTTGCTTCAAAAATTAAATATTATTGGATTTCCATCAAAACTCGTATTGTGGCTTTCGGAGTACTTGTGTGGTCGAACACAAAAAGTAGTTTTTAAATCGTCGGTATCTAAACCAATTTTTGTTACCTCTGGTGTACCACAGGGTAGTCACCTTGGACCTTTGCTATTTAATTTGTTTATTAACGATCCTCCAGCAGTTATTATTAACTCTTTTGTGTATATGTTTGCTGATGATGTAAAGCTATGTTTCACCTATAATGACGCTTCGCTGTGTAATTTACTACAGTCGGATTTGGGTGCTTTGTCAGCCTGGTGCCGTACTAACTTACTAAATTTAAATTGTTCAAAATGTAAAGTCATGTCTTTTTGTAGAAGTACCCCTCATACTGCTCACTACTTGCTTGATGCTTCACCATGAAATTAAAGATTTACGTATTATTCTTGATCCTTAATTAAATATTGACTCTCATATTTCGTATATGATTAATAAGGCCATTAATGTCTTTGGCTTCGGTAAGCGGTGGTTTTAAAGACTTTAACGATCTTTACACCACTAAAACGCTTTATACATCCCTAGTTCGTCCCATCCTGGAGTATGGATCTTGTGTGTGGTCCCACAATACTCGATTGACCAGGATAAAATTGAATCTGTGCAGAAGAAATTTCTTCTATTTGCTCTTAGAAGTTTTATCTGGAGTAATCTTACCCCCGTGTTGTAGTAGACTCCTTTTAATAAATCTTCCCTCCCTGTTAAACCGTATAACTATGCATGGAGTATTATTTATTACTAACCTACTTAATGGCGAAATCGACTCATCAGTTCTTTTGAGTCGAATTAAATTTAATGTCCCAATTAGATCTTCACGTAACTTTTTACCCCTTAGCCTTGATCGTTGCTTCAGCAACTATTTAATTCATGAACCATTTCGTGTTATATGTTCTGACTATAACAAACTTTATTCTCTTGTCTCCTTGGAGGCCTCAACTCCAGTACTAAAAAGATCGATCCTTTTTGCTTTATCTAATCGTAACCACTAACTACTAATCTAACGCTGGTCTGATTGGGTTTTTCCCAATCCTCGCAACAAATGTTGGACTGCTCAATTTCCCAGAGCTTTAACTTTAACTTTTATTTATTTTTTCAGATTTATATATTATTCTATATTTTACTTAATTTAATTATTTTTAATTTAAATTAAATTTTCATTCATTTTAATGTCAGCTGCTCTTAGCTGACTATAAATAAATAAATAAATAAGCAAATAATATAAGCAGACCAAATTTTTTAAATTGAATGTACATTTGTGTGCTGGCGTGTTCGCGAAAATAACGTAAGCGCCAAAAATGAAATTTTTTAGGAGAATGTTTTTATACTCGATACCGAAGGTAAAGAGTATATTGGGTTTGTGCAATGTCCGTCATGGTGTCTGTCCGTCTGTCCGTCTGTATGAACGCAACTTTTTTCCACACCCTTCAAGCTAGAGACTTGAAACTTTCCAATTCTCTTTATCTATGGGATAGTAAATTAAAGTGTCAAGATGGGGGTTCTACGATAACTGGGGGGCTCGCAAATCGATAAATTCGATAACTCAAAACCGATAAATCCACATATTTCGCACATCCTGACAGCTAGAACTACCAAATTTGGTGAGAAGATAGCTACTAGCAATCCCAAAAAACTGCATCAAATTTTGGAGCCCCGCCTACCCATTCCGCCCCCAGCCCCCCCGCATTTTAAAGTCAAAAACGCCTATATCTCCCACAGTTTTTGAGCTATAGCCACCAAATTTGGTGCCAAGATAGGTGATGATGACCCCCCAAAAACTGCATCCAAAGTTTGGATGCCACGGACACCAATACCGCACTAGCCACCCCCATCTGCCCCAACGCTTCGTCAAAAACGGGAATGCGTGTATCTTCCAGAGTAGTGGAGCTAGAGCCACCAAATTTGGTAGGAAGATAGCTGGCAACAACCCCAAAAGAGTTGCATCAAAGTTTTGGAGCCACGCCCACCCATTCCGCCCCCAGCCCCCCCACATTTTGAAATCAGAAAAGCCTATATCTCCCACAGTTTTTTAGCTAGAGTCACCAAATTTGGTGCCAAGATAGGTGATGATGACCCCCCAAAAACTGCATCAAAAGTTTGGATGCCACGCCCATCAATTCCGCCCCAGCCGCTTTTTCCCCACTTTTACAAGCTTCGAGCTAGAGTCACCAAATTTGTTATGAAGATAGCAATTGACATTCCACAAAGATCTGCATCAAAAATTTGGATGCCACAACCACCCATACCGCCCCCAGCCCCCCTTTCCCCACTTTATACAAACTTCGAGCTAGAGTCACCAAATTTGGTATGAAGATAGCAATTGACATCCCACATGGATGGGCATCAAAATTTTTAATACTGGTATCGAGTATACCGCAGTCGGTTGCGTCCGACTGCAACGTTTCCACTTGTTTATAATTAACATTAACGTTGATTAGCAGCTTTTGTGTCGCTGTCTTTATAGCTGTTAGGTGGATATCTCAGTTAATATAATGAATTGGCTTTTAAAATTTTTGCTCAGCATTTACAGCATTTACAGTTATTTTGCGTAATCGTCTCTCATTCTACGAGCTTCGCAGCCGGCGTCAGTTAAATTTGTTGTTGGTTTTTTTTTGACTGCGCAATTTGGCTCTAGTTGAAATGACTTCCATATTTGGTTTGGTTCTTGCTGTGCATTCCACTTCCAAGTCATGATTTTACACGTATTTTTGAATTTTTCAAAAAGTACAGAAACTAAATACATTTATGCAGGGCTCTAGTAATTGTCAACATAATGTCATACAAACAAAGAAGACATAATGTCGCTTACGTTATTTTCGCAGGAAGGGCTCGATATGTGTGTATGCATTGGTACTTAATACAAGATATTTGCCTTTTTTATATATTTATTATTTTTGTAGGAACATTAAATTTTGAGGTAAATGTGGAGGAGACAGCCCCAAAAAAGAAGCGAGATACTTCAGTTGCTTGGGACCATTTCAAAAAAAATGTTGGAAAAACACACGGAATTTGCCACTACTGCGGTAAAGCTATAAAGACGTCTGGTAATACAACAAACCTTATCGACCATCTAAAGCATGTACACCCAGATCGCCTTAAAGATGGAGAAGGCCAAAAGTCAACTGCAATGGACATTTTTGTCGGACGGTCAACGGTGTATTACAGCAATAACTCTCCTCGGAAACTCTCAATCGATCAAAAGGTAATAAATATGATAGCCGTCGATGTCCGACCATTCACTTGTGTAGAAGATGAAGGGTTTACAGAACTAATGACGCATATGGACCCACGCTACAAATTGCCAAGTAGAACACACTTGCGCGATGTAGTTCTTAAAAATTAGTACAAGTCATTGAAATCAAAACTGAGTTCCTTATTGAACAATATAGATTTTATGGCATTAACCACAGATCTGTGGACTTCGAAGGCCAATGAGGGGTTTATCACGGTGACCTGTCATTTTGTCTGGAATTGCTTTAAGCTAGAATCTGCTATTTTAGCAACAAGAGGACTTATAACATCCACCAATCACACCGCACCTAATATTGCCAAAACCGTTAAATCGGTCCTAACAGAGTGGGATGTTTCACATAAGGTAGTTTGTATCGTCAGTGATAATGATTCCACCATGAAGAAGGCATGTGAGCTGCTTCAATATAAGCACTTGCCGTGTGTAGTACACTCAATTAATCGTTGAATTTTTTAAAAAAAAGTTCTGTCGCAACTGCTAAATTAAAGGAAGCGCAGGGGGGGAAGTGGTATGGACTGCTACAGGAGGTGCCGACTCGCTGGAATAGCGCTTACAAAATGATTGAGCGAATCCTTAAAACAAATGAGCACATTGATGTTGTATTGATAACTTCTCGCAATGCCCCTTCGCCACTTTCTGCAGAAGAAATTTATATGTTAAAGGACATAACCGAAATGCTATCGCCTTTCGATTATAATTCCTGTTATATGCGAACTCCATCATAAAATAAATTGTTTACGGAATAAACTCCAAACACCGGAAAGCAATATTGTTTGGGAATTTATTAAAACTCGATTACATGAGAGATTGGCACATTTTGAAACGCGTACAATTCCACGCATGGCCACCATAATGGATCCCCGCTTTAAGAAGCAAGGTTTTCTCAGCGCATCAAATGCTGAAGAAGGTGCTAAAGCTCTGCAAGATGAACTGCACTCCACACTGTCCACGAATCCGCGACAACAGTCAACACCACAGATACCACCAACACAAGAACCAGCTCGGTTCTCTTTTTTGCAAACAAAAATACAGAGCAAAATACAGTCTTCCAGGGCAGATGCCATCATCCTGATGCGACAACATTTAGAGAAGGACAACCAGCCCGAAGGATGCGATCCACTTGCGTATTGGGAAGTAAGAATTTATGAATTAATATATTTATTTAGAAAATAAAAAGTGAAAAATAAATATAGTTTAAAAAAACTAAAAAACACGCTTTTAGAGCATATCAAACTAAAAAGTTAAAAATAATTTTTCAAATAAGTTTAAAACAATAATAAATGATACTAGCATTATTGTAAAAAAAAGCGTGGGGCGCTTTGTCCATATTTCTCGTGCATCGAGCGCCCAATGCTATTTTTTACAATAATGCTAGTATCATTTATTATTGTTTTAAACTTATTTGAAAAATTATTTTTTACTTTTTAGTTTGATATGCTCTAAAAGCGTGTTTTTTAGTTTTTTTAAACTATATTTATTTTTCACTTTTTATTTTCTAAATAAATATATTAATTCATAAATTCTTACTTCCCAATACGCAAGTGGATCGCATCCTTCGGGCTGGTTGTCCTTCTCTAAATGTTGTCGCATCAGGATGATGGCATCTGCCCTGGAAGACTGTATTTTGCTCTGTATTTTTGTTTGCAAAAAAGAGAACCGAGCTGGTTCTTGTGTTGGTGGTGTCTGTGGTGTTGACTGTTGTCGCGGATTCGTTTACAGTGTGGAGTGCAGTTCATCTTGCAGAGCTTTAGCACCTTCTTCAGCATTTGATGCGCTGAGAAAACCTTGCTTCTTAAAGCGGGGATCCATTATGGTGGCCATGCGTGGAATTGTACGCGTTTCAAAATGTGCCAATCTCTCATGTAATCGAGTTTTAATAAATTCCCAAACAATATTGCTTTCCGGTGTTTGGAGTTTATTCCGTAAACAATTTATTTTATGATGGAGTTCGCATATAACAGGAATTATAATCGAAAGGCGATAGCATTTCGGTTATGTCCTTTAACATATAAATTTCTTCTGCAGAAAGTGGCGAAGGGGCATTGCGAGAAGTTATCAATACAACATCAATGTGCTCATTTGTTTTAAGGATTCGCTCAATCATTTTGTAAGCGCTATTCCAGCGAGTCGGCACCTCCTGTAGCAGTCCATACGACTTCCCCCCCTGCGCTTCCTTTAATTTAGCAGTTGCGACAGAACTTTTTTTTTTTAAATTCAACGATGCGCTTGCATTTTTTCAGAACGGGATCCAAAGTTGGCAGTTTAAGTACGTCCTGAACCAGCAAATTAATTGAGTGTACTACACACGGCAAGTGCTTATATTGAAGCAGCTCACATGCCTTCTTCATGGTGAAATCATTATCACTGACGATACAAACTACCTTATGTGAAACATCCCACTCTGTTAGCACCGATTTAACGGTTTCGGCAATATTAGGTGCGGTGTGATTGGTGGATGTTATAAGTCCTCTTGTTGCTAAAATAGCAGATTCTAGCTTAAAGCAATTCCAGACAAAATGACAGGTCACCGTGATAAACCCCTCATTGGCCTTCGAAGTCCACAGATCTGTGGTTAATGCCATAAAATCTATATTGTTCAATAAGGAACTCAGTTTTGATTTCAATGACTTGTACTAATTTTTAAGAACTACATCGCGCAAGTGTGTTCTACTTGGCAATTTGTAGCGTGGGTCCATATGCGTCATTAGTTCTGTAAACCCTTCATCTTCTACACAAGTGAATGGTCGGACATCGACGGCTATCATATTTATTACCTTTTGATCGATTGAGAGTTTCCGAGGAGAGTTATTGCTGTAATACACCGTTGACCGTCCGACAAAAATGTCCATTGCAGTTGACTTTTGGCCTTCTCCATCTTTAAGGCGATCTGGGTGTACATGCTTTAGATGGTCGATAAGGTTTGTTGTATTACCAGACGTCTTTATAGCTTTACCGCAGTAGTGGCAAATTCCGTGTGTTTTTCCAACATTTTTTTTGAAATGGTCCCAAGCAACTGAAGTATCTCGCTTCTTTTTTGGGGCTGTCTCCTCCACATTTACCTCAAAATTTGATGTTCCTAAAAAAAATAATAAATATGTGAAAATGCAAATTTCTTGTATTAAGTACCAATGCATACACACATATCGAGCCCTTTCTGCGAAAATAACGTAAGCGACATTATGTCTTCTTTGTTTGTATGACATTATGTTGACAATTACTAGAGCCCTGCATAAATGTATTTGGTTTCTGTACTTTTTGAAAAATTCAAAAATACGTGTAAAATCATGACTTGGAAGTGGAATGCACAGCAAGAACCAAACCAAATATGGAAGTCATTTCAACTAGAGCCAAATTGCGCAGTCAAAAAAAAAACCAACAACAAATTTAACTGACGCCGGCTGCGAAGCTCGTAGAATGAGAGACGATCACGCAAAATAACTGGAAACGTTGCAGTCGGACGCAACCGACTGCGGTATACTCGATACCAGTATTAAAAATTTTGATGCCCATCCATGTGGGATGTCAATTGCTATCTTCATACCAAATTTGGTGACTCTAGCTCGAAGTTTGTATAAAGTGGGGAAAGGGGGGCTGGGGGCGGTACGGGTGGAATTGCATCCAAATTTTTGATGCAGATCTTTGTGGAATGTCAATTGCTATCTTCATAACAAATTTGGTGACTCTAGCTCGAAGCTTGTAAAAGTGGGGAAAAAGCGGCTGGGGCGGAATGGATGGGCGTGGCAGCCAAATTTTTGATGCAGTTTTTGGGGGGTCATCATCACCTATCTTGGCACCAAATTTGGTGGCTCTAGCTCAAAAACTGTTAAAGATATAAGCTTTTTTGACTTAAAAATGCGGGGGGGCTGGGGGCGGAATGGGTGGGCGTGGCTCCAAAACTTTGATGCAGATTGTTGGGGGTCGTTGTCAGCTATCTTCCTACCAAATTTGGTGACTTAGCTCGAAGCATGTAAAAGGTGGTGAAAGGGGGGCTATGGGGCTTGGGGGCGGTATGGGTGGGCGTGGCATTCAAATTTTTGCTGCCGATCCATGTGGGATGTCAATTGCTATCTTCATACCAAATTTGGTGACTCTAGCTCGAAGTTTGTATAAAATAGGGAAAGGGGGGCTGGGGGCGGTATGGTTGGGCGTGGCATCAAAATTTTTGCTGCAGATCCTTGTGGAATGTCAAATGCTACCTTCATACCAAATTTGGTGACTCTAGCTCAAAGTTTGTATAAGGTGGGGAAAGGGGGGCGGAATGGTTGGGCAAGGCTCCAAAACTTTGATGCAATTCTTTTGGGGTTGTCGCCAGCTATCTTCCTACCAAATTTGGTGGCTCTAGCTCCACTACTCTGGAAGATACACGCATTCCCGTTTTTGACGAAGCGTTGGGGCAGATGGGGGTGGCTAGGGCGGTATTGGTAGGCGTGGCATCCAAACTTTTGATGCAGTTTTTGGGGGGTCATCATCACCTATCTTGGCACCAAATTTGGTGACTCTAGCTAAAAAACTGTGGGAGATATAGGCTTTTCTGATTTCAAAATGCGGGGGGGCTGGGGGCGGAATGGGTGGGCGTGGCTCCAAAACTTTGATGCAACTCTTTTGGGGTTGTTGCCAGCTATCTTCCTACCAAATTTGGTGGCTCTAGCTCCACTACTCTGGAAGATACACGCATTCCCGTTTTTGACGAAGCGTTGGGGCAGATGGGGGTGGCTAGTGCGGTATTGGTGGGCGTGGCATCCAAACTTTGGATGCAGTTTTTGGGGGGTCATCATCACCTATCTTGGCACCAAATTTGGTGGCTATAGCTCAAAAACTGTGGGAGATATAGGCGTTTTTGACTTTAAAATGCGTGGGGGCTGGGGGCGGAATGGGTAGGCGGGGCTCCAAAATTCTTGATGCAGTTTTTTGGGAGTTGCTAGTAGCTATCTTCTCACCAAATTTGGTAGTTCTAGCTGTCAGGATGTGCGAAATATGTGGATTTATCGGTTTTGAGTTATCGAATTTATCGATTTGCGAGCCCCCCAGTTATCGTAGAACCCCCATCTTGACACTTTAATTTACTATCCCATAGATAAAGAGAATTGGAAAGTTTCAAGTCTCTAGCTTGAAGGGTGTGGAAAAAAGTTGCGTTCATACAGACGGACAGACGGACAGACACCATGACGGACATTGCACAAACCCAATATACTCTTTACCTTCGGTATCGAGTATAAAAACATTCTCCTAAAAAATTTCATTTTTGGCGCTTACGTTATTTTCGCGAACACGCCAGCACACAAATGTACATTCAATTTAAAAAATTTGGTCTGCTTATATTATTTGCTTATTTATTTATTTATTTATAGTCAGCTAAGAGCAGCTGACATTAAAATGAATGAAAATTTAATTTAAATTAAAAATAATTAAATTAAGTAAAATATAGAATAATATATAAATCTGAAAAAATAAATAAAAGTTAAAGTTAAAGCTCTGGGAAATTGAGCAGTCCAACATTTGTTGCGAGGATTGGGAAAACCCAGAAAAACCCAATCAGACCAGCGTTAGATTAGTAGTTAGTGGTTACGATTAGATAAAGCAAAAAGGATCGATCTTTTTAGTACTGGAGTTGAGGCCTCCAAGGAGACAAGAGAATAAAGTTTGTTATAGTCAGAACATATAACACGAAATGGTTCATGAATTAAATAGTTGCTGAAGCAACGATCAAGGCTAAGGGGTAAAAAGTTACGTGAAGATCTAATTGGGACATTAAATTTAATTCGACTCAAAAGAACTGATGAGTCGATTTCACCATTAAGTAGGTTAGTAATAAATAATACTCCATGCATAGTTATACGGTTTAACAGGGAGGGAAGATTTATTAAAAGGAGTCTACTACAACACGGGGGTAAGATTACTCCAGATAAAACTTCTAAGAGCAAATAGAAGAAATTTCTTCTGCACAGATTCAATTTTATCCTGGTCAATCGAGTATTGTGGGACCACACACAAGATCCATACTCCAGGATGGGACGAACTAGGGATGTATAAAGCGTTTTAGTGGTGTAAAGATCGTTAAAGTCTTTAAAACCACCGCTTACCGAAGCCAAAGACATTAATGGCCTTATTAATCATATACGAAATATGAGAGTCAATATTTAATTAAGGATCAAGAATAATACGTAAATCTTTAACTTCATGGTGAAGCATCAAGCAAGTAGTGAGCAGTATGAGGGGTACTTCTACAAAAAGACATGACTTTACATTTTGAACAATTTAAATTTAGTAAGTTAGTACGGCACCAGGCTGACAAAGCACCCAAATCCGACTGTAGTAAATTACACAGCGAAGCGTCATTATAGGTGAAACATAGCTTTACATCATCAGCAAACATATACACAAAAGAGTTAATAATAACTGCTGGAGGATCGTTAATAAACAAATTAAATAGCAAAGGTCCAAGGTGACTACCCTGTGTTACACCAGAGGTAACAAAAATTGGTTTAGATACCGACGATTTAAAAACTACTTTTTGTGTTCGACCACACAAGTACTCCGAAAGCCACAATACGAGTTTTGATGGAAATCCAATAATATTTAATTTTTGAAGCAACAGAGAATGACTAACAGAATCAAATGCCTTACTAAAATCGGTGTAAACAACGTCAGTTTGCATTTTTTCCTGAAACCCTTTGATAACAAGCGAAGTGAATTCAAGAAGGTTAGTGGTAGTAGATCTACGCCTAACAAAACCGTGTTGATAAGGCGATATAATCGAACTACATCCGTGTTGCAGTTGAGAACATATAATTTTTTCAAAGACTTTTGGTATGGCAGACAACTTGGATATGCCCCTATAATTTTTAACGTTTGATTTTGAAGAATTTTTATGGAGTGGAATTATAAAGGATTCCTTCCATACATCAGGGAACACGTTTGAATCAACAGACAAGTTAAATAATTTATTTAATGGCGCACAAAGAGAATCCGCGCAGTATCTAAGAATACAACCTGGCACTCCATCAGGACCAGGCAAGTAGCCAGGTTTAATAGAGTTAAATTCACTCAGGAGCATAGACGCAGTAACTACTGGGACATATATGCAATTTGACGTTTGAACTTGAAAAGGATAGGAATTACTACTACTATACATATTCGATGAGTATACTGATTGAAAATACTCAGCAAATAGATCGGCTACTGCCTGATCAGAACTTGCTTTTGTATCATCTAGGTATACTGAGGATGGCAAGCAAGAAATCTTACGTTTAGAGTTAACAAATTTATAAAACTGTTAGGGTCACGTGAAAAGTTTAGTCTACAACGATAAAGATAATTATTATAGCAAGATGTGTTAACGGAAATAAAACTAGTTTTGCTACTAAATACGAAGATAAATCTAAAGTAGTTCCCGATTTTTTAAATTTTTTATATGATCTTGTCTTTGCGTTCTTCAACTTCGATAGTTCTCTCGTAAACCAAGGTGGTTTATTATCACTTGAAGAACAAGTGAGGGGAACACAAATATCCAAAAGCGAATTCAAGGTCCTATAAAATATGGCTATAGCAGTTTCTATATCACTACAAGAATAAAGGCGCAACCAATTGGTATGTAGAAGAAGACAGTTTAATTTAGTAAAGTTAGTTTTACGAAAGCAACGGGTTTTTAAAGTATTTTTAGATACTGAAATAGGGTTCAGAATTTCGATGGATAGTTCTAAGGTTGGATGGTAGGCATCTTCCGGAAGCACTAGAGGGGGTATTCTACTAGCATTACTGCAATCGGAGTCCAAAACAAATATTAAGTCCAACATTCTACCACTACAGTTATGCACCCTGTTAACTTGCGATAGGCCTAACTGCAGTGGGCCATCGATAAAATCATCAGAAGTGACTGGTAACACCGCCGAAGATGTGTCATTCACAGACCATACAATACGATGCATCGTATGTATATATATATATATATATATATATATATATATCGCGATGTTCGAGAAATATGGACAAAGCGCCCCACGCTTTTTTTACAATAATGCTAGTATCATTTATTATTGTTTTAAGCTTATTTGAAAAATTATTTTTTACTTTTTAGTTTGATATGCTCTAAAAGCGTGTTTTTTAGTTTTTTTAAACTATATTTATTTTTCACTTTTTAGTTCGACGTATTATAAAAGCGTGTTTTTTAGTTTTTTTAAACTATATTTATTTTTTAATTTTTATTTCTATTAATCATTGAAAAAAAAAATTTGTAAGTTCTAGTGAACATGAATATGGTGCAGATTTAAAAAAAAAAAACAATTTTTTTTTTCGGCCGTGGACGGGAGCGAAGACCCGCGCCTTAGACCACTCGGCCAACGAACGAACTTGAGGTAGGGGGATATACTGACAGTAATGCCACTTGCTTTTAGTCCAAAGGAGAGTTACATACATACATACAAGTGAAGCTAATATAAGCGTGTTAATTAATGAAAAAATTATCTTATTGTAGATTACCACCGATGACGTTTTCAAAAAAATATCTAAAAAGTTCTTATGCGCTCCCGCTACTTCGTGCGAGTCGGAAAGGGTTTTTAGTACACTGCCCGAGCGCAAAGTTTTTACGCATCAAAAACATTAAAATAGCAAAACAGCGCATACATTAGAGCTGCCAAAACATCGATGTCCACATCGATTATATCGATGTATTCCAAATTGTTTTTGCAATATTTTCAACATTGATGTTTCATTGTATAGTGAAGCTTCAATTTGCGAGTGTGTAACTTAAAGCCATACGTTAATAAATAAATAGTGGCGGTAGACTTAATGAAATGGAAAAGTTTTTGTGCATACTTATGCGTTCCAGCTAGCTCAACAGAGTCTGAGCGAACTTTAATACTAAATTTTTGTGTTAAATTAGTCGTGTGGTGATAAAACGAAGACATTATTTCTGTTAGTTTAATTATAATAAGAAACTGGGAAATAAACTAACATAAAACAGTCGGTTTCAATTAAAGAATGATTTTTTATTTTTTTTGAGTAAAAACATCTAAAACTTCGATGGTTCAAAACATCGGTGACGAAAACATCGATGTTCTGACCGTCAATGTTTACACATACAAATAAAACATTTGCCCCAATACACTCTCATAGGCTGACACCAATAGTGCATTACTTTTCGAGCATTTCACTGCTCCGAAAACACAACATCAAAAAGAATGCACACTACTTTATGACCAGATTCCCAACCCGGCCTTCTCCAAACATGATCTTATGTTTCTGGCCTATGACATTCTACCCAATTATTGCAATCTTAAAATAACATACCGTGACATTATGAACATAGGCCTCGCTGGATTACATGCAGCTGTACAGCTGAACTAGACCTCATATACTCTCTCCCTACAGTTGACTCCCAAATAAATCTTGTGCAAAACTATATGGAGTATGTGTACAATAAATACGTGCTAATTAAAAGCAAACTTGTCAGGCCATCTACAAAATCCTGGTTTAATCAAGATATGAGGTGTGCAATAAATATTAGAGACGCGGCCTATCGGAGATAAAAACATAACTACCAGACGGCATGTTAACTTCCTGATCCAAAGAGCCAACGGCGAATATTTTAGTGATAGGTTTAAAATGCAATATCCGCCAGTCAAACGTGGAAAGAAATTAATAACATGGGAATCGGCATAGTACGTGGTGTAGTTAGTGAATATGTTGATGTTAAAGATCTCAACGATGAATTTTTAAACTTTAATGATATTTGTGTACGCAACCACTTAATAATTGTTGTAATAGTATTGATTTTATTTGTGTCAATCAATGTTATGTGTATCTGTCTATAAGTAAAATTAAGTCTAACGCAACTGGCACGGATGGTTTAAATCCAAAGTTTTTTAAAATTCTTCTGTCGCTAATCATTGGCTATGTAACTTACATATTTAACACCGCTATCACAACGTCCATTTTCCCGGCCAGTGGAAACTTGCAAAGGTATTGCCAATCCCAAAATCAAATCATGAGTTTAGGCCAATCTCGATTTTGTCATATTTATCTAAAATATTTGAGCAACTATTGGCCTCTCAAATCAACAAGTTCCTCACAATAAATCGACTATTAAATGATAAACAATCAAGATTTAGGACTGGCTGAAGCTGTACTACGGCGATAATCAAAGTAGTCGAGGCTATAAGATATAAATAAGGTGGATAACAGTGAGGTTTCACTATTGACGCATCTTGATTTTAGTAAAGCATTTGACACGGTTAACTACGATATTTTACTGGCAAAGCTCATACTATACTATGCATAATTTTAGCCAAACAGCTACTAAACTCCTATCCTCCTAATTAAGTTATCGTAGACAAGCCGTTGTCATACCTTCTAAAACATTCGACTTCCTTGGGCGATCCCGCAATGATCAATTCTTGGTCCACTGCTTTTTATACTCGATACCGAAGGTAAAGAGTATATTGAGTTTGTGCAATGTCCGTCATGGTGTCTGTCCGTCTGTATGAACGCAACTTTTTTCCACACCCTTCAAGCTAGAGACTTGAAACTTTGCAATTCTCTTTATCTATGGGATAGTAAATTAAAATCCGCCCCAGCCCCCCCGCATTTTAAAGTCAAAAAAGACTATATATCCCACAGTTTTTGAGCTATAGCCACCAAATTTGGTGCCAAGTTAGGAAATCATGACCCCCCAAAAACTGGATCAAAAGTTTGGATGCCACGCCAACCGATACTGCCCTAGCCGCCCCCATCCACCCCAACGCTTCGTCAAAAACGGGAAAGCGTGTATCTTCCAGAGTTGTGGAGCTAGAGCCTCCAAATTTGGTATTAAGATAGCTGGCAACGACCCACAAAAATCTTCATCAAAGTTTGGAGCCACGCCTACCCATTTCGCTCCTTTTCCCCATCTTTTACAAACATTTAGCTAGAGTCATCAAATTTGGTATGAAGATAGCAATTGACATTTCACATAGATCTGCAGCAAAAATTTTGATGCCACGCCCACCCATACCACCCCCAGCCCCCCTTTCCCCACTTTTTACAATTTTCGAGCTAGAGTCACCAAATTTAGTACGAAGATAGCAATTGACATTCCACACAGATCTGCATCAAAACTTTAGATGCCACAACTACCCATACCGCCCCCAGCCCCCCTTTCCGCACCTTTTACAAACTTCGAGCTAGAGTCACCAAAGTTGGTATGAAGATAGCAATTGACATTTCGCAAATATCTGCAGTACAAATTTAGATGCCACACCCACCCATACCGCCCCCAGCCCCCCTTTCCACAGCTCTTACAAACTTTGATCTAGAGGCACCAAATTTGGAAGGAAGATAGTTGGTGGCATCCCCATATGTATCGGAGAATCTTTAAGGCAGCGTAAACCCCGTACCCCTTTGCAATCAGGCCTCTTTTTAAGCGGTTTTAATACTGGTATCGAGTATGCCGCAGTCGGTTGCGTCCGACTGCAACGTTTCCACTTGTTAGTATATATATCAATGATTTACTCAGTGTTTTGTCTAAATGTAACATCCATTTGTATGCTGATGATGTCCCAATGTATGTAAGTCGTCCGCTCAGTAAAATTAACTAATGTGTCCAGTTATGTAAGGAAGGCTTGTTGCGTGTTAGTCACTGGGTCAATGTTGATGGTTTGTGTATTAACCCGTCCAAATCCAAATTAATCTTAATTTACAAAAAGTACCTGAACACTGACAGCTTTCCCAGAAATTCCTACCCCTTTACATAAGAATATTGATCACGAAATCTTTACTATTGACAAAGTTTTTGTATGGCATTGAAATTTTTGGCAAATGCGACGCTGCAAGCCAAAGGAAGTTTAGGGTAGCGTATAATAATGTTGCCCGTTACGTGTTTGGCCTCAAAGGGGCAGACCACGTAACGGGTTACGCTAACAGACTGTTTGATCTAGATCTAACGTCTTTAATTAATTTTCGAATTTTTCTCTCCCTACACAAAATTATATATGCACAAGAACTTGAATATTTTTATTTCAACATTAAGTTTACATCGTCCCAACGTGTGAATAACCTCGTTTGCTTGAGAACCAAACTAGCTTCTTCTGATAGGCAGTTCTTTATCTTTGCTGTTCGACTGTGTTCCTCCCTACATTAAATCTATACGCAGCGCACACCATTTTAAAACTAATTTAGAATCCTATTTTAAAACTTAATTTTAACGCCTGAAACAACATTACAGTCCAACTTACGCATGACTTTCAATATGTAATTCTTTTGGTTCCATTTTATAAATAATTGTTTAAAATATAATTTGGATTAATACTTTTACATTTTACATTTAAATATCTGTGATTAATGCTTTAATTTATAGTAGCAATACTGTAGCATTAAGAATCGTTCCATAGTTAAATAAATATGTTTTACGGAATTAAATTAAATAAATTTTGATGCAAAATTGTTAAAAATTAATTTTTTTCAGCTTTTAAAATGGGTTAAACCAGTAATCAACTTTTCGAGCATTTATCGAATATCGCAACTTGAAGATATTGGCTAAGAAATGTGCTTGAACACGATTAGAGCCAACAATTTCCACTATTTAATGGTAAATTTTTTATCAAAATATATAAACCAGTTTTTATTCCCGTTACCGAAGGTAAGTTATCCCATAACGAGTGCCTGCTGCGAGCGTTTATCACGCCATGGGCTGCATACCGAAGAAACGTTGATCCAGGCGGATGCAACCTAACACCACACACGCGGAGCCAGCGTGCTAAGCAACAGCAAAGACGTCGCACAGTGGCGCCATTTGAGTTTTTTCGTTGCAAAAATCATAACTTTTGAACCAAATGAGATAATCGATCAACTTAAAAAGCATCTCATAGATAATTAATCAACCTATAAAATGAGCATTTGAAATGAATTCTACGATTTTTGAGTGCCTATTTATGGGTATGCAAAGTTGAAACTTGTGAAAAAACCAATTTTACGGGAAGGAAAAAAATATTATTTAAATTTTTTGATTTTTATTGTTTCATTTTAATGGTTTTTATAATTTAAAATTAATATTATAATAATTAAAAATAATTTTTTTTAAATTTTTTTTTTTAATTTTTTGTAAAATATTCATCACAATACGTTGAAGATGGTATATCTAAAAGACTAATCATCTCTGAACTATAAGTATTTCCTAATTCTTTTCGTGAGTTAACATGCCTCAGTGATGAAATAAGTGGATCTGAAGATGCTGCTAGCATGTTGAAGAGGTCCTCATTTTGTCTCACCCTTGATGCTTTGAAAGTGTTTAGCAATCTGTATTTTTTATAAAATTTATTTAATGATTCCTGTGCTTCTTCAGAAAGCTCTCCAATTGGCAAAGACTGATACTCAATTATATCTTTGCCATGCGCCAATATTTTATGAACTGTCGGGGTCAACTTTTTCTGCGGATATAATTCTGCTAAAAGTGATACTATTTTTGAAGCACATTCTCCATACTTGGCAAAATCAAATTTTTCCTTGCAGCTCAAAATATTTAAGATCGTTCCCAATCTCTTAACGATTTGGTTGTTTATCCCTGTGATTTGAGTTACAGCTTCATCATTTTCAAAAATTCTCCTTAAAGTGTTTCCATCGTTTGAGTTTCCGTATCCGTACTTGGGGCAGTCTACTTTAAGTCCAACTTGTTTGAAAAACGCATCCTGTATTCGCTTCTTTCTGATATTTTCGTTATCTTTGTTTGATGTGTTTTCGTCAAAGTTTCCATCCTCTTGTGGAAGCGTATACGCTAATTTCAGCAAGAACTCCATACACCTTATTCTTGCATGCAAGGGTAAGATCCCGAACTCATAATTTTCTTCATTTGCAGAATCACTTAAATTGTCGAAGTTTTTTTGCGTCCTTTTGCAAATTGGGCATGACAAAGTTGACCTTGTGTTTGTCAGTTCGTTGACCACTTTTCCGTCAACCATGGTTAGGTGGAACTCGTAATTACATTCAATGTATTTTCCTTCTCTGATTTCGAGCTTTGTTGGCTTAATCTTGCTTATTTGGTCTTCAATATCCTTTACTGTGTTTCGTATGAGTTCTGGCGATTCCCTTGCATACTGAAACATTATTGGTCGGCAATAATGTACAGATGACGGCCGTTCATTTTTCCAGTGTAAAGAATCATCAGACATTTTCAGCAAGACTCTCCAACAGCCGTTTTGTTGTATGGTCCATTAGATCCTGCATGTTAGTTTTTACAGAGACTTCAGTAAACTCCGTATGCAGTGGTCGTCAATCTAATTTTGCTTTCGAAACATGTTTGTATCCCGGTAAAATGTCAGCTCCATGTTGCCTCAAAGATGCCCGTAATATCTCATATTTCTCTTTAGAAAGTTCCAATTCCATAAACAAAGCCAAAGCTTCTTCGGAACCATACTTCTGAAGGTTTGAGTTTGGAGGCGTGGGAATGCTTTTCTTGATTCTTTGTAGTCGCGGTGGGCTTGCAATAGCAACTGCTTTTGTAATGTGTGACCTTACTTTTTCAACATCCTTTGTATATCTAATAGACAGCGCTTCCGATAAATGTTCCGTGGATAAATCATTTGTTGAATCAGCAAGTTTCCTCTTTCTTGTTAAATTTGAACACTCTTCCATACCTTTAGTCGGCCTTCCTCTTGCTCGTCCGGTGGATGTGCTGGGTTCATCTCCTGTCAATGTATCCAGGATGGTATCACTATTAAGCCAGTCCTGGAGTTTGGTGTTGAATCTCTCAATCATTCTGTTTGCTTGCATCCATCTTGAGTTTAGTCTGGCATAAGTCAGGGCAAGTTTTTGTTTTAAATTTTCACTTCTCTGTACATTGCCGTATAAACTATCAAGTTCTTCAAAGGCAGCTTCCGTGAAATTCGTTACTGTTTTTGACTTCCTAAACAGGTCAAATAATTTATGGTTGTTCAACGACATATTTGAAGTGTAATACAGTACTTGTCTCGCCAACTTTCAGTCGTAGACTAATCCAGGATTATAGTTTTTTTTCAATATATAGTCTAATCTATTACCTGATAGATACCGTTTGCATTAAGGGTTCAAGAAAAGAGTTAGCTTTCATGCCTAACAAATTTACCTATTGTTTGTATAAGTCCAGGTCAATAAGGTGAATTTATGCAATTTGGGTACTTGGCACGTGTCCGAATAAGATTTGTGCCTACCTGAATGGGATGTGTGACTAGTTGTACGCTAACGCAATTTCTGTATTCGGTGCGTACCTGGTAATTTATTTGTATATCCTGTAACTGCACCTGAATTTAGAGACCAGGATTTGACAAATGATCAAAGGTAAGCATTACAGAATGAAAAACAAAAATCAAGTATCTTAACAATAACGAACGAAACAACAACAATAAAAATGGGTTTTCACGTTTATATGTCATATATTGCTCAAAAATGCATGCAACACATTTTTGGAACTATGTCTTTTTTCACTATTTTATATCTAAAAAAAAGGGGCAAAAACGGGCAGCTGAAACTTTTTGCATTAGATAAAGGAATAATCAAAGAAATAATTTTGAAAATATGGCAGATGTAAAATGTGATCATTTTTTTTTATTTTCCATCAAAGTTGAGAAATAGTGAAAGAAAGGATAGTTGGCAATTATTGATTTGCCTGGCCAAACGCTAAACAAACAGTAAAATTTTTTTTTATTCTTTTCTTAATAAATAGATCTATCAATAGAACCAAAAATAATGACGATCCGTAAGTTAGTTTTTGAGATATTGTATCTCAAAGCCGACCAATTTACCTTAAAATAGTGATTTTTATGTAACACAAAAAATCAGACAACTTTGAAAAGCTATATCTTCTTAACAAAAAATCCGGTTACATTAAGGATTGCAAATTTGAAATCGTTGGAAAATCTCCTATAAAGTGGGTTCATTCAATATTTTTTTTTAGAGGCACATGCAATTTTTGATTTTTGACACCTGACTTGTTCTACGGGCGCCACTGTGCGTCGGCAGCGCAGCTGTGAGCAGTTGGGCTAGCTTAAGATTATTGAAAACTTAATAATTCAGTCTAAATAAAACATGTATTGATTGTTTAGTTAACTCAGCAGCATTCGTTAATGCAACCATATTGTTGGAGCCTCTAGTAATAATACACCAAATAAATTATAACATCAGTCGCCGACTAACTCTTCACGGGTACAAATGTCATCGCTGATAAGCTCGTCAGGTCAAAATCATAGCCTTCTCTCTTTAATCGGTTCACATCTCACACTTCTTTCTCGCGCACGTGTTAATTTTCGTTTGCATAAAAAGTAAAAACAAAAAATTACGCTATCATGGCCGCAGGGCCCCCAAATCTTAGGGAAAACCAGTTTTCCCTACTGAGTCAAAGCCCAAAAACAAAAAAAACAAAACAATATCAAAGAATTCCACTTGATTTCCCAGAACTCCCTGAAGTTGCCGCCCAAAACCCAAAATTCATTACGCTGTCCGCAACAAATATGGAAAAACCAATAACTGAGTACTCCTGCTTCGCTGTGCATAGAGCAATCAACCTCATTAGCAAAGAGACAATATCCATTTCAACTCTACGCGATGGTAGTCTACTCATCTTAGTAAAGAGCAGCGCTATAGCAGATAAATTCTTAAAAACAAAGGAGCTAACAAGCATTTGTGAAATCACCTGCAAACTCCATGAGTCTCTCAACAACGTCAAAGGCACCATTTATGCACCATATCTCAATAACGTACCTGACAAGGGAATTATTGATGAACTCAAGGCACAACACGTCACGTCAATTTACAAATTCAACGAAATGATTGACGGTGTCTCCAAGCCTTCAGGGGTAATCCTATTGACTTTCGACCTATACACGCTCCCTAGCAAAATAAACATAACAAGGAACAACGTAAGAGTTAGAGAATACATCCCTAACCCAATGCGCTGCAAGACCTGCCAAATACTCGGCCATACGGCTAAATATTGCAAGAGCCCACCATCCTGTCAGAATTGCAATCTACCCCCCCATTCCCCTGTAAACTGCACACGAACACAATGTGCCAATTGTCAAGAAGAGCATGCGGCCTCTTCACCTTCATGCAAAAAATATCAAGAGCAAAAAGAAATCTTAAAAATTAAAACAAGAAACAAATGCAGCATGCGCGAAGCCCGCACATTACAAAAACTACTATCACAATTACCATCAACCTCTGCTCTAAGTTATTCCGCGGCTACCGCAAACACTGTCTCTCAAAGACCCATAAACAAAGCAGAACCCACAAATATCGGTTCCAATGCCGTTAGCAGCACCAAAACAACAAACGCCTTATCACATCAATCTACCCTCCTCTCCACTCCAAAACCCCTCTCCAACACTCCAGCATACTCCAAATCGTTATCTCTGGATAACAATAACACCAACGAAATGAAAACACAAGTAAAGACCACGCAAAACAAAATTAGGCCAAACCTCTCTTATCAAACAACTCTCTTATCTTCTACCAACTTCTTGCAAAAAATTTCTTCAAGCTCAAGCGACTCAGAAGTGGAAATGGGAGCTGCTGATACTTAATCAGTCTCTTCCATTCTCTTTTCCTGTATACATAAAACATATTTTTCTCTTCTTTTCCAATGTCTGTTAAAATAGCTCAATGCATTTGAACGGATATATAAATAATTACCACGAACTAACTATTCTTATAAACGACAAGAACCCGGATGTTATATGTATAGAAGAAACCCACTTGCCATATAACTCCAAAAATATAATTTTCCCCAAATCTTACAACGGATACTTTAAAAATCTTGCAAATAACACAAGATCCAAACAAGGGATTGGCTTCTTAATCAAACGCCATATCCCACACAAATACATTGGATTAAACTCCTCCATACTCTGCGACTCATTGCAGCTAGAGATCGACCCAAGAATAACCATTACCAATTGCTACATACCACCTTGCCAGAATTTCTCTGCAGCCGAATTGCTCCCTCTGACCACTCAAAATACTACTCCACTCATACTTGTCGGGGACTTTAACTCTTGGAGTAATGTCTGGGGATCCAACTCCACAAATTCCCGTAGAAAAAAAAATTGATAAAAATTATCGCTAATTCGAATCTTGTTATACTTAATGACGGTTCCCCTACGCACTTTTCATCCCATTGCTCTTTCACTCATGTGGATCTCACAATAGTTTCCCCTCAAATCGCACACCGGTGCCAATGGATTGCGACAAATTCATTGCATGGTAGCGATCAATTTCCGATCCTTACCACTTTTACCACAAATATCATTAGAGAAAAATTCACCTGCCCTCCAAAATACAAAACTGATGCTGCCAACTGGGTTAAATTTCGCAGTCAACTGACCTCATACTCGGTAAATAAAGATCTCAACAACATTAACCAGGAAGTTGCGATTGTCACTAAAGCAGTAAGAAGCGCAGCCAACTGCTCAATACCGCAAACAAATTCGGTGCCACGCAAGGCTAAGATAGCCTGGTGGAATCCCAACCTTACTAAACTCCGTACTAAAAAGCAAGCATTTTGGGTGGTATAGAAAAACAACCTAACTATCCCTAATCTAATCGCATATAAAAAACCCAAGGCTATTTTCAAAAAAGAAGCAAAAAACGCAAAAAGGAAATCACTAACTGACTTTACTAGCAACATATCACCATTGTCAACCACAAAAAAAAATCTGGGCAGATATTAAAACTTTAACTGGTACTCCCACCTCCATTTTAAAATCATTACCTTGCAGCCAAGGACTACTCACATCATCTAAAGACATTGCTGAGGCACTTGCCACATACTGGTCCAGTTCTTCAAGCGATCAAAACTTTTCACAGGAATATATTTTCAGAAAAAACCTTAAGCTGTCGGCAAATTACGCCCCCTTAAGCCTAACGGCTTCTGCTAGACATCTGGATATTCCCATTACTTCGATAGAACTTGAAGCTGCACTTGCACAAACCAAGGGTAAAACCCCCGGTGTCGACAGGATTTCATATCCAATTATAAAAAACCTACCCCCAATATCAAGCATGGTCTCCTGAAAATATACAACTCGATCCTCGACAATGGCATGTACCCCCACACCTGGTCAATTTCATTGCTCTCTTGCTTCAGCAAGCTATTTGAAAAAATATTAGCCCGTCGTCTCATGTGGTTTATTAACAGAAACAACCTTATCTCTCGTAACCAGGTTGGCTTTAAGCGCAAACAAAACACCATGGACGCACTCTTGCAATTCCAACATTTCGCGTCAGACGCGCTTTCAACTAGAAATCACGTCTCTGTTTTGCGAACTGATTTCGAAAGGGCGTTTGATCGCGTGGGTGTACATGCCGTTCTAGACCAGCTTGAGCTTTGGGGGGTCGGTCCAAAGTCCTCTACCGCTGTAAGGGCCTTTATGACACGCACTCATTCAGAGTTCGGGTCAATAATACATACTCTGACCGTAACTTACTCCACAATGGCATCCCACAAGGTTCCCCTCTTTCAGTCGTGTTATTTATTATAGCATTCGAAAAACTAAATACAACAATCTTAAGACATAAAAATATACAGCTAGCTATTTACGCAGACGATGCTATAATTTATACAAAGCTCAAAACAAAGTAAACAGCACCTTTACAGAGATCCTAAAAGACATACACGACTGGGGAAACTTGTCGGGTGCCACGCTGTCTACCAATAAATGCAAGCTATTACATATTTGCAGAAAACATCATTGTAACTCCAATACCAGTAGTCTATCGTATCAAAATATCATTATTGAAAACGTAAATGAACTTAAAATTCTTGGAATTGTTTTTGACTCAAAATTTAACTTTAATCAACATTGTTCTCAACTCAGATTAAGCTTAGAAGCCAGACTTAACATTTCTTAGCTCCAAATTTTCTACAATCCACATTAACACACTGGTAAACATCACCAGATCCCTTATCCTTGCGAAACTAGAATATGGGCTCCCGATATTCGGCTGGAGTTCCAACTCCAATTTTAAAAAAATTCAGGTGCCATACCACTCAGTAGTACGTCGTAGCATCAACGCTTTCCCAACATCACCTATAAAGTGCACCCTGGCTGAGGCTGGCTTACCAACACTTAAACATAAAGTACATGAAACCACCGCCAAACTCTTGGTTAAACTCAGCACATCGCCTAATCAGGTGCTACATAAAATCTTCATAAACGCCTTAAATTCCAAACGCAAGTTTAAGGTAATATCCACAATTCGTCGTTGTGCGTCGATGTGGAAAAGTCACGGTTTTACTCTGCCTGCTAAGACAAAACATAAGCTAAGCCACCCTCCTTGGAAACTACGTAACTCTTCGTTCAACCTAAAGTTAAATCAATACAAAAAAGAATCCACCGATAGTTCCATCTTTAGAAAACTCTTCCAAGAAGTGGTGGCTACTACGGAAGGCACTAACTGGCTATACACAGACGCCTCTAAGAGCAATGGTAACACTGGCTTTGCCGTAGTCGACAGCAGTAACTCCATCATCGCTGGCGGTATTCTTCCTGAACACTGCTCTGTATTCACAGCAGAGGCAACGGCTGTACTTAAGGCCTGCACATATGCCCACTTAAATAAAGGTTCCTTTGCAATTTGCACTGACAGTCTTTCAACAATAACAGCTGTCAAAAATCTAAACTGTCATAACAACATAATCGCAGAAATCCGGAATTTATGCATCCTACACCCCAAAAAACTTTTACTGTGCTGGGTCCTAAGCCACCAAGGCATTGTCGGTAATGAAAGTGCCGACGCAGCAGCTAACACTATAACCAACGCACCGTCAATACTACACATCCCTCCGGCTGACAAAGATCTTCTAATTCATATCAAGAAAATAATTGCCCACAAACATGCCGAAGACTGGAGCACATTCCAACACAGATACAAAAGGTTTAATCTGGAAGGTACCGGCACTTCATATCCAGCAAGCTGCCCAAAACACATATGGACAACATTTGTTCGGCTCCGCATAGGTCATACACAATTGACACACGAACACCTTCTTACTGGTAGCTCGGCACGACGCTGCTCATGTGGCAGTACCCTCTCCATCGATCACGTCCTAGACAGCTGTACGGATACGGCACCGAATAGAACCCTCTTCTTTAACACCACAAAACCCTCCGATCTTCTTGTAGAGCCCACACATATAAATATGCACCTGTTATACGATTATCTACGCTCCCTTCATTTAACATTGTAAATTTAATCTCCCCAAAAGTAACCATAGAGTCGTAGGCCTAGGTAGCTAGTACTCTAATGTAATTAGATAGCTTATTTTATAAGTTATTTAATGTAATAAATAAATAAAAATAAAAAATTATAACATATAATTAATTGGCGCCCGAAAAACTCGCGTGAAAAAAAAAACATAAGACAACAAACAACACAGAAACATAATTTTGTGAACGAAAAACAAAAATACAACAGTGATTTTGTGAACTTTAAATACCACACAGTAACACAAGAATTGTGAGCTTGTGTGAGCTTAGGGAACAAATCAAAAACAACAAGTAAGAAGGCTCTAGTCGGGAGAGCCCGACTAGAAGATACCCTGAGCCCAGTTGTAACAAATATATTATATTTATAATTGACTTAGTTTTCCGTTATTTCTTAACCGATTTGGACGACATTTTCAGAAAAGTTATATCATTACCCATTATTTTTACCCCCATTTTTAAATGTTAAAAATTCGAAATTTTTTGTCATCGATTCCATGTGTATATCGGAAACCAGAATAGTTATCAATAATTTGAAGCAAACTTGTTCTGCTCATGGTATAGGAGAACTTATAAACAAAATCTGAAGTTTCTAGCTCTTGTAGTCTCTGAGATCCACGCGTTCATACAGACAGACAGACAGACAGACGGACAGACGGACATGGCTATATCGTCTCGGCTGTTGATGCTGATCAAGAATATATACACTTTATGGGGTCGGAGATGTTTCCTTCTGCCTTTTACATACTTTTGCACAAAACCATTATACCCTTTTTACCCATTTAATGGGTTATGTGGCTACAATACGTACGTGATGAAAACGCGGTCTACTCCAAATGGTACCCTTACCCTAAAGGTGTTAAGGGTTTTGTCATTTCGGAGGTAAACGACCTCCTAAAAAATGGCATAATTCGAAAGTCAAGATCACCCTACAATAATCCATTGTGGGTGGTAGACAAGAAAGGCACTGAAAGTTTGGGCAATAGAAATAATCGTCTATTGCAGTGGTGTCCAAACTCTCACAAAGAAAGCGTTGCGCTTGTGTGCGAAGCAGCGAAACACGAAGGCAACGTGACGTTGAACTGCTTTACACTGAAACAATAAAATGCGTGCGATTCAAACATAACAAAAATTAAAAATTAAAATGTTTAAATCTCTCTCCCTCCCTTTTATATCATTATAGCCTCCGTGACAAAGTTGGTAGTGCCTTTTAATAACATAATTAATAAAGCGACATGCAACGTAATGGCACAATAAACATTGAGCGTTACCATCCATATTTTCAATGAAAAATAAATCATTTCCCAATTGACATCAAACATTTTTTTCGGTGTAGTGTACAAATCATGCGCTTTATGGTCTTCTCTTATGGAATGCAGCATAGCGAATGACTGCGCGTTTGACTTTTGAGCTTCCAATGCCAAGCATCACAATGATATTGGCTAATCTGGGTAAGACCAGATACTTCACGACGTTCGACCTGGAATCAGGTTATCACCAGATCACTCTGGAAGAGCAGGATCGTGAAAAACTGCTTTTTCAGTAAATGGCGGAAAGTTCGAATTCTGTTAGCTCCCCTTTGGTTTAAAGAACGACGCCAGCATCTTCCAGAGATACGTGGGATACGTGGCAACAGTACGTCTTCACCTTTTAATTTTCATGTCAAACTTGTTGCTCGATAACATTGATCATCATACTCTTCACTGAGAGTCTGGTTACTTTGCAAAGTCGTGGTTAGTTATGTTTCGAAGAAGAAATATGGGTACGCCTATTTTCAATGTAAGAACGTGCGTTGGCATGCCTGTCAAATCAAGTGAATTCAAGAATTCAGTAGGATAATTGAAAACTTCGTTTTGATTCACAACAGTTTCGATGGATTTATATGTTATCTTTTCGACGGGTTGTCGATTCTGAATAGTAGAGCCGATGGTATTTCCATCGATGTTTTTGGCGGCTAACATAGCACGCGAACTGAGCCACTGAGGATTTTTGTAGAGAAAACTTTTTTTTACCAATTCGTCTATGCTTTCTGTGATCAATTTGCATCCGCCCATTTCCAATATCTATTAATTGTTGTGAAAATTCCAGCCGTAGCATCCCGTTGTAGTGGTACACGCTTGTTTGTTTTCAAAGTCAATTTCTGTATGTGAAGACTGTAATCATTATTACAGTCATTATGGAATGCACCATGATTTAAAATAGCGTGCAGTGCTCGTCTTGATCGAGCGGTTCTCTTTCGATTTTGCATTGCAGCCTTCTTTCCCGGTGCTCAGTTGTCTCAGACGAACGGGCCTGACTAGTACGCGTTCGAACAGTTTCTAACCTAACTACTCGTTGTGCAAATGATTCAGACGAACGTGTCTCTTCGGCACGCACTCGAATATTTTCCACCCCTAATATCGGCCAATTGCTTTTCGCTAGGGAAGCATAATTGTAGCTAGCAACAAAATCCGTACACTTTTCGCTCTTTTTGAATTGCCTACTCACAATGAAATACACAAAACAAAACAAATGGAAACTTTACAGTCGGACGCAACCGGCTGCGATATACTCGATACCTGTGTAAAAGAGGCCTTGGCATCCAAATTTTTGATGAACTGTTATAATTCTACCAAATCCTATGACTCTAGCATCCAGAGCTTTGGAGCTAGAGCCACCAAATTTGGAAAGAAGATAGCTGGCAACAACCCCAAAAAATCTTCCTCAAAGTTTTGGAGCCACGCCCACCCATTCCTCCCCCCTTTCCACACCTTTTTCAAACTTTGAGATAGAGTCACTAAATTTGGAATGAAGATTCCAATTGACATCCCAGAAAAATCTGCAGCGAAAATATGGATGCCACGATAAATGAAACATGCATCGCGGAATAATTGTTTATTTATTGTTTTAGGCATTTATGCAACATTGACTTCTTTTCACTTCGCAATTCTAAATTGAAAAAATTGTACATGAATCAGCAACATAACGATGACACAATCACGATCATAATGATTAAGTTTACGTTACAGTCGATTATAATAGAACAAGCTCCGATATTTAAGCTGTGAAACACTTTAAATTTTTAAAATATTCCTTTCAAGTGACGAATATAATTTAATGCTAGAATATGCTCTATCAACTTTGAAAATTGCTAGATTTATGGCTATAAGCTGTTTGGAAATTTTATAAACTTTTCCATGTTCATATATGCTAGATCTAGCCTGAAATAAGCTAACCTGGCAACACTGATTACACCTGAGCAGATAATAAATAGAGCTGGTATTCTGTTCAATTTGCTGAATAATAGTGTTGGGTACACATCGTTCACTTAACTGAATAAGTTCGTTCGTTCTTTTTCAATCAGATCGCCTTTTGTTAGTTCGATTTTGTTCCCTAATTTGATCAATTTTGTTCATCGTTCGTTTGTGTTCATCGTTCGTTTTTGTTCGTTAAGTTTTAGGGCCGTTTTGTTATGTTTTTGTTTGATCTTATTTATGCGCGCAGTAATGTTCAACAATTAAAAATAATTTACTTTATAAATGAATTTTTATTTAAAATTTAAAATTTTTAAGGCACAAAAGTATTTTCCATTTTCCACTACCACGCTATTTCGGTGCTGAAAAAAGCTAAAAATGTATTAACGTTTTGCATATTTTTCAGAAGCTATTAAACGCATACCTTTTGTGTAGAAATTAGAAATGGGTGCGGGCCGTGTCTTTTTTCGTGCCACGTCGTGTTCGTGTTTAAAAACAAGTTTCGTGCGGGTTCCGTTCGTGTTCGTGTTTTGTCTTGTCACTGCCCCATAACGTACACATTAAAAAGGCAAAGCAAAAGAAGTGTAACGTGTCGCGGCCAGTAATAGAAAACGCTGTTCGCATTAATAGTGCCAAAATTAAACTTATTAAGAAAGAAAACGCAAAAAGCGATGTTTGGGAGTCATTTTTTATGATAGAGTACAACAATGCAAAAGTTGATTACCGGCACTGGCACACTACTTCGCCATAAATGCGTGGGTGCAGCAAAAAACAAACAATACTGGACATATTTGCGAAGAAGGAAGTGTCGCAGCGAGCTCTGGATATTCTGGCGAAAAAGTAGCTAGGCTTAGTGGCGAAAGACTTACTACCGCTAAGTGTAACAGAAGGTAAGTGGCTGAAGATTCATGAAGATTCGTTCTATGCATCAGCGATCGGCAAATTTAGCGTTTCCTATAGCAGGCTACAGGCCAGCAATATTTTGATTTTACTTTGTACGCTATAAAAAAAAAACTAATACAAGCGCTCGCTGTTCGGCTTTCGGCAGTTGTGTTTCTCCCACTTCAGCAAAGCGAACCAAGTCAGTTGCTATTCGATTCACCCAGGCAAGACCTCACTGCGCAAATTTTTTAAATGCTAAATATATTGCACTGTAAAACTGAAGAATGAATGAATTTTTTTCAATGAAAATATGGCTCAACATTAAAAAATATAAAAACTAAAACAAGAAATAAAATTTAAAATAAACATGTAGATGACCTACTAAGAATGAAATACTAATATGAAGAAATAGACCTGGACCAAATAATTAAAGAATTAGAATAAAAAATAACGTAAACTTTTTTTTTTGATTTGCCAACTTATACATTTTTCTCAGTGCACTGTTTATTTCGTGCGCGTACATAGTTTTCAACACAGAGCAATAAAAGTATAGTTGTGTTAGTTTGCCGATCGCTGATCCTGCGGCCTGGCTCCCGACCATCCAATATTAATCTCCCCTTTCTTTTACAAATGGTCATCCGAGAACGATGCCGCGAGATTAGTAACTACAGTTACTGTAGAGGTGGGCACGGGACGGGCTTTTATCGGGTACCCGTGGGCACCCGCGGAACATATAACACGAAATGGTTCATGAACTAAATAGTTGCTCAAGCAACGATCAAGGCTAAGGGTTAAAATGTTACGTGAAGATCTAATTGGGACATTAAATTTAATTCGACTCAAAAGAACTGATGAGTCGATTTCACTATTTAGTAGGTTAGTAATAAATAATACTCCATGCATAGTTCTACGGTTTAACAGGGAGGGAAGACTTATTAAAAGGAGTCTACTAGAATATGGGGGTAAGTCAACTCAGGAACCCAGTTAAAACTTCTATGGGCAAATAGAAGAAAATTCTTCTGCACAGATTCAATTCTATCCTGGTGAATCGAGTATTGTGGGGACCAAACACACAAGATCCATACTCCAGGATAGGACGAACTAGGGATGCATAAAGCGTTTTAGTGGTGTACGGATCATTAAACTCTTTCGACCACCGCTTGATGAAGCCAAGGACATTAATGGCCTTATTAATCATATACGAAATATGAGCGTCAAACTTTAATTTAGGATCAAGAATAATGCCTAAATCTTTAATTTCAAACACGCGGTCAAGTGGTGAAGGGGTGCTTCTACAAAAAGACATGACTTTACATTTTGAACAATTAAAATTGAGTAAGTTAAAACGACACCAGGCCGACAATGCACCCAAATCCGACTGTAGCAAGTTACAAAGAGAAGCATCATTATATGTGTTAAGGCGTATATATATTTGAGTCACAACCCACATAAATGACACACAATAATAAGTACAATTTATATATATATATATATATATGACAGACAATTATAATTTAACTAGGCCAATCAAATGCAACACCATACGTATTATTGTCTTAGGTACACAAACTGCTGATCACAGCGAAACCGACACACACAACGAGTTACCAAAACAGCAGTCAGTCAACGCGGAACTTGCCAATATGCAATTCTGCATTGGCAAGCAATTGCTGTGTTTACAATAACAAAATTTATATTGATATTACACTTATGCAAACTAAGCTATTTTTTCCTATAAATATTGTTACTTTCATGAATAACAAGTGGAAACGTTGCAGTCGGACGCAACCGACTGCGGTATACTCGATGCCAGTATTAAAAATTTTGATGCCCATCCATGTGGGATGTCAATTGCTATCTTCATACCAAATTTGGTGACTCTAGCTCGAAGTTTGTATAAAGTGGGGAAAGGGGGGCTGGGGGCGGTATGGGTGGAATTGCATCCAAATTTTTGATGCAGATCTTTGTGGAATGTCAATTGCTATCTTCATAACAAATTTGGTGACTCTAGCTCGAAGCTTGTAAAAGTGGGGAAAAAGCGGCTGGGGCGGAATGGATGGGCGTGGCAGCCAAATTTTTGATGCAGTTTTTGGGGGGTCATCATCACCTATCTTGGCACCAAATTTGGTGGCTCTAGCTCAAAAACTGTTAAAGATATAGGCTTTTTTGACTTAAAAATGCGGGGGGGGCTGGGGGCGGAATGGGTGGGCGTGGCTCCAAAACTTTGATGCAGATTGTTGGGGGTCGTTGTCAGCTATCTTCCTACCAAATTTGGTGACTCTAGCTCGAAGCATGTAAAAGGTGGTGAAAGGGGGGCTATGGGGCTTGGGGGCGGTATGGGTGGGCGTGGCATTCAAATTTTTGCTGCCGATCCATGTGGGATGTCAATTGCTATCTTCATACCAAATTTGGTGACTCTAGCTCGAAGTTTGTATAAAATGGGGAAAGGGGGGCTGGGGGCGGTATGGTTGGGCGTGGCATCAAAATTTTTGCTGCAGATCCTTGTGGAATGTCAAATGCTACCTTCATACCAAATTTGGTGACTCTAGCTCAAAGTTTGTATAAGGTGGGGAAAGGGGGGTGGAATGGTTGGGCAAGGCTCCAAAACTTTGATGCAATTCTTTTGGGGTTGTTGCCAGCTATCTTCCTACCAAATTTGGTGGCTCTAGCTCCACTACTCTGGAAGATACACGCATTCCCGTTTTTGACGAAGCGTTGGGGCAGATGGGGGTGGCTAGGGCGGTATTGGTAGGCGTGGCATCCAAACTTTTGATGCAGTTTTTGGGGGGTCATCATCACCTATCTTGGCACCAAATTTGGTGACTCTAGCTAAAAAACTGTGGGAGATATAGGCTTTTCTGATTTCAAAATGCGGGGGGGCTGGGGGCGGAATGGGTGGGCGTGGCTCCAAAACTTTGATGCAACTCTTTTGGGGTTGTTGCCAGCTATCTTCCTACCAAATTTGGTGGCTCTAGCTCCACTACTCTGGAAGATACACGCATTCCCGTTTTTGACGAAGCGTTGGGGCAGATGGGGGTGGCTAGTGCGGTATTGGTGGGCGTGGCATCCAAACTTTGGATGCAGTTTTTGGGGGGTCATCATCACCTATCTTGGCACCAAATTTGGTGGCTATAGCTCAAAAACTGTGGGAGATATAGGCGTTTTTGACTTTAAAATGCGGTGGGCTGGGGGCGGAATGGGTAGGCGGGGCTCCAAAATTTGATGCAGTTTTTTGGGGGTTGCTAGTAGCTATCTTCTCACCAAATTTGGTAGTTCTAGCTGTCAGGATGTGCGAAATATGTGGATTTATCGGTTTTGAGTTATCGAATTTATCGATTTGCGAGCCCCCCAGTTATCGTAGAACCCCCATCTTGACACTTTAATTTACTATCCCATAGATAAAGAGAATTGGAAAGTTTCAAGTCTCTAGCTTGAAGGGTGTGGAAAAAACCCAATATACTCTTTACCTTCGGTATCGAGTATAAAAATCAGTTCTTTACTTTGTACCAACAAACCAAGTATTTTACTCATCATCAAGGTGCTAGTTGCGACGCCTTTTTAGCAGTCAGTTTATGTACTGAATGCTTACAAAACAAATATACACAAACATTTTGGTGACCCCGACACAGGACTCCTAGGAAGGATCCTGTCTTCAACATAACATAACAATTCTGGTAGCTTAGTCATTGTCAACAAGGCGACAAAATGAGCATAGAGAAATCACTGGTATTGGAAGATGTCCTAGATGCGCAGGAAGAAATAAGCCAGGAGGTATCAAGGCTTATAAAGAACACAAAAAAGGACCCAGCAGAGCGGAAGGCAAAACCTGGCTACTACCAAGCCAAGGCCAAAATCCTTGAAGAAAAGTGGACTATTTTCAAGAACAACAATTACTTGATCAAAAACTCTAAGTTAGAGGAGTCTCACCCATACCACAAGTTCTCCGAAGAGGTTTACGATTTGGTTCAAAAAACCAGAACTTACTTCAAAGAGCAAGCTGACATTGCAGATCAGTCTACCAGCAATAGGACGGAACCAAAACCCGCCATTGCTGCAGGAATTTTCGATGCCAGAGAAAACACAAATGCCAAGCTAGTTGCATTGTGCCGTCGGCAAAAGGTGATGATTGCGTCAATAAATCGCGCCATTCAACACAAGCCCCTTAATGCGGAAATTGTAAACTCATTATGGGCAAAACTTCAAGAGGTCCACTTCCAAATATACGAGGAGCTTGATGACCCGGAGGAAGCAGGCTATGACGCCACTGACTATCTCAAAGCAGAAGCTGAGGCTAGGAACGTACTGACAGACAAGTCAAATAGTACGGTGTCCGATAACATTAAATTGCCACGCATCTCCATTCCAAAATTTGATGGTGATATACTCAAGTGGTCTCAGTTCTTTGATATGTTCTCATGTATGATACATGAAACTAGAATGCCAACCATACGCAAAATGTGGTACCTCAAGACCAGCGTAATCGGAGAGGCGGAAAGACTAATCCGTCACATTGATCTGAAGGAGGAAAATTACCTCTTCGCATGGGAAATCTTAGTTGATGCGTACAATAATCCTAGAGATATTGCTTCTAGGATATTGAATCGTCTTTTGCTGCAACAAACCTGCAGCGACGATGTGAAGTCTTTAAAAGAACTGCACATCACAACAGTTGAGTCATTAGCTTCGTTGAAAGGACTCGGGATTGACATCTCAACATGGGATCCAATCATCATTGCCATCCTAAGGAACAAACTGGATGGCACGAACAAAACCCTATATGAACAATCATTGGGTAACACAAAGGAAATCCAGCCGCTGGACACCATGCTCCAGTTCCTCGAACAGCGAGTTCGAGTCATGGCTACTGGAAAAAAGGCATCTACGACTTATAAGAAGGAGCCTAAAAATACAACATGTGCCTCGACTTCAAGTGCACCCAAAGGATGTATTTATTGTAAAAAGACAGGTCACTATTTATCCAAATGTGACGACTTTCGCGCTAAAACAGTTAGCGAACGTCTTAATTGGGTGCAACGACAAAGGTTATGCGTCAACTGTTGTCAAAATGACCATAAGACGACTGCTTGCCCTAGCAAGTTCAGTTGTTTTAAATGCAACAAGAAACACCACACTGTGCTACATTTGGAGAACGCTATCGCTTCAGCACAGAGCCACACGACAATGCTGGCACTAAAACGTCATGACACAACTCTCCGGATTGAAGGCATCGGAGGAAATACAAGGATCAGCAAAGCTCGTGTAAATGTGACAATTAAGTCACTACACAGCAATTTTACGATGCGAATGGAAGCATTTGTACTACAAAATATAATATCGGATCAACCTGCCCAAGCGATCAACAATTCGAGTTGGATCATACCGAGCAATTTACCACTTGCTGACCCGTACTTCAGCAAACCAGGCAAAATCGATCTGTTGATTGGAGCAGAGCACTATTACTCAATACTGCTCCCTCAGCAACACAGAATATTACATTCTGGACCAATTATGCAAAAGACCGAATTCGGTTGGCGAAAAGCATTTTTTGGAGAATTTGCAGTTAGCAGTGGACGGCCGACTCATTGTGAAGCTTCCGTTTTCTGAACACTATTCAGCCCTGGGAGACTCCATGGAGATTGCGACAAGACGGTTTTTATCTTCGGAGCGCAGATCGTCTGCAGATACTTGGAAGCAATATGCAGCGTTCATGTCAGAATATGAAGATCTAGGACACATGAAAGAAGTGTCACCACAACAGATTCCCAGAAGTCATTACTTCATCCCTCATCATTGTGTGCAAAAACCAGATAGCAGCACTACAAAGCGTCGAGTAGTTTTTGATGCATCCTGCAAGACGTCGACAGGAAAGTCACTAAACGACATATTGCATGTAGGACCCACGGTGCAAAATGGCCTAATGTCAATCTTGTTAAGATTCAGAACACACAAATATGTGTTCACTGCGGACATTGAAAAAATGTTACGCCAGATTTGGATCAATCCAGAGAACCAATTTCACCAGATGATTGTTTGGAGGAACAATCCCAAGGAGCAGTTAAGGTACTATAGACTCAAAACAGTTACATACGGCACGGCCTCAGCTCCATTTTTAGCAACAAAGTGTCTGAATCACTTAGGCGCAACACATATGGACAAATCACCAGTAGGAGCCACTAAATTAGTAAATGACTTCTACGTAGACGACTGCCTTACAGGAGCAGACTCAGTCCAAGAAGCGGTCCAAATTCGAGAAGAGTTGTTAAAGATCCTGCGTCCCTATGGATTTAACTTACGAAAATGGTGCTCGAACAACGAGCAACTGTTGCAAGGGATACAAAAGGACGACATTGCAAGCGAAGTTAACTTCGAGGATACAATGGAAAGTTACAAGATCAAGACATTGGGTCTTATTTGGATGCCCAAAGGAGACCAACTTTGTGGCCGCGCTCAGAGCAGCACAGCTACGAAAATAACTAAGCGTGTCGTTTGCTCTGAGCTGGCACAAATCTTCGATCCCCTAGGCTTATTCGCTCCCGTCGTTGTGAAAGCCAAAATCTTCATGCAACGACTCTGGGAAGACAAACTCGACTGGGATGACGAATTACCCACATCCCTTCAGAACGACTGGAAGGACTATCGAGAGGACTTGAAGAGCCTTAATTCGATGCAAATTCCCCGACATTTATACGACGGAAAGATTCCAGTCACAAAGGAACTGCACACATTTGTGGATGCATCGGAACGCGCTTATGGCGCAGCAATATACGTTCGCGCAACGTACAAGAATAAACAAATTTCTGTGCGGTTGCTATGCTCAAAATCTCGAGTAGCCCCAACGGCAAAGCAGTCACTCCCGCGACTAGAACTTTGTGCTGCACTATTGGGTGCTGAGCTCGCGGACACAATTCGACGGGACCTCAACTTGAACTCCAACACAGTACCAGGATACTTTTGGTCAGATTCTACGGTCGTCCTGTCATGGATCAATGCAGCTGCCTCCACATTCCATACATTTGTGGCCAACCGGATAGCTAAGATCCAAGCACTAACAAACCAAAATCAATGGCGTCATGTGTCATCCGCTAACAACGCAGCGGATGTTCTTTCAAGAGGAATATCTGCACGTAGATTACCTGAGCATAATCTATGGCTATATGGACCACTGTTCCTGCATGGGTCTCCAGATAAATGGGCAACCATACCCAACATCATTCCGAGCAACCTGGAAAGGAAAACAAAACATATAAGCCTGGCAATATCCCCATCTACAATAGGTGAGGAATTGTACACTTGCAGACACAGTCATTCGTTCCACAAGTTACAACGCATTGTAGCTTACATGTTACGCTTCTGCTACAACAAACAAAGATCAGCAACTGTCACTCGAAGCGTCGAGGAATTGAATCACGCTCGCAACGTAATTTTGAGGACAATACAACAAGTGGAATTTGCTGCTGAGCTAAAATCGCTGCAGCGTCACAACATGGTGGAAAAAAGGAGTTCTATTTCATCGCTGTCCCCCCTACAAGGATCCGATGGACTTATACGAGTTGGTGGCAGATTGGATCAAGCCCCACTCCCTTACAATGCAAGGCACCAGATTCTGCTGCCCTACAATGATCCAATAGTATAAATGCTGTTGAAAGATCTGCATGATGACAATATGCATTGCGGTGCATACGAGCAACCGCTAGACAATAATATTGGATTCTCAACGACAAAACAATGTCAAGGAATATCATTCACAATTGCGTGACATGCAACAAGGCAAGGCCCAAGTTAATGAACCAAATTATGGGTAATTTGCCAGCCGATCGAGTAACACCAACACGCCCATTTCTTACAACAGGCGTAGATTACTGCGGACCAATATGGATTCATCATAAGCTTCGAGGAAAGCGACCAGACAAAGCATACATAGCTGTTTTCTGTTGCTTCGCCACCAAGGCAGTACACCTTTAGCTGGTTAGTGATCTTACAACAGACGCCTTTTTGGGAGCCTTACGACGCTTCTTAAGCCGTCGAGGCAAGTGTCAAACAATTCATTGTGACAATGCAACTAACTTCGTTGGAGCAAACAACCAGCTGAAGGAACTGGAAGGATCAATATTTGGCGAAAAGAGCCAAGCCGAGATCATCAATAAGTGCAACAAAAAACAAGTTGCCTTCAAATTTATTCCAACACGCGCGCCATCGTTTGGAGGGCTATGGGAGGCTGCGGTCAAGTCTGCAAAAAGACTTTTGGTCACCACAACCAATACCGCATCTCTAACATTTGAAGAATTAAATACGGTGATTATCGAAATTGAAGCAATCCTCAATTCTCGCCCAATCACACCCATGTCAAATGATCCAACGGACACAACCGCCCTCACTCCAGCACACTTTTTGATTGGGGAAACGTTGACTGCTCCCCCTGATGTAAACACGGACCGCAATGAAAAATCCTTGGTAAAGCGCTGGGAGCTAGTATCCAGACTAAAGCAAGGATTCTGGAAGCAATGGTCGGAAGAATACTTGCAAGAACTGCAAGCCAGGCACAAGTGGAAATCCGTCAACTCCAACATTAAGGAAGGCATGCTGGTGCTAGTCAAAGAAGACAACATACCTGTGATGAGTTGGCCAATGGGACGCATTGTCAAAACATACCCAGGACAAGACAATTATGTCAGGGTGGTTGACGTTAAAACTGCCTCAGGCACCTACAAGCGCCCTATAAACAGACTTGCGCCACTATTTCCAGAAGACATGGCCAAAAAACGAACTATTAACGAAACAGAGGACACAGAAAACCATGATGCGCCACCCGTACAGCGAAAACGCCTTATGTCGCCAACAATCACATCATCCATTCTAATTCTTCTTCTCATGTTGCCCTTGGTGCTGACACAGTCGGTGTCCGTGGAAAGGTTCGACACAAAGCCTGGAATATTTTATGAAAAAATTGGAACAACAAAGAGAGCAATTTCCGACTGGACCATAATTATATATTATGAATTGGACCCTTACTGGCGCGTTATGAAGACATTCGATTTGGGAATAAAGGAGTTCAAATACATTTGCCCAGAACTAAATAATGTGAACACATGTGATTCCATATCACAGCATTTTCGGCACCTATTCGACGAATTAGAAATGGCAAACGCACTCTTGCAACACACACGAAAACGCCGATCACCATTTGATGCAGTTGGCAACATTGCAAACAGTCTGTTTGGAGTTTTAGACTCGGACTACGCCAGTAAAATGACCAAAGTCATAGAGGAGGTAAAAACCAACGAAGCATTTCTACTGCACTTACTGAAAAATCAAACATCAGTACTTGATTCAACTATCAACGTTGTCAAGAAGACCAGATCTACATCGGACAAACGGATAAAACTACTTGAACAACAAGTGGCTATCCTTAGCCAAAGCAGAGGAAGGTACACAGGCGCACATCTTACCGAGAATTACCTGGCACTGACAACTCAACTAACACTTCTGGCAGCCACTCTTCAGCGCATGCAATCAGAAATAGTGGACGTTCTGACAGGAATTCGCCACCATACAATCAGCCAAACGTTGATTTCTCCTAATCAACTAAAGGATCAATTGGATCAAATACGGGATCATTTGCCACCAGATCAAACGCTGCCTGTGACATCATCCAATGTAATTCAACTATACAGAATAATGCGAGCAGAAGGAACAGCTACCGACACTCAGGTAATATTCAGAGTAATATTACCGCTAGTATCAACATCAAAATTAGAGCTGTTTAATATCGTGCCAATTCCGGTGTGGGACTCAACAAATTGAAGATTTTTTGAGCTTAAAACACCTATAATAGCAGTTAACAACCACAGGGATCAATTCATGGGATTGACTCAAGATGATCTACGACGCTGCCTCACACTACCAAATGAAGAATACATATGTTTTGACCACCAAGCTGTGTTCAATGTAAACAATCGTTGTGAGTTTCAGCTCTTTAACAACAAGACACCAACAGTGTGTCAAACAGCTCAGAGAACCACCAAGATGGTTTGGGAAAAGACACACCAACCTAACAGGTGGATCTTTGCAACACATTCTGCAATGGAACTGCAAGCCGTATGCAACGGAACACCATCCACAATACAGCTAGAAGACACCGGAATACTCTCATTATCATCTGGTTGTACTGCACGCAACTTGGAGATTAGCATCAGTACGTTTGGCACTATCATAAGTCAAGTGAGGCCAAGTTACGCACACTTTGGAAAATTAATCAAGCCAAACATCACCCATGTACCTGCGACAAATATCAACATCTCAGACTACAAGGTTCACGAAGACAAGGATCTGGACGACTTACAGCAGAAGTTGGCAACACTGAACAATCTAGATTTACCTAACCAATCAAGTTCAGTCCAACATAATCATATAGCATCGTATGCTGCCTTAGCTATCTCAATCATATTGCTATGTGCCTATGCAATGCGAAAGAAACGCCTATGGACTGTGCAATCAACGGCTCCCAGGAATGAAGTCATCAATACACCTGATCCAGCAGCATCACCAAGACGATTCACAATAGACCAAGATGATGGTTGAACACCTGTTCAACGGCCGGGAGAATGTTTAGGCGTATATATATTTAAGTCACAACCCACATAAATGACACAAAATAATAAGTACAATTTATATATACATATATATGACAGACAATTATTATTCAACTAGGCCAATCAAATGCAACACCATACGTATTATTGTCTTAGGTACACAAACTGCTGATCACAGCGAAACCGACACACACAACGAGTTACCAAAACAGCAGTCAGTCAACGCGGAAATTGCCAATATGCAATTCTGCATTGGCAAGCAATTGCTGCGTTTACAATAACCCAATTTGTATTGATATTACACTTATGCAAACTAAGCTATTTTTTCCTATAAATATTGTTACTTTCATGAATAAAAATCAGGTCTTTACTTTGTACCAACAAACCAAGTATTTTACTCATCATCAAGGAATGCTTACAAAACAAATATACACAAACAATATGTGAAACATAGCATCAGCAAACATATTTACAAAAGAGTTAGTAATAACTGCTGGAAGATCGTTAATAAACAAATTAAATAGCAAAGGTCCAAGATGACTACCCTGGGGAACACCAGAGGTAACTAAAATAGGTTTAGATACCGACGATTTAAAAACTACTTATTGTGTTCGACCACATAAGTACTCCGCAAGCCACAATATGAGTTTTGATGGAAATCCAATAATATTTAATTTTTGAAGCATCAGAGAATGACTAACAGAATCAAATGCCTTACTAAAATCGGTATAAACAACGTCAGTTTGCATTTTTTCCTAAAACCCTTTGATAGCAAGCGAAGTGAATTCAAGAGTTATGGTAGTAGATCTACGCCTACAAACCGTGTTGATAAGGCGATATAATTGAACTACATGAATTAAATAATGAGAAAATTAATTTAATAAAAAAACAACTTTATTCTTTAGATATTGTTTAAGAACTAATTACAAATTGACTTATAATTTACCACTTAACCTACGCTCTGCCGGCGTCCCTGCTTATGCTGCCGCTGCCGTCAATACCGCTGCCGTTGTTGGTCCCACGGTCGCTGGCCTGTAGAGTGCGCACTCAGCGCACGTGGCTTCTCCTCTGTGCCCTCTGCCGTTCGCGCCTGTAGAACGTTGCAGTATGAGGGTGTCCGGTTGCATCCGCCTGTCCCACGGTGAGCCGCTGCTAATGTTTGTTCAGCGCTCGTGGCTTCTTGCGCAACCTGTGTATGCGCGTGATATGGTGTGCTTATGTTGTTGTTGTTGAGTCTCGTCAGCCAAGTTGTTGTTGTGTCTTGGCTGTCTGCCTACTTGTCGAGACTTTGACATGCAGGGTGTTAACTCATGTGTGTTGCAGTTGAGAACATATAATTTTTTCAAAGACTTTAGGAATGGCAGACAACTTGAATATGCCCCTATAATTTTTAACGTTAGACTTAAACTTTTTTATATAATCTTGTCCTCGCGTTTTTCAATTTGGATAGTTCCCTCGTAAACCAAGGTGGTTTATTATCACTTGAAGAACAAGTGAGGGGAACACAAATATCCAAAAGCGAATTCAAGGTCCCATAAAATATGGCAATGGCAGTTTCTATATCACTACAGGAATAAAGGCGACCCCATGTTGAAGAAGATAATTTAGTTTAATAAAGTTAGTTTTACGAAAACAACGGGTTTTTAAATTATTATTAGATACTGAAAAAGGGCTAAGAATTTCGATGGATAGTTCTATGGTTGGATGGTAGATATCTCCCGGAAGCACTAGAGGGGGTATTCTACTAGCATTACTGCAATCGGAGTCCGAAACAAATATTAAGTCCAACATTCTACCACTACAGTTATGCACTCTGTTAACTTGCGATAGGCCTAACTCCAGTAGGCCATCGATAAAATCATCAGAAGTGGTAATACCGCCGAAGATGTGTCATTCACAGACCATACAACTTGTGGCAGATTAAAATCACCAACCACTATCAGACTATCCACATCTGTCAACAATGACGAAACAAGTTGCAGGGCACTAAGATGGGATGAGTAAATGTTAGTATCAGAATGAGGAGGAATATAAGAACAAGTAACAAAAAGTGAACGGCCGTTTAATAATATTTTAACACATAAAAACTCTATGTCCGGAAGATCATGAGAATGAATCTGTTCAGAGGAAAAACAAGAGTCAACAGCAATTAGAACACCACCCCCTTTGCGGGAGGCACGATCGCATCTGTACAAGTTATATTTTGAAGGAAAAACGGAATAATCAGAAATATCGGGTTTTAACCAGGTTTCCGTGAGTGCTACTATATGTGAATCAAATGATAAGCTGTTAACATATAATTTCGAAAGTTTACTGTTAAGGCCTCTAACGTTTTGATAGGCCAAACTAAGTAGTTTTGTTAGTTTTTTGCCATCGAGGTAGAGGCAACTGGGTGGCTAACAGGCGGTGCACTACTAATCCTAATGCCCCTATTATTATTATTTCGCCAATTCTCCTACTCCTTTACAACAAGCTGCTGCGGCCAGAATTTTCCGAACAAATTGTCGAAAAGAGTTCAGGCGGCACGCTCAACTTGAAAGAAGATATACTTCGGGCGTGTTTAAATTTAAACTTCTCAACAATAATAAGGGGAGAATCAATTTTACTTTTAACGTTATCTGAAACGTCATCCGATGAAGTATCGGATGCCAGCCTGGACACAAATATAAATTTATTGAGTGGCACAACAACAAGAGGCTTGGGAGCCCCGGCTGTACCTACAGTAAGATTACTAGGCACACAAACTGTCGAATTGGAGGGCACTAGTAAAGGATTGTTAGCTGGTAGAGAGTGAACGGTGGTTAAGTTATTACTAGGATTTCTAGCTGGCGAGTTAAATCCATTAATGGGCCAGCAATAGGACCCGTTGTGGAATTATTGCTTGGCACCAGTAGTGGCTTGGTTGACAAGACAGGTGGGACACTAGGTGGGGAGGGACCCGAAGTCTTTTTGCGCTTCGGAGATTCGGTCATAATCTTGCCGTTTTTAAAATTTGCCTCAAGCTCTTTAAAAGCCGTATGCAGATTATTAAAAGCTTTGTTCACTGACAAAAAGCTTAGGTGAGTCTGCTTTATAAATTGAGCGGTTTCCTTCTCAACCTCATTGCAGGACTCACAATACCATTTTAAGCCAAAGTCTGCAACTAAGCAGTCCCTTATTTTGACTGTAAAGCCAGCACATTTCATGTGGATCGCGTTGTCACACAATCTACATAAATAAAGTCTTGGTTGGTTGTACCAACCGTTTTACAATTTTTGCTGCAGCAGGTAAACATTTTGAAAATGTAAACAAAGAAATAAGCAAATCGAAATGCTAAAACAAAACAATGAAAAGTACAAGTATGTATGTAAGTGGCCCGCTTACTTCGCTGCGCGGATAGTTTATATAAATTTTAGCAATAGAAGATAGATACAAAATAAATAAATTAGAAAATATTTCACAAAATATTAAGGCAAATTATTTAATATTCTCTTTTCCACGCCACAATTGAGGTAGAGAATCAGGCGCGTAATTTCTTATTGTGGTTTCCCCAGTAGGCCTTATCAACTTATTGAATTGAATTTGCAATTATTAACAATTGTTAAGAGCTTCTTTATAAACGATGTTGATTGTTTTTCCGTCAGGTGCTAATACAAATAAACTTTTTGGTGAACTGACTCTTGTGCAGGCTACATAAAATTGGCCATGAGAAAAACAATCGTGTCTTAAGTCTAGTCCGGCTAATTTAAGAGTTTGTCCCTGTGATTTATTAATTGTTAAGGCAAAGCAAACTTTTAAAGGAAATTGCAATCTTTCAAATTGAATTGGAAATTCAGAATCAGAAGGTATTAATGGAATCCTCGGTATAAAAACCGTTTCCCCTATACCATTGCCAGTAGAGATAATTGCTTCGACAACATTCTTATGAAGGACTTTAACTTGCAATCTTGTACCATTGCACAGTTATGGCGGCTTCAGGTTTCGAATCAACATTACAGGTGAACCAATCTTTAAAGTTAATTTATGTTGAGGCAGGCCAGCCGGATTTAATGAATTAAGAAACTCGAAGGGGTAATGAACTGCATCTTCGATTTCAGTCAGAGAATCGATAGAGTTATATGTCATTTCTTCACTTTGAAATGATTTTAATAAAAACTCGTTTATTTCCAATGCATTGCCATTTCTCGCAGTCAAAATAGCACGTTCTTAAAACCATTCGAGTGATTTTTGAGAGATATGGGTTGGAAATAATCCATTTCCTATTTGAAGAAGCATTTCTGCAAATTCACCAGTTATGCTATCACCTTTTAAGTGCATTCGCATATTCTTTGTAACGCAATTTTCTGTATTTTGGGCCACAAAATTGAAGACTTTAAGCACGCATTTATTTCATCTGATCTTGTTCCTCTGGGGATCACTGGAAGAGTTTGTCGAAAATCACCAGCTAAGAGAACAGTTATGCCATTAAGTATTCACTATCTCGAATGTCTTTCAAAGTTCGATCTACAGCTTCAAAAGCACCTTTATGTGCCATAGTGCACTCATCCCAAACAATAAGCTTGCAATCCTTGAGCACAGCAGCAATATTAGATTGCTTTGAAATTGAGCAATGTTGTGTTTCTAAATGAATCAAATTAAATGGAATCTTAAGTGTAGAATGCGCTGTGCGACTACCATTTAGTAAAGTGGCTGCGATACCGGAAGAAGCAACGGCCAATGCAATTTTTTTGCTTTGCCGTACCTTTGCCAATAATAAATTTAAGGGATACGTTTTACCTGTTCCACCAGGTGCATCTAAAAAATAGATTTCTCCCTCTTCTGCTTCAACGCTATGTAGTATCTTTTCGTATACTTGTTTTTGCTCAGCAGTAAGGAGTAGCTCATTATTAACAATAAAATTATCGCAATTTTCATAATTTGTTTCTCTATGATATTCAATATTTGGAACAATTTCCTCGGATCTAATTGGTAGTGGAAGTCCATAATAAGTCAAGTTTTGACCAGCAATAGACAGTACAATATCTTCAATGTAAATAAGACATTTATTTAATACATTATTCACAATACTTTCATCAATATTTCTGTCTTGTGAAAAATGAAAGGCTCTTAAATATCTTCTGAGAAACTCTCTTTATAAGTATTTCAAAGTTCAAGAGCATCTGAAATTTGACAAAATACCAACATTATTGCAAAATGTTATCACAGTTTTGTAGGATTTTGACATATGACAGCATCGGCTATAGTTGAATCCCAGTGCTTATCATCTTCTAGTAATCCTAGACACGCCAATTGAAATGATGCGTATGCTATACCATTAACGGTTTTTAAATTTAAAAATGAAGTTGGGCCCCTTACAAAATGTAATAAAAGTCTTAAATAAAAACATTCTGTATTATTAGGATGAATAGTGTAAACTCTTCCCAAAGCTGAATCTCTTTTAACTCCAGGAAAATTTGGTACATCATGCCCTCGTTTTCTTCTTTGAAATTCTTTATTGTTCCATGTAAAATACGATGGAACTTCACAATATAGAAGCGTTCTTGCAAACTCATCACGTGTGCATAGCTCAAAGAAGGCTAGCAAAGTGGTTTTGGGTGTAGTGCTTAATCTGTCAAGTAATTGTTGCGGATTATTGGGGTTAAAATATATCCGTTGACCATTTTCTAAATGAACAGCTAAGTGTGTAATAGCCGGAAAGCGTTCATGTATGGGAAATGCAAGGATTCTCCATACCGCTTCTCAGCTACTTATATAACGGCCACTTTCGTACATATTAATTTCATTACGTTGGTCTTCAAGAGTAAATGATGTTTGATCACTGCCCTTGTTAATATATTTACAAATGTATTTAATAGACTTTACAGAACTACAATACTCAACATTAATGTGAGCTTCAAATGTTCTCAATAGTACACAGTTATAAGGCACAACCCAACGATTATCTATGCAATTACCATTTATATTAATTGCTTTACCACCATCTTCTATCGTTCTTCTACGTTATATAGGGTAACTATCTTTTCCAGTCACAGTTTCTTTAAGTAATTCTCGAGGAAACCTTTTGGTACATTTTCCATTTTTCATGCATGGCGATTTATTATTAAATGCACCGCAAGGACCATGAATCATATTTGACTTAACAATGTTAAATAACAAAGGATCCTCATCTGCGTTTGGTATTTCGGCACAGATAATTTTATCGATTTTATCTGGTCTTATTTTATTTTCTAACCAAAGTAGAATATGTATATGTGGTAAAGCCCGCTTTTGCCATTCCGCAGAGTACATGAAACATTGCATAATGCGAGCAGAAGGAACAGCTACCGACACTCAGGTAATATTCAGAGTAATATTACCGCTAGTATCAACATCAAAATTAGAGCTGTTTAATATCGTGCCAATTCCGGTGTGGGACTCAACAAATTGAAGATTGTTTGAGCTTAAAACACCTATAATAGCAGTTAACAACCACAGGGATCAATTCATGGGATTGACTCAAGATGATCTACGACGCTGCCTCACACTACCAAATGAAGAATACATATGTTTTGACCACCAAGCTGTGTTCAATGTAAACAATCGTTGTGAGTTTCAGCTCTTTAACAACAAGACACCAACAGTGTGTCAAACAGCTCACAGAACCACCAAGATGGTTTGGGAAAAGACACACCAACCTAACAGGTGGATCTTTGCAACACATTCTGCAATGGAACTGCAAGCCGTATGCAACGGAACACCATCCACAATACAGCTAGAAGACACCGGAATACTCTCATTATCATCTGGTTGTACTGCACGCAACTTGGAGATTAGCATCAGTACGTTTGGCACTATCATAAGTCAAGTGAGGCCAAGTTACGCACACTTTGGCAAATTAATCAAGCCAAACATCACCCATGTACCTGCGACAAATATCAACATCTCAGACTACAAGGTTCACGAAGACAAGGATCTGGACGACTTACAGCAGAAGTTGGCAACACTGAACAATCTAGATTTACCTAACCAATCAAGTTCAGTCCAACATAATCATATAGCATCGTATGCTGCCTTAGCTATCTCAATCATATTGCTATGTGCCTATGCAATGCGAAAGAAACGCCTATGGCCTGTGCAATCAACGGCTCCCAGGAATGAAGTCATCAATACACCTGATCCAGCAGCATCTCCAAGACGATTCACAATAGACCAAGATGATGGTTGAACACCTGTTCAACGGCCGGGAGAATGTTTAGGCGTATATATATTTAAGTCACAACCCACATAAATGACACACAATAATAAGTACAATTTATATATACATATATATGACAGACAATTATAATTTAACTAGGCCAATCAAATGCAACACCATACGTATTATTGTCTTAGGTACACAAACTGCTGATCACAGCGAAACCGACACACACAACGAGTTACCAAAACAGCAGTCAGTCAACGCGGAAATTGCCAATATGCAATTCTGCATTGGCAAGCAATTGCTGCGTTTACAATAACCCAATTTGTATTGATATTACACTTATGCAAACTAAGCTATTTTTTCCTATAAATATTGTTACTTTCATGAATAAAAATCAGTTCTTTACTTTGTACCAACAAACCAAGTATTTTACTCATCATCAAGGAATTCCCCCTCCGTAGTCCACCTAGTTACAAGTGCTAGTTGCGACGCCTTTTTAGCAGTCAGTTTATGTACTGAATGCTTACAAAACAAATATACACAAACAATATGTGAAACATAGCATCAGCAAACATATTTACAAAAGAGTTAGTAATAACTGCTGGAAGATCGTTAATAAACAAATTAAATAGCAAAGGTCCAAGATGACTACCCTGGGGAACACCAGAGGTAACTAAAATAGGTTTAGATACCGACGATTTAAAAACTACTTATTGTGTTCGACCACATAAGTACTCCGCAAGCCACAATATGAGTTTTGATGGAAATCCAATAATATTTAATTTTTGAAGCATCAGAGAATGACTAACAGAATCAAATGCCTTACTAAAATCGGTATAAACAACGTCAGTTTGCATTTTTTCCTAAAACCCTTTGATAGCAAGCGAAGTGAATTCAAGAAGGTTAGTGGTAGTAGATCTACGCCTAACAAAACCGTGTTGATAAGGCGATATAATTGAACTACATGAATTAAATAATGAGAAAATTAATTTAATAAAAAAAACAACTTTATTCTTTAGATGTTGTTTAAGAACTAATTACAAATTGGCTTATAATTTACCACTTAACCTACGCTCTGCCGGCGTCCCTGCTTATGCTGCCGCTGCCGTCAATACCGCTGCCGTTGTTGGTCCCACGGTCGCTGGCCTGTAGAGTGCGCACTCAGCGCACGTGGCTTCTCCTCTGTGCCCTCTGCCGTTCGCGCCTGTAGAACGTTGCAGTATGAGGGTGTCCGGTTGCATCCGCCTGTCCCACGGTGAGCCGCTGCTAATGTTTGTTCAGCGCTCGTGGCTTCTTGCGCAACCTGTGTATGCGCGTGATATGGTGACTGCTTATGTTGTTGTTGTTGAGTCTCGTCAGCCAAGTTGTTGTTGTGTCTTGGCTGTCTACCTACTTGTCGAGACTTTGACATGCAGGGTGTTAACTCATGTGTGTTGCAGTTGAGAACATATAATTTTTTCAAAGACTTTAGGAATGGCAGACAACTTGAATATGCCCCTATAATTTTTAACGTTAGACTTAAACTTTTTTATATAATCTTGTCCTCGCGTTTTTCAATTTGGATAGTTCCCTCGTAAACCAAGGTGGTTTATTATCACTTGAAGAACAAGTGAGGGGAACACAAATATCCAAAAGCGAATTCAAGGTCCCATAAAATATGGCAATGGCAGTTTCTATATCACTACAGGAATAAAGGCGACCCCATGTTGAAGAAGATAATTTAGTTTAATAAAGTTAGTTTTACGAAAACAACGGGTTTTTAAATTATTATTAGATACTGAAAAAGGGCTAAGAATTTCGATGGATAGTTCTATGGTTGGATGGTAGATATCTCCCGGAAGCACTAGAGGGGGTATTCTACTAGCATTACCGCAATCGGAGTCCGAAACAAATATTAAGTCCAACATTCTACCACTACAGTTATGCACTCTGTTAACTTGCGATAGGCCTAACTCCAGTAGGCCATCGATAAAATCATCAGAAGTGGTAATACCGCCGAAGATGTGTCATTCACAGACCATACAACTTGTGGCAGATTAAAATCACCAACCACTATCAGACTATCCACATCTGTCAACAATGACGAAACAAGTTGCAGGGCACTAAGATGGGATGAGTAAATGTTAGTATCAGAATGAGGAGGAATATAAGAACAAGTAACAAAAAGTGAACGGCCGTTTAATAATATTTTAACACATAAAAACTCTATGTCCGGAAGATCATGAGAATGAATCTGTTCAGAGGAAAAACAAGAGTCAACAGCAATTAGAACACCACCCCCTTTGCGGGAGGCACGATCGCATCTGTACAAGTTATATTTTGAAGGAAAAACGGAATAATCAGAAATATCGTGTTTTAACCAGGTTTCCGTGAGTGCTACTATATGTGAATCAAATGATAAGCTGTTAACATATAATTTCGAAAGTTTACTGTTAAGGCCTCTAACGTTTTGATAGGCCAAACTAAGTAGTTTTGTTAGTTTTTTGCCATCGAGGTAGAGGCAACTGGGTGGCTAACAGGCGGTGCACTACTAATCCTAATGCCCCTATTATTATTATTTCGCCAATTCTCCTACTCCTTTACAACAAGCTGCTGCGGCCAGAATTTTCCGAACAAATTGTCGAAAAGAGTTCAGGCGGCACGCTCAACTTGAAAGAAGATATACTTCGGGCGTGTTTAAATTTAAACTTCTCAACAATAATAAGGGGAGAATCAATTTTACTTTTAACGTTATCTGAAACGTCATCCGATGAAGTATCGGATGCCAGCCTGGACACAAATATAAATTTATTGAGTGGCACAACAACAAGAGGCTTGGGAGCCCCGGCTGTACCTACAGTAAGATTACTAGGCACACAAACTGTCGAATTGGAGGGCACTAGTAAAGGATTGTTAGCTGGTAGAGAGTGAACGGTGGTTAAGTTATTACTAGGATTTCTAGCTGGCGAGTTAAATCCATTAATGGGCCAGCAATAGGACCCGTTGTGGAATTATTGCTTGGCACCAGTAGTGGCTTGGTTGACAAGACAGGTGGGACACTAGGTGGGGAGGGACCCGAAGTCTTTTTGCGCTTCGGAGATTCGGTCATAATCTTGCCGTTTTTAAAATTTGCCTCAAGCTCTTTAAAAGCCGTATGCAGATTATTAAAAGCTTTGTTCACTGACAAAAAGCTTAGGTGAGTCTGCTTTATAAATTGAGCGGTTTCCTTCTCAACCTCATTGCAGGACTCACAATACCATTTTAAGCCAAAGTCTGCAACTAAGCAGTCCCTTATTTTGACTGTAAAGCCAGCACATTTCATGTGGATCGCGTTGTCACACAATCTACATAAAATAAAGTCTTGGTTGGTTGTACCAACCGTTTTACAATTCTTGCTGCAGCAGGTAAACATTTTGAAAATGTAAACAAAGAAATAAGCAAATCGAAATGCTAAAACAAAACAATGAAAAGTACAAGTATGTATGTAAGTGGCCCGCTTACTTCGCTGCGCGGATAGTTTATATAAATTTTAGCAATAGAAGATAGATACAAAATAAATAAATTAGAAAATATTTCACAAAATATTAAGGCAAATTATTTAATATTCTCTTTTCCACGCCACAATTGAGGTAGAGAATCAGGCGCGTAATTTCTTATTGTGGTTTCCCCAGTAGGCCTTATCAACTTATTGAATTGAATTTGCAATTATTAACAATTGTTAAGAGCTTCTTTATAAACGATATTGGTTGTTTTTCCGTCAGGTGCTAATACAAATAAACTTTTTGGTGAACTGACTCTTGTGCAGGCTACATAAAATTGGCCATGAGAAAAACAATCGTGTCTTAAGTCTAGTCCGGCTAATTTAAGAGTTTGTCCCTGTGATTTATTAATTGTTAAGGCAAAGCAAACTTTTAAGGGAAATTGCAATCTTTCAAATTGAATTGGCAATTCAGAATCAGAAGGTATTAATGGAATCCTCGGTATAAAAACCGTTTCCCCTATACCATTGCCAGTAGAGATAATTGCTTCGACAACATTCTTATGAAGGACTTTAACTTGCAATCTTGTACCATTGCACAGTTATGGCGGCTTCAAGTTGCGAATCAACATTACAGGTGAACCAATCTTTAAAGTTAATTTATGTTGAGGCAGGCCAGCCGGATTTAATGAATTAAGAAACTCGAAGGGGTAATGAACTGCATCTTCGATTTCAGTCACAGAATCAATAGAGTTATATGTCATTTCTTCACTTTGAAATGATTTTAATAAAAACTCGTTTATTTCCAATGCATTGCCATTTCTCGCAGTCAAAATAGCACGTTCTTAAAACCATTCGAGTGATTTTTGAGAGATATTTGTAAAATCCGGAAATATTTTTAGAGTTAGCTCTTCAATACTTTTCACAACATGACACAAAGTGGAAGGTAAAGTTATTTTGCCATCATGGGTTGGAAATAATCCATTTCCTATTTGAAGAAGCATTTCTGCAAATTCACCAGTTATGCTATCACCTTTTAAGTGCATTCGCATATTCTTTGTAACGCAATTTTCTGTATTTTGGGCCACAAAATTGAAGACTTTAAGCACGCATTCATTTCATCTGATCTTGTTCCTCTGGGGATCACTGGAAGAGTTTGTCGAAAATCACCAGCTAAGAGAACAGTTATGCCACCCATTAAGTATTCACTATCTCGAATGTCTTTCAAAGTTCGATCTACAGCTTCAAAAGCACCTTTATGTGCCATAGTACACTCATCCCAAACAATAAGCTTGCAATCCTTGAGCACAGCAGCAATATTAGATTGCTTTGAAATTGAGCAATGTTGTGTTTCTAAATGAATCAAATTAAATGGAATCTTAAGTGTAGAATGCGCTGTGCGACTACCATTTAGTAAAGTGGCTGCGATACCGGAAGAAGCAACGGCCAATGCAATTTTTTTGCTTTGCCGTACCTTTGCCAATAATAAATTTAAGGGATACGTTTTACCTGTTCCACCAGGTGCATCTAAAAAATAGATTTCTCCCTCTTCTGCTTCAACGCTATGTAGTATCTTTTCGTATACTTGTTTTTGCTCAGCAGTAAGGAGTAGCTCATTATTAACAATAAAATTATCGCAATTTTCATAATTTGTTTCTCTATGATATTCAATATTTGGAACAATTTCCTCGGATCTAATTGGTAGTGGAAGTCCATAATAAGTCAAGTTTTGACCAGCAATAGACAGTACAATATCTTCAATGTAAATAAGACATTTATTTAATACATTATTCACAATACTTTCATCAATATTTCTGTCTTGTGAAAAATGAAAGGCTCTTAAATATCTTCTGAGAAACTCTCTTTATAAGTATTTCAAAGTTCAAGAGCATCTGAAATTTGACAAAATACTAACATTATTGCAAAATCTTATCACAGTTTTGTAGGATTTTGACATATGACAGCATCGGCTATAGTTGAATCCCAGTGCTTATCATCTTCTAGTAATCCTAGACACGCCAATTGAAATGATGCGTATGATATACCATTAACGGTTTTTAAATTTAAAAATGAAGTTGGGCCCCTTACAAAATGTAATAAAAGTCTTAAATAAAAACATTCTGTATTATTAGGATGAATAGTGTAAACTCTTCCCAAAGCTGAATCTCATTTAACTCCAGGAAAATTTGGTACATCATGCCCTCGTTTTCTTCTTTGAAATTCTTTATTGTTCCATGTAAAATACGATGGAACTTCACAATATAGAAGCGTTCTTGCAAACTCATCACGTGTGCATAGCTCAAAGAAGGCTAGCAAAGTGGTTTTGGGTGTAGTGCTTAATCTGTCAAGTAATTGTTGCGGATTATTGGGGTTAAAATATATCCGTTGACCATTTTCTAAATGAACAGCTAAGTGTGTAATAGCCGGAAAGCGTTCATGTATGGGAAATGCAAGGATTCTCCATACCGCTTCTCAGCTACTTATATAACGGCCACTTTCGTACATATTAATTTCATTACGTTGGTCTTCAAGAGTAAATGATGTTTGATCACTGCCCTTGTTAATATATTTACAAATGTATTTAATAGACTTTACAGAACTACAATACTCAACATTAATGTGAGCTTCAAATGTTCTCAATAGTACACAGTTATAAGGCACAACCCAACGATTATCTATGCAATTACCATTTATATTAATTGCATTACCACCATCTTCTATCGTTCTTCTACGTTATATAGGGTAACTATCTTTTCCAGTCACAGTTTCTTTAAGTAATTCTCGAGGAAACCTTTTGGTACATTTTCCATTTTTTATGCATGGCGATTTATTATTAAATGCACCGCAAGGACCATGAATCATATTTGACTTAACAATGTTAAATGGCATAGCGACATAATCTCGCCGCCATAATCTCGCCGTTTTCAAAACGTCATAAGACCGCGCGAGACTATGTCGTTTCCCAACGACATAAGATCGCCGAGAAAAAAACGACAGAAGATCGCCGACGGCGATCTTATGTCGCTTTAAAATGACATAGTATCGCGCGAGATTATGACGTTTTGAAACGACATAAGATCGCCGAGAAAAAAACGACATTAGATCGCCGACAGCGAACTTATGTCGCTTTAAAACGACATAATATCGCGCGATTTTATGTCGTTTTGTAACGACATAAGATCGCCGAGAAAAAAACGACATAAGATCGCCGAAAAATTGTATTGGCGCGATTGTTGCGGCGAGATAATATCGTTACCTAATAAAAAAGAAGAAATCAATACACAAAAACTAAGAATAAGCATATTTTGAAAGCATTTGAAAAATTTATAATAAGAAATAATCAGAGAAAATTAAGAAATTTATTTATCGAACAAATGAAAAATTTTTTTATTTGCATATTGTTGTTGTTACTGCGACGTCAGTAGCATTTTAACTATGTATTAGTAAAGATATCTAAGATGGCTTCACTGACAATCTGGTTGCAGTTTGGGCACTTTGGCTGGTTGGCATGCTCCGATTTCTCTTTGTATTTCTCCAAAATTGTGTTCCAGCACGACCCGCATAAACTTAAATGTTTGCATGGAAGCAACAAGACTGATTTTGCGTTCACATAGCAAACATTACATACATTTGCCTCAACCTTTTCCAAGTTTGCTTGAGCCGATTCAATTGACGATGTTGACCCGCTTAGCGACTCCATTTCAGCCAAATTTCCACTTTCTTCATCCCGTACGCTGTCAAACTCGTCACTTTTGGCAAATCGATCTTTCAGCGCAACTGTGCGTGCCAAAAAACCTTGGAAGGTTATATCTCCTTTTTCCAAAAGCTCCATTGTGTCCATAATCTTATCAGCACGATCCTTAAAAATTAAATTTGGGTGTAAAATTATAATCAAAATAAAGAATTTATTATTTTGTTTTTCGTTAACTAAACTAACCTTCAAATGTCGCTTCTGTGTCTGGTTTCCAATGCCGCCGTTTTGAAACAGCAGCGCGAACTCACGACTTTTTTCGTACTCCGCGTCGATGATGCATTTTACAAATTTAAAAAAATTGCCTTTAGCGTGAATTTTGTTGTTTAAATTCAAATTATAGGCCTCCACTGAGCTGGTTGTTCTTGTGGAACGCTTAAAAACGGAAATTTTTTCTGGTCCTTCCTTTTAATTTACAAAAAAAAGCAAGATTAAATAGATTAGAACTATGTTGAATTGGTAAAACGGTAAGCTATTTAATTGGATTCAACACCTACTTTTTGAAGCCACTGATCGTGAAAATACTTTACGAACCCATCAAAGAGTTTTTGGTCCACAGTAAATGCCTGAATTTTTAAATGATTAAAAGCATCTACTATTAAGTCGGCAGGAAGAAGAGGAATGTGTAGAAATTTCATAAATAGAGTGTATACACTCTTATTTTCGTGAACTGCACGCTCAAATCCGGCGGTTTTTTTTGCATTTCTTTTGCAAGCCTGAGAAAAGTGAAACCAACATCCATACAAACTGGTTAAGGGGTGCACATTTCGAAGTGCGTTTCGAAGGGCCTGTTCATAGTCTGATGTGAATGACGCACCAGCCAATTTCACAATTCATTATTCGTATGAAGAAAAAAACTAGGTGGCAGCATAATTTATACATAAAGAAATGTAAATAAAATCTTCCAGAGTGATACTAATTGTTGTTATCATTATATGTATTAAGGTAATCAAGACGCACTGTAAATATATTTTATGGCCATTTTAATTAAAGTTATGTATATTAAAATATTACGGCTTTGTTAAAAAAACATCATACATCAACGTCATTATCTCACGCGATATTATTATGGCGATCTAATGTCGTTTTTTCTCGGCGATCTTATGTCGTTGGAAAACGACATAGTCTCGCGCGATTTTATGTCGTTTTCCAACGACATAAGATCGCCGAGAAAAAAACGACAGAAGATCGCCGACGGCGATCTTATGTCGCTTTAAAATGACATAGTATCGCGCGAGATTATGACGTTTCCCAACGACATAAGTTCGCCGAGAAAAAAACGACATTAGATCGCCGACGGCGAACTTATGTCGCTTTAAAACGACATAATATCGCGCGATTTTATGTCGTTTTGTAACGACATAAGATCGCCGAACAAAAAACGTCATAAGATCGCCGAAAAATTGTACTGGCGAGATTGTGGCGGCGAGATTATGTCGTTACCCCAAATTTTAAGAGATCACATTAACAAAAAGTGTGTGGTATATTTAGACGATATACTTATTTTTAGCACATCGTTTCAAGAACATATTCAATCTATTAAAGAAATATTTGAAATTTTAGAGAAAAACAAGTGGAAACGTTGCACTCGGACGCAACCGACTGCGGCATACTCGATACCAGTATTAAAACATATAAAAAGAGGCCTGATTGCAAAGGGGTACGGATGAGGCAGGGGTGTACGCTGCCTTAAAGATTCTCCGATGCATATGGGGATGCCACCAACTATCTTCCTACCAAATTTGGTGACTCTAGCTGAAAGTTAGTAAGAGCTGTTGAGAGGGGGGCTGGGGGCAGTATGGCTGGGCGTGAAGCATTGCTTGCAGCTGTAACTCCTCTTTACCCTTTGCCAACAAACGAAGATTTCAGACGCAAAAACTTCATCGTGTAAAAGGGGTCTTACAAGCGGACGGATGAAAAAACAAAATGCACACCGTGCTGCCGGCGATTATACACACGCTTTTGATCGGTGCCAGAAAGCGAGTATGATCTTAACGGTACTGATTTGTTTTACAGCGACATACATACATCTGTATGTATGTATGTACATATACATATATATGCATATATGGACGTAGATGAATATGCATGAAAAATTTTAAAGAGCAACAACTTAACATATGTTTGCCCCTTGCTTTCGACATATTACACCCCAGCCCCTTGCACTTGCCCTTGGCAATAACAAATACATATGTACATTATATATAAAAATTATTATTATATTACAATTTTTGCTGATATATTACTGATATTATATTACTAAAAAGTACTGTAGAGTATGGTTACTTTACCATGGGCACAGTTCATCGCGACAACAACAAAACATATGCACTGAATTTTAAAAGTTTTGTTGTGATATTACTGTTCTCACAGTAAAAAGTACTGTAGATTATGGAAGCTTTACCATAATCAAAGTTCATTGAGACAACAACAAAACAGATGCATTTTATTTTACAAGTTTTGCTGTTGTATTTAGGGTATTCAGTAGCTATGCTATGTGCGTAAAGTACTAAAGTGTTATATGAAAGCTTTACAACAAACACACAGAAGCATTTTTATAACAGCAAACATGCCTCTGGGTATGTTTGCTACTATTGTACTATATTTTATTTTTATTTTTATTTATTTGATTAACATCCTAGTGCTACAAGTTCCAAGAAACTTAAATTTAAGGCACTAGTCACTAAAACAAAATTATTAATTGATTAATTAAAAGTAACAAAGCAGAGAAAAGAAAAAGAAGAAAATAGAGAGAAGTAATTTAAATTATTCAAATAATTTAAATAATACAAATAATTTAAATTATACAAAACAAGAAAAGAAGGAAATTGGAAGAACAGTCTTCCCCTTAAGAAGATTAGCATTAGTAAGCTTAGTTTTATATATATTAGAATTGTTTCAGTTAGATATTATTTTGTAAATGCAGCAGAAGGCTGCTTTTAAATTGTGGTGCGCTTCTAATTATCTTTAGGTCGTGTGGTAGGTTGTTCCACAGGCGAACAGTGTGTATATAGTACTGGTGTTCAGAGACAGATAATCGATGACGTACAGTTGTTAAATTATTTGTCCGACGTGAAGTTAAAAACATCAATCTATTATAAAGATAACTGGGCTCTTTTGTATTTATAATTTTGTGTAACAATATTAATGCTCTAAGCTGAATCCAGTTTTTCAAGCTAAGGTTATATATTTTGAATGCATATGGTGTAACATGGTCTCTTCTTCCTAAATTAAACACATAACGCGTAATACTATTGAACACAACATTGAGCCTGTGCTTACTAGCAGCGTCAGGGTTTGAAAAAATTTCTACTCCATAAAAGAGAGTTGGTATAAGGTATGTCTTAGCAACAATGAGTTTAATATTAATTGGCAGGAGATGCTGTGTCAGGTATAGAGTTCTTAAGGCTGAAAAAGTTCTACCTGAGTAAAACAGCTTGTCATCAAGTGCATGTCCAAGCAAACTGGGATATTCGCTAAACCATGTTTGCATTTTGCGCACAAATTAAAGCAATAATTTTTGCTTTTTTGGCTTCACTAATTTTATTTGTGTTCGAGCTTATATTTGCTTCCAATTAAATACATACAAATAATACACAAACAGCTGTCTGCTGTCTTTTAACAGACCCTGTTAAATCAAGATGCAACTATGCAATTGGATTTATAGTGGAATCACCTACATCTTCCACTCGCTGTTAATGAAAGATGCAGCCTAATGGAATCGGGGTATAAGCCGCTCTTTGTGATGCAGACATGCATATATTCCCTCAGCTGTGCATGCTGCTTGCAGTGAGTACCATGAACAGTCATATTTCTTATTTTTTTTCTGTCTGTTATCTTACTGTGGCTACAAAGTATAAGAAAACTTTGTTTTGAAAGCAATCGATGCGTAAAATATTAAATTTTTTTTATACCCTGAACCATAAAATGGGTAAAAAAGGGTATAAATGTTTTGAGCAGGCAGAAAGAACCCCATATAAAATATATATATTCTTGATCAGCATCAACAGCAACGTCGATATAGCCATGACCTTCTGTCCTTCTTTCCGTCTGTCCGTTCGTCCGTTCGTCCGTCCGTATGTATGAACGCGTCAATCTCAAAGACTAAAAGAGCTAGAGTCTTCAAATTTGGAACATAACTTCTCCTAAGCCATAGGCAGATCAACTTTATTTCAAACTATCGATAACTATTATTGCTTTCGATATACATATGGAATCGATAACGAAAAAATCTCGAATTAAGAAAGTTTAAAAATAGAAGTTGAAACTATGGATAACTTCCATGAAAATTTGATCCAAATCGGTTAAGAAACACTGGAGATATTTTAAATTAAAGTTAAAGTCAAGAAAAACTCACTTCTGAAAGTCATTTAATACACGGGTTCAGGGTATCTTTTAGTCGGGATTTCTCGACTTAAACCTTCTTACTTGTTTTCAGATTCGCTCGCGCATCGCTCTTCATGTTCGGCGCTAGATGACAAATTATTTTTAAATTGCGCCTTCGTTGTTGGTTATTTCGGCTAACTCTCTTATCTATGCGCGCGCTCTGCAAGTCAAACAAAGAGCGTAGTATCGCTACCTTCTTCACACGCACTGAATCAATGCAAAACATACATATCTAAGAGGCTGCAGTTAAGTGAATTGTATATTCCCAGCAAGCACTGCATCAAGCGCTTGACGTTTTGAAAAAAGCAAGCTTGATATCAAAGCTTGCCGTCAAGTTGAAATCAAGCAAATGTATGAAATAATAGCAAGGCTTGTCTTTTACCTCGCAAAAAATCAAATATCAATAGTTTTGCGAGCATAACAACATGTTATTATAATAACAAACTACAAGGCTTGTCTTTTACCTCGCAAAAAGTGAAATATCAATAGTTTTGCGAGCATAAGAACTCATTTACTCAGTCAACGGTGTCGTCTGGTAAATTTACAGTTATTCTTCAGCTCTCTTTGCTTTGTAGAAAAATTTTACCTCACTTCAATTGTACTTAAAGAACAAAGCGAGCAGGCTGCAATCGTGAGTGAAAAATTATAATTTTTGTTTAACAAATAAATAAATAAAAAGTTTATATTGTATATTATATTTACATGCATTGAGTAAATTGCTAAACATGAAGCGAACGTATAAAATAAAAAACGAGTGCTTGGAAGTTGTGAAACACGTGTTTCAATCATCGAATGTTGTGGCCAGCGAACTGGGAGCACCCAGAAATAGCGGACAGAATGTTGTAGCCAGCGAACTGGGAGCACCCAGTAACAGCGGACAGTGTTTGCATGACGAGGAACCATTTGCAATAAGTTTTTGTGAAAATTCAGGAAACTTGGACACTGATTTTGTTTTAACAGATTCTGAAAAAGAAATAGAAGCAGAAGAAATAGAAGTTACCTCTCATGAAATAAGAGAGAATTTAGCATCTTGGACAGTGAAATTCAATATATCAAACAGTGCAACTAATGAATTGCTTGCAATTTTATCTAAAAAAAATAGAAGGCCTTCCAAAAGATGCAAGAACTTTAAAGGGCACCCCCAAAACTAAACCTGTTGTTGCCATGGGCTCTGGCGAATATGTTTATTATGGTATAAGAGATGGGTTAACAGATTTTTTTTTTAAAAATGAAAAGGAAGCACAACAGCTTGAACATATTTCTTTGAACATAAATGTTGATGGTCTTCCACTATCAAAAAGTTCTGGACTCCAGATATGGCCGATACTATTTAACGTTCAAGGAACAAAGGAAGTTATTATTGCTGGTGCTTATTCTGGAAACACCAAACCACCATGTCCTGACCAATATATGGCTGAATTTATAAATGAATTAAATTGTCTTATATCTGAGGGTTTTTGTTATAACGATAAGTCATTTGCAATACGCTGCAGAAGTTTTATATGCGACGCACCTGCTAGGTCTTTTATTTTGGGAGTGAAGGGACATACTGGGTTTTATAGTTGCATAAAATGTCATCAAAAAGGAGTTTCAGAAAATAGAAGAATCTTATTTTATGAACAAGATAATTTGATACGCACTGACATAGATTTTCGAAACCGAGCATATCCTCTACATCACAATAAGCTTCAACAAATTGTTATAGAAAAACTGCAAATTGATATTGTAAATGACTTTGCTTATGATTATATGTATGTTGTATGCTTAGGCGTAATGAAATCTTTGCTCACCTTCTGGATAAAAAAACGAGAAATTAATTCGCTTTCAGTAAACAAAATTCGAGATTTAGACTCTGCATTATTGTCTATTCAAAATCAATTACCAAAAGAATTCGCAAGACCACCAAGATCTGTAAAAGAATTAGACCGATATAAGGCGACCGAGTTCAGAACATTTCTTCTGTATACGGGAGTATTTGCACTAAAAAATGTATTAGATCCAACGAAATTCGCTGATTTTATGCAATTAAGTTTAGCAATGCGTATTCTTCTATCAGAGAAACATTGCGTCAAAAATAATAAAACAGCAGATTTAATGATAAGAGATTTTGTGCGAAACATATCCAACCTCTACTCAAATTGTTTGTTGTCATTTAACTTCCATTGCCTAACCCACTTAGCATCAGTCGCTCAGCATTTTGAAAATTTGGAATCAGTTAGTGCCTTTAAGTTCGAAAATTTTCTTTCCAGTCTCAAACGCAAATTTAGAAAAAACAAATAAGAAGGCTCTAGTCGGGAGAGCCCGACTAGAAGATACCCTGAACCCAGTTGCAATAAATATATTTAATTTATATAAGACTTTGGTATACTGGCTTAGCTTCCATCGATTAAGTTCAATATCTCTGGTGTTTCTCAACGGATTTGGACGAAATTTTCAGAAAAGTTCTATCATTATCCATTACTTCAACCCTCATTTTTACATTTTCCAAATTCGATATTTTATTGTTATCGATATTATGTGTATATCGGAAACCAGAATAGTTATCGATAATTTGAAGCAAACTTGTTCTGCTCATGGTATAGGAGAACTTAAATCCAAAATCTGAAGTCTCTAGCTCTTGTAGTCTCTGAGATCCACGCGTTCATACAGACGGACAGACGGACAGACAGACGGACAGGCGGACATGGCTATATCGTCTCGGCTGTTGATGCTGATCAAGAATATATATACTTTATAGGGTCGGAGATGCTTCCTTCTGCCTGTTACATACTTTTGCACAAAACCATTATACCCTTATTTACCCATTTTATGGGTAAATGGTATAAAAATCACATTTCCGCACAATTGTATGGGCGACTAGTCGAAGAAAGTTTGTGTATTAAACCTAATGCTGCAAAAATAGTCGATTTTAAAAGTGGCCCAAATTGTTTTGCCTATTATCATAATATTTATTATTCGTCAAAGAGTCCCAACAATTTTTATCATCTTCTTGGTTCCTTTTATCAAATTATGGACCTATATCGAGAGGAAAGTATTGTAAAGGTGAAAAGCAGGCAGTTTTTATATCTGAGCGACGTTTTTCAACTTCCCATTAAATCAGGAATGTTTAATATTTTATGTTGTGAATCATTGACGCTATCGGAGAATATTTTCGAGCATAAAATGGACCAAATTTCAGGAAAAGGATTTATTCTTTGCAACACTAATAAAGACTTTTTTATATTTTTTCCTCTGATATAAATTTGAAGTTATATAAAGAAAATCAAAAATGAACGACTACAATATAATATACGACGAAGGACATGTGATTCAAAATTTGGATCAGGCAAACCAATATATAACGAAAAAAGATTTATCGGACCTGCAGACTCGCATGGAAAACATTAGAACGGAACTAAAAAATGGTAATTGATTAAGTATCTAGTAGTATGTATAATAATCTTAATAATTTTTATTTCATTTGATTTTTAGATATTAAAAATGTGAAAACGCTAATGGAAACGCGAATGTTAGAAATCAAAAATGGTAAATGTTTAAAATCAATTATATGTATGTATACACATTATATATCTGCTTCTATTATGTGTTTCTTTCATATTTACTTTAGAACTCAATACACAGCAAGAGGGAATTAAAAAAAATGCTAGGACGCATTCTGGATGAGGTAAAAATTCAAAACAGTGCACGTCCATCAAAAAGCACTCTCGTAGAGGTACCTTTCCATGATTTGGACAGCCTCATCTCTTTTAACAAATCTCTTGAAGATAACGATGGAAAATATGGGCAAATGGTTAGAATAATCAGTACTTATAACTATTTAAAAATAATTATTTCTTTATTTCATTCTATATCTTTATTTCCAGGTTACCGAGTTTAAAGAGCTGACTAGTTCGAATGCTGACAAATATGTGTCTTTGTGTTGGCGAAAAATAATGACGGACGAAGTTGCGAAGAAAATGTGCTGGGGAGGCACAGATGACAAACTGGCGGTCAGACCTCTTTGTTTAACGACAGCAATAAAACGTAAGATTATTTTATATAAATAAAATTCAATATCCTTATAATTTTTTAAAATTTTGAAAAAAACTGCATCAATTTTTTTCTTTCAGTATGCCAAAACGCGCACAGCGAGAAAAGCGTTGCGGCAAAAAAATTATAATTAATAATTATGTTTAATATATGAATAAATATAGCTCTGCAGAGCTATCTTAAACTTGTTATTGTAGTTTTTAAGCTCCAACATGTCAATATTAAATAAATATTAATAAATAATAATTAATATATATATTTATTTTATAAAATGGCAACCTTTATTGATATCAACCCTTGATTTTGAATTGTTTTCAATAGTTGATATTGGCTTGATATTGGCTTGCTTTCAGGGCATATCAATACTTGATAGCAAGAGTCAATTTGAATTGATTTCGCTATCATTATCAAGTTGCCGTCAAGGCTATATCAAGCATAAAATCAATAGCAATAGACATAACCCTTGACGGCAACTTGATATCAACTTTACGTCAAGGGTAAATGTTTGCTGGGTAAGCAGCAAGTAGGCGAATCCACCCCCATAACATATTCTGGTGTGGGAAATTTTTTTAGACGCACCAAGTTTTGTTATGTTGTTGTTGTTTTTTTTAAATCAATGACACCAACAAAAAGTAGCAGTGCGGGCCCAACAACAAAACTGACAACAACAACAATCGCTACTTGGGTCGTAAATCAATTGTCAAAGGCACACAAATTTGAAAAAAAAAGAATGTGCACTGTGCGAAGTGATACATGCACATAAAATTATGAAAATTATTTTCAAGCGTATTGTTACTTAATTGTGTATGCACTTATTCATTAAGAAGCGGAAATCCGTTTCTGTTTTGCAAGTGTAAGAACCTTTTTTTATGACTTTGCTTGTGCGACGAGAAGGCGTCACTGCGCATGTGTTTTGTTTTTGTATTCTCGCTCGCGATCAAACCCTCAGCTTGTGCGACAATCAGGCGACAGTAGTGGAATGGTTACTTGTTGTCATTGTAATTTGTTTTTTTTAAATGGGTAAAAAGTGCTCCAAATCGAATGGGAGGTACTTGAAGGAGTTGTCCAAATAAAAATTCCCTTCTTAGTGCTCACCTCCTACCTGCATGGAAAATTGTGTGAAAATTTCAGCCCCTAGCTCTTTTCGTTTAGGCTGTGGCTGTTCCATTCTCATCAGGACAAACTCTTTTATATATATAGAGACAACGTTTCAATGCAATAAGTACGTTGAAACGGTTAAAACAAAGAGAGCGCGTAGAGAGCGTGAGCAGATAGAACCGCAATTACGTCGGTCAAGAGCGGACAAAAGCGGGAGAGGTGCTGGAGAGCGAGAGTGAGAGCCAGAAAATAGTTAAGCTGCTTGTTGTTAGTGGACGAAAATCACAAAATATGCAAAGCACAATATGCAAGCCAATATACGTATGTATGTATGTTTGTTTTCTATATTGTTAGGCACTGCAGCGTCAGTTTGACTGCGACTTAAACACAAGAAAAATAACAAATTGTTATTGGAACGCAAAAACACAACTGTCACCAACGAAAGACAAACGATTATCATGAGTCAAGAGTTTTTTGACACGCATCAACCAAAAAAACTAAAATTTACCAAAATTGCCTTTGATTTAGAAATTGAAAAGTAATTTTTTTTTTGCACAAAAATATGTAAAAAAAAAATAAAGTTTTTGAAAAAAGTTCTACATTTTTCGGTCGGGCGGGTTGGGTTCGGGTATGATATTTTTTTTTGCCATCGGGTGCGGGATTGGCGCTGTGGCCCATGGGCTGGGTCGGGTCGGTTGCGAAAAATTAGGCCCATGCCCATCTCTACTACAGTCTTCGAGGTTTTCGCGAGTATGCACAGGCACTAATAAATACAGTTGCGGAGTTTGGAAGAACAGACTACAACGATGTTGTATCCCGCAAAACACTCACCACATCTGTTATAAAGGACCATTACAATAAATTGAAGCAAATTACGGCCGACTTGGTGGATCAGCATCTGGCCTTCACAACAGATATGTGGACAGACCACTACACTCAAAGGAGTTTTATATCGCTAAAAGCGTATTATGCTAATGAATTTTTGTTACTGTAATTTTTAAGACATTTCAAAAATGTTTTTGAGTTAAGCGGCGATCAAGTGCCTACTATTCATATTTTTGCACTTTGGTTCAAAAAAAATTATGTCGCATGCTTTAGACTCGGAAATTATAACAAATCTAAAACGTTAAACTTTGATGTCACCAAATAGCCGTTTTCAGCCATCTACTGCTCACTACATTGGATTATTCTTAAATCCACCTTTCAAAGAAATGAATGAACATGTCCTAGCTTCTGTTTATAGAAATACAAGAAGAAAAAGAGATTAGCGAAGAGTCTGAAAATGTGCTTCCTAAGCTAGATTGGCATGCATTTTCTGAGTTTTAGATATGAACCAAGCGACAAAAAAAATTATAGTACAGGATGTTACTCTCAAAATCACTGAGCCGGTCTTTCATTTCATCTTTCATTTTTTCCAAAACTGCCAAAAGTTTTTCTTGCTAGCATATTGTTTTGCCGTGGCTTATTGTAATAAGTTTGCCATTACAATTACTTTCGACAGCGTGACGTTTTTCTCGGCTGAAATTTCAGTCGTTATTTCGAAAAACGGCTTCAGCATTGGCAAAATATTCTCAATTATTTCCCATTCTGCCTGTGTTAAGCAAAGATCGGGACGTAGGGTTGAAATGCTCAGCATGACTACTTCTTTTGAAATAGAAAGCTGTTGAAACACTTTGTACGTCGAATTCCAACGAGTAGGAACATTCTGAGTAAGTTTCAGCTCAGGTAGATTCAATTGTCGCTGAATATCTTTAAGCTTTTTTAATCCAGCTGAGCTGCGATGAAAATATTCGACAGTTGCTTTGGCTTTCATCCTCAAACTGTCAACTTTGGCTAATCCTTTTTGATCAATTATGTTCAATGTGTGGGCAAAGCATGCAATATGACGCCAATTACCTATTTTAATCGCAGATACAATGTTGGCAGCATTATCAGACGCAACTGCAGTTATTTTATTTTGGATATTCTTTTTGAATCAGAGTGCAAAGATTTTGGCTTGTGTGACTCTCACCAAAAGCTTCACATGCAAGCATATGCGAAGATACCGCCATTGCATCCTTTTCAATAAAATGGGCCATTACGGCAATGTAGCTCTCGTTAGTTAGCGCAGTCCATTCATCCGTTGTAGACACACTGCTGAAGCTGAATATAGTTTGTTCTTTACACCTTCAGTAAGCCCATTTTGCAAACTTGGCAGTAAAACGTTAGATAGTGTTAGATTTACGAGTGAGCAACTTATAGCGTGTCAACAAACTTTTGAATATCTGGCTCTGCACTTTGTTTACCTGTCGTCTATGCTTTCAAAATAATTCCATGTTTCACTAAATTTACGCTTATTATGACATTGTAATAACTTTTGCATTTGCCCGCCACAATAATAAGTGAATGAGAGCTATCATACCAACTCGAAAATAGTGAACGAAGCCAACAAACATACATAACAGTAAAAAAAACTACTGAACGTACAAGGAACATGAATTAGCTAAAGGCCTAATTACTCCAGCGATAAGACGTAAAACGTGAAACGTAAAATGAGAGACGTAAACAGCTGTAGTGATCAACCTTACGGCAAACAATGTTAGCGCTTACTCCAGACGTAAACGAGAAACGTAAAACGAGAGACGTAAAATCTTTCTGCAGAAAACAGAAAGCAGACTCTCGTCTTACGTTTTGATGTGCACAGCTGATTTCATTTCTTGTTTTTTTGCGCCTTGTAGAGTATTTGTGCTGACAAAATAATATTATTAAAATGGAAATTAATGACCATGAGTTAATAGCCCTTGTAGAGGCAAATCCTTTGCTATATGACAAGAAGCAAACAGATTTTAAAAATAAAGCACAGAAAGCAATACTATAATTTTGAACATTTTGCACAAACATAAAAACAGTTCGCCTATTTCATCTATTTCCATATCCATTTTGGAAAAAATAAAATTCTTGTTGCCTTTGTTCGCTTTGTTTTAATTGGCACAGCTGTTTACGTATTACGTTGAGAGTAATTGCAAAAAAAATTATTACGTCTCTCGTCTTACGTCTCTCGTTTTATGTTTCTCGTTTTACGTCTTATCGCTGGAGTAAATAGGCCTTAAAGTGAACAGCTGAACCGAAAAGAACGATGAAGATGAACTTATTCAGTTCGTTCCCTTCAGTGAATTGTTCTTTTTTGTTCGTTCGTTCGCGAACGACACAACTCTAATGGGCACTAAATGCCCAGAAAAGGGAGCATTGCGTTCACTAGAACGCTCCGATAATTATGACGGTAAAATTTACCGGGTAAATGCTCAAACCAAAGTGTCCAACTAGTGGTTGGACTATCGGTGTTTGGTGGCGCTATATGTGCGTCAAGTTAGCAATGGTTCCGCCAGCAACGAATATCGGAACTTGGTTCATGAGTCAAAGCCACCAATGAACTTTAGTGTTTTTACAAGTTTTTCAGCATGGAATCAAATAAAAATTGATGCAGTAATGTTAAAAAATAAATTATTTATTGTTTTCATGCACCGTTTGGCATATTTCAGCTTTTAAAATGGGTGAAACAAGTGATTAAAAAATCGCAAATCCAGCATATCTTAAATATCTCAACTCAGAAAGGATGGCCCCGAATATGACATATATACGTTTGAAGCCTACAATTTCACCTATTTAATAAAAAAAAATTAACAAAATTAATCAGCCAGTTTTTAAGCAATTTGTGAAAGAGTGCAGCTACCTCGGTACCTGCCCCATACAAAATGACAGCCAAAATACATGCATGGTTCTCAAGCCTTATGGTGATTTCTTTTGTAGAAAAAAATGTTACCCGTTTTCAGGCAGCATGTTTTAAATTTTGCATTTACCCTGTTAAAGTGTTGCCGTTTTGCCCGAAAAAGGGCAACACTTTTACTACCACAAACAATCAAAAAAAGGCAACACTTAATCAATCAGCTGACTGAATTAAATGATCAGCTGAATTTGTGAATTCATTCATAAATCGTTCATTAATTTCATATTTATTGTGGAAATATGATCAAAATACTTTTTCGTGCTTTAATATGGTCACTTTACTATGTCAAACACTATTAAAATGCAACCCTGATCAAACAACACTCTCGTTTATTTCAGGGTGAGAAATGTTGCATTTATGTTGCATTCATAGGGCAACACTGTAAGAAAAGAACACAAACATATGGGGCAAGGGTAGCCCTAATTCACAAAAGAACACAAAAAAAAGTGCAACCTCAAAAAATGTAACATAATGCTACATTTTTTGTCAGAAAAGAAATCGCCATTAATAACTTTTCTCACAGAACATAGCCCCGAATGAGGCATATACCAAATTAAAGCTACATGCATGGAGAAGCTAAAACAAATAAATTTAGAAAAATCAATCAGCCAGTTTTTAAGAAAATTAATTAAATGTTAAGTAACCTCAAAAAGTTCATGCAAAAGGCCTATCGAACTTGTAGTTCCTGCATGAACTGAACTATTGCGCAACAGAAAGCTGGCTGCTATAACGCGAGCTACAGCTGACTGTCACGAAGACTGCCATATTGACCAAAACATTTCCTTAAAACTAACTGTCTCCCATTAAAATAACTTAATATTGCATATAATTATGCATAAATGTCATAACTTTGACATTCTTTAGCCATTAATCAAGCATTCCCTATGTAAATAGCATTATGTACATTTTGACTTTTCAGCCAGAGCAACATATGTGCATATATGCAACCAGGTGGCAATTTTTAATCGAAAAACAAAAGTCGTTGCTAACTATTATTATTTTTCCCAGAACATGGCCCCAGTTGCACGGTAGTTGGGGAAATAGGCCCTTTTTTCTCATTCTTTTGCCGTTTAAATCATGAAAATTAATCAGCACATTATTGAGAAAATCTCATTTATGTGTTTTTCTCATTTTATATTGTTCATTCATATGCATCCAAGGTGGCCTTGTGCGTGCATATTTTCTTGGAATAACGGATCTTTACCCTAATTTTCATTCTGCTGCTATTGCACGAGCTGCAACTAACAAAATTCTTTGATTGACTAATTTATTAAATTAAACGAACATTCTGAAAAAGGAATTACTAATTACTTTATTTAGAAATAAAAATAAAAATATATTTCAACATAATAGTTATGAAAATATAAAACAACAACAAAAATTTAATTCAATTCAATGGTTACATATATGTTAGGGTTACCACCTGGTGCTTGGCCCATGCCGAGACGGTCGACCACTACCCCCCCAGCACCTACCCTCATTTTTACATTTTCCAAATTCGATATTTTTTGTTATCGATATTATGTGTATATTGGAAACCAGAATAGTTATCGATAATTTGAAGCAATCCTGTTCTGGTATAGGAGAACTTATATATATATCTGAAGTATAAAATATATAAAAATATAATATTCATGTTGAAAATATATGAATGCAGAAACAACGCATTATGTCCCACTGTCACTTTATTGCAGTATAAAGCATACCCACATACATACCTTACTGTAAACTATCATTGCCTACGAGCAATTCTACTCTCATTTATCCTATGTTTAACTATGTATGCATATTCGGCTACAGAACAGTAGCGCGTCTTAAACTTGTAAGCACAGTCACAAATTGTACGCCACATGAAGTGGATCGAAATATACGAACATATATTCAATAGGTTATGGGCCCAGAGCAGGCTGTGACTCCGCGTGGTTAAAAAGATCAGCGAACTGTTCTGTATAATAGTGCTTGTGGAAAGTAAATGTGTCGGAGCATTGTGGATTTTCCTGGACAAGTATTTGTGTAAAATAAATGATTGAAAATGCAATCCGCGATGCATTCAATCGAAAAACTGGACGATCAAAATTACAGTGCTTGGGTCGTTCAAATGAAAAGCGTACTAGTACTGCGGTCGGGTCGTGAAACGCGAGGGTGACGCCGCGGATGTTAAAGCTGCGTTTGATGCGAAAGATGAGAAAGCGTTGGCCAGTATAATGCTATGTATAAAGGCAACGCAAATTAACAGAGTTAAGAACTGCAAACGTCAGCAAGTGCGTGGGAGAGACTGAAAGATATACATATGCCAAAGGGACCTGCACATCGCGTTACGTTGCTAAAACAATTACTAAGCATTAAATCGTCAAATTCGGAAAGTATGGCTGTACATTTAAATAAGTTCGAAGATTTAATAGAAAAGCTTTGTGAGATCGGTTTTAGTCTGCCCGAGGAGTGTTTAACCATATTGTTGTTGTCAAGTTTAACGGAGGCCTTTGATAATTTTGTTGTTGCAATTGAATCGCGTGATTCTTTGCCTGCACTAAGTGTGCTGAAAATCAAATTGCTCGAAGAAAGCGAAAGGCGTAAATCGGATATAGAACAAAAAGGAGAGCAGAAAATGTTCTCGTCGCGAAGCGACAGTCGGGCAAATGTGAGAATCAGCAAAGAGCAAAAATCAAAGCAACAACGGGCGGGCTGCTGGTCGTGTGGTCGTCGTGGGCATATTGCTGCTAACTGTAGAACAACAGCCGGTGAGAGAAACGTGAGCGACAAAAATCAAAACGACAAAAATCAAAGCTACAACGGGCAAAGCGATAACGGTGATCGCAAGAAGTCGTACGCAGTTTTTGCGAGCTCAAATCGTAACGGTGTTTTTTCAAACAATGTATGGTGCCTGGACAGTGGTGCAACAGCACATTTATGTTGCAATAAATCGTGTTTTATAAAATTTACTGAACACAAAGAGAGAATTGTTTTGGCGGGAAACAATTGTATTTTGGCCAACGGTCGCGGCACAGTGCGGCTAAAATGGCGTTCGAGCACAATTGATTTAGTAGATGTACTCTACGTGGAAGACCTTCAGTGCAACTTCATGTCGGTAACAAAAGCGGTCCAACAGGGATTCAGTGTTATTTTTGAGAAGAAAAGTGCGTGCATTAAAAATCGCGATGACAATGTTATCTTAGTTGCTAAGGAGCAGCAAGATTTGTTTTTGTTCGAAACAAACGACAAAAAGTGTTTTGGCGCACAGTCTAATTTAAATGAAATTATGAAGTGGCACAATCGGTTTGGCCATTTAAACTTTGGCAGTCTGAACAAAATGATTAAGAAAAATCTGGTGCAAGGCTTGAATGCAAAAGTGTGTGATGATCTAAAAGATCATGTTTGCGAAATCTGTGCAAAATGTAAGATATGCGTTAGACCATTTCCAAGAAAAACTGAAAATCGTGCGAAAGGCGTGTTGGGTTTGGTGCATACAGACATATGTGGACCTATGAGTAAATCCTCAATAGGCGGTGCGCAATATTTTGCAACATTTATAGATGATAAATCGCGATACGTGTATGTGTGTTTTCTAAAGACACGTGATGAAATACTCGAGAAGTTTAAAGAGTTTAAAGCATATGCTGAAAAACAGACTGGTCGAAAAATAAAATGCCTGCGAAGCGACAATGGACGCGAGTACTTGAGTGGAGCGTATGAACAATTTTTAGTAAGCAACGGCATCAAGAGACAGCTTACTGTGCCACACAAACCTCAGCAGAATGGTGTGGCGGAGCGAGCGAACCGAACATTGGTGGAGATGGCACGGAGCATGATTCTACATGCTAGTCTAAATCAGGGATTTTGGGCAGAAGCCATCAACACGGCAGCATACCTGTGAAATCGTTCTGAGACATCAACATTGGAAAACATGACACCTTTCGAGTCGTGGTCTGGTAGGAAGCCATCTGTACGCCATTTGAGAGTCTTTGGTGTTAGGGCTATTGTGTTAAACAAGACACAAAGCAAGAAATTCCTCCCAAAGGGAGAGGTGCGTCTGCTGGTTGGCTACTCAGAGTCAGCAAAAGCATACAGATTGTACAACCCGAGTACAAGAAAGGTAACTGAAGCACGTGATGTAGTATTCCTTGAAGGTGATTTCGCAGGTGACAGCGTGGAGTGCAGTAATACAGTTGGTGTTGACGTTCCGCTGGTCATGCTGGAGTCCGAGTCGGCGTGCGACACAGATGACGAACCTAGTGATGATCTCGCTGATGCCGAGCGAGATGAAATACAGATTCCTAGGCAGCGTGCAGAAGCTGCTGAAGAATACGAGCAAAGTGAGACGAGCATCCAAAGGGGTCCTGGGCGTCCAAAGCTCGTCCGTACGGGGCAACCAGGGCGTCCCCGTAAGCAATATAACGTTTTAAACGTTATGACAACCGATGATGTGGCAGCACCACACACGGTAGCTGCAGCCTTGAGATCTGAATATGCTAGTGATTGGAGGGCATCAATGCAGAAGGAGATGGACAGTCTAAAAGCCAACAAAACAAAAGGCGATCGGCTGTAAATGGGTCTTTGCAGTGAAGCGTGACAAAGATGGAAGTATAGCTCGCTTCAAATCTCGTCTGGTGGCCAAGGGCTGTGGCCAAAGATACGGTGTAAACTACACCGAGACGTTCTCCCCTGTTGCGCGATATTCAACAATCAGACTGGTGGTTGCCATAGCGGTCGAGAAAGGTATGTTTATGCATCAAATGGATGTTTCTTCTGCTTATCTCAACAGTGAGCTGCAAGATGTGGTGTATATGCGACAGCCAGAGGGTTTTATAGACCAAAGAAGTCCTGAGAGCGTGCTGAAGCTCCAGAAGTCCTTGTACGGCCTTAAACAAAGTGGTCGTGAATGGAACGCGAAACTCAATGATGTGCTCCTAAAGATTGGTTTCGTTCCATGCGCCAGCGAACCGTGTCTATATACACACCGTTCTGGCAGTGAGTTTAGCATCATTGTTGTATATGTTGACGACTTAATTGTGGCCAGCACCGACGTGAAGGCACTCAACAATATAAAGGCGTCAATAGCTGGGGAATTCGAGGTAGATGATGGCGGCCAGCTGAAACATTTCCTTGGGATGGATATTGAACTCGAAGGAGAAACGGGCAACGTAACTGTTGGTCACAAACAGTATATTGAGAGTCTCCTGTACGAGTGTGGCATGAAAGACTGTAAACCGAACAGTATACCTTTGGAGGCTGGATTCCAAGTTAAGTGTGACGATAAGGAGTGCGAAAAAGCGAATCAGGCCAGCTATCAATCCTTGATAGGTTCGTTGATGTATTTAGCCATAACGACGCGCCCTGATATCTTGCACTCTGTGGCGAAGTTGTCCCAGCGCAATGCAAATCCTCACAAAGAGCACGAGGTGGGTGCCAAGCGAGTGTTGCGGTACTTGAGAGGCACTGCTGAGCTGAGTCTGCACTACAAGCGGACTGGAAAATCTATCGAATGTTATGTCGATGCTGACTGGGCTGGAGATTGCTCAGACCGGAAGTCCTACAGTGGCTGGACATTTCTGGCTGCGGGAGCAGCGGTATCCTGGGAATCAAAGAAGCAGAGCGTCGTGGCCCTAAGTAGTACTGAAGCTGAGTACGTGGCTCTGTCAACAGCTGCTAAGGAAGCAGCATATATTCGTAAAATCATGAGCGAAGTGGGTCTGAGTGATGGGCATCCGACAAATGTTTTTAGCGACAATCAAAGCGCGCAGTGTCTTGCTAAAGATTCAAAGTTTCATGCGCGCAGCAAGCATATTGATATTAAGTATCATCATGTCAGAGAAATGGTTAAGGACAGTTCAATTGAAATAAAGTATGTACCAACTGAAAATATGATATCTGATGTCCTGACCAAGAACCTAAATAGAGTTAAGCATAAGAACTGTATTGGCATGATGGGTATGTATTGAAAAAAAAATAAAGTGTTTACTTTTGAATTTTGATTTTTAAAACTACATACTGCGTTGAGAAGGAGTGTTGAAAATATATGAATGCAGAAACAACGCATTATGTCCCACTGTCACTTTATTGCAGTATAAAGCATACCCACATACCTTACTTTAAACTATCATTGCCAACGAGCAATTCTACTCTCATTTATCCTATGTTTAACTATGTATGCATATTCGGCTACAGAACAGTAGCGCGTCTTAAACTTGTAAGCACAGTCACAAATTGTACGCCACATGAAGTGGATCGAAATATACGAACATATATTCAATAATTCACATATTTATTCATAACAAATTCCAATTAATTATCTAACATAACTTATCAAATATTCTACACACTTCGCTACACTTTCTTCATACAAAAAGTTCGCGTCGTCTAATTGCAGCAATTTAAAAATCCGGTACTCGTCTAGTGACTTTTAAGCAATTGGACAAATTTTTAGAAGTTTTTTCACTTTTTCACTGCTGACAAAATGGCGGGAAAGTTCACTTGTAAATCAGTTCACCAATTGGCTCAAAATTTCGAACTTGTTCTGAGTTGATTATTATCGCTTTATGTCAAAATGCCTATTTTTTTATCGAAACAATAGAAAACCGGGACAATTTCGTGTCGGGTCGGGACACCGGGACATTACCTGCAAAAGCGGGATATTTCCCGGAATTCCAGAACGGATGGTATCCCTATATATTTACATATTATTTTATATCAAATTTATTTAATATTTGCTGCGCCGGTGCCACTTCAATTTGCGGCATTGGCTGCTGTTGAAGCCCTGGGCGTGTGTTTTCGACGTCACGGCGTTGCTGTTTTTTAAATGACTCTTTTAGCTGAGCGAGTTCATATATGACACACCTGGAGCCATTTTATGTTTAATTTAATGAATTAGTTAATCAATCTTTGTTGCAGCTCGTGCAATAGCAGCAGAATGAAAATTAGGGTAAAGATCCGTTATTCCAAGAAAATATGCACGCACAAGGCCACCTTGGATGCATACGAATGAACAATATAAAATGAGAAAAACACATAAATGCACTTTTCTCAAAAACTGAATGGTCAATTTTTATGATTTAAACGGCAAAAGAATGAGAAAAATAGGGCCTTTATCCTTAACTACCGTGCAACTTGGGCCATTATCGTGGACAAAAGATAAAAGTTAGCAAACGATTTTAGTTTTTGAGCAAAAAAGTGCCACCTAGTTGCTTATATGCACATATGTTGCTTTGGCTGAAATGTCAAAACGTACATAATGGTATTTACATAGATAATGCGTGATAAATAGCTGAAGAATGTTTAAGTAATGACAATTATGCATCACTATAGTTAATATTAAGTAATTTTAATTGATAAAAGTCAATAATTAGTAAATCTTTTGTTAGTATGGCAGCTCTTGTTGCGATGGCGCGTCTAGCGATGTATATATGGATGTTTCACCTAAAATGGGAAAAACACATAAATGCCCTTTTCTCAAAAACTGAATGGTCAATTTTTATGATTTAAACGGCAAAAGAATGTGAAAAATAGGGCCTTTATCCTTAACTACCGTGCAACTTGGGCCATTATCTTGGAAAAAAGATAAAAGTTAGCAACGATTTTAGTTTTTGAGCAAAAATAAGTGCCACCTAGTTGCATATAGTTGCTTTGGCATATAACCCCCGCCATATCATCCTTTCTGTTGCGCAGTAGTTCAGCTCATGCTGGAACTACTAACTCGATAGACCTTTTTAATGAACAAAAAAGGTTGACTTACATATAATTAATTTTCTCAAAATCTGTATCTATGATCTCTCTAAATTTAATTGTTATAGCTTCCTGAAACATATAGCTTTAATTTGGTATAGCGTGCATTTAGGGCCATTATCTCTGAAAAAAGTTATTAAGGCTTGAGAACCAAGAATTGATTTTGGCGGTCATTGTGTATGGGGCTGGTTTCGAGGTAGCTGCACTCATTCGCAAATTCCTCAAAAACTGAATGGACGATTTTCCTACAATTTTGACCATAAAACAGGTGAAACTGTAGGCTTTTATCGTGTATAAGCCGTATTCGGGGCCATTATTTCTGAGTTGAGATATTTAAGATATGCTGGAAATGCAATTTTTTTATAGCTAATTTTACCCATTTCAAAAGCTGAAATATGCCAAACGGTGCATGAAATAAATAAATAATTCATTTTTTAACATTTCTGCATCAATTTTTATTTGATTCCATGCTGACGTACAAAAACGCACAAAAACACGAAATTAATCGGTGGTCCCAACTTGTGAGTCAATATCCGATATTCGTTGCTGGCGATAGTCGTTGCTAACTTGACGCACATAATAATCTTAGTATATTTATGGATTTTGGCATTTTTGGCCTTGCCGCTTGTAAGCACAATGTACAGTATCCAAAACGTGCCCTGGCAAATTATTTATTTTTAGCTCGCAACTGAAGCTAAACAATAAACAAAAGTTTTTGACGATCATTAAGTGCTAAAAACTATTTATGTGTATTTTAAATGAAAGTGAACATCTCTAGTCATGAGTATGAGCGATGATGACAGAGATATCGATATTGAGAGCGACGTAAGCATACTCCCAAAACGTTATTGACATAATATATTCTATCAAATTTATATTTCAGGAGGATGTGGACTCGGATAACGGTCTCGGATCCTCGCGACACCCAAACACCGCTAATTTTACGCAGGTGGGCAACAAGCTGAGAAAATTAAGACACACGTCTGTGTTTTCAATTATGCACGATTCTATTGCTTTTGATAATACTTCAGCTGACCGATACCGTATCGAATACTTCATTTATTTATTTCATTTGAAGGCCGAAAAAAGAGCACATCACAACGCTTTGGAGCGTCGACGACGAGATCATATCAAAGAAAGCTTTACTAATCTGCGAGAAGCGGTCCCGACGCTAAAGGGGGAAAAGGTAAACGCTATACACTTAATTAACAGTGAATATGCCAACCGGAATATTTTAAAAGTAAAATGCTGTAGGACGCATTCGTATGCGTAATACTTTGATGCCAGTTTATATTATGGTACACAATTTCTCTATCACCGGGAGGTATGGGGCGGAAAATGACATCGAAGACAGTTTTTTCAATTCTGTTTTCTGCTTTTTATTATTTATATTTGTTTAAAAAAAAATTAAAACGTTCTTACCATTCAACTGTGGGGAAAAAAATGGGGTCCCAATGTGACCGTTGTAAGTTTCATAGACCTAATTTTCAACTTCAACAGTCCAATCCAACCAATCTTGGCATTTTATTTGATCAGCCCATAGGCAAAGATATTTGCTAAGCCTAAAAGTAATCACGGCCAACGGCTGGACAAAAACAGTATTTGGGTATTTTGACAATTTAAAGTCATTTATTTATTTTTTTTTGAATGCAGTATGTTTGGAAGTAAAATAATTTTATGTTTATATCTTTAATATAGGCAAGTCGTGCTCAGATCCTAAAAAAGACCACCGAGTGTATACAAACATTGCGACGGAAAATAACCGAAAACCAAAAGGATATCGAGGATATCAAGAAACAGAACAGCATATTAGATGAACAGAGTAAGGTGCCAAGTTAAAACTCACATATAAACATTAAAATTAATTAATTCATTTTTTTTACTGTTTAAGTAAGTCGCCTCGAAAGCAATACATCAAATGAAGCAGATTTCCTAAGCGATGATGAATTGTGCAGCGATTTTGAGGATTGTGTGGATCCGTCTGACTTTAGCCAGCGCAGTAAAAAGCTGAAGATTTTTCATAAATAGTATGTGTGCACTGTTCACGGCACAATCAACTCAATCTTCTTAATGGCATGGCATTACCTGTATCACTACAAATCTCGTTTAAAAAAATATATTGATTTTTAAGCCTTTTTATACCCTTCACAGCGTATATTGACTTTGTCATGAATCTGTAACGCCTTAAAGGAATGATGTGAGACCCCATAAACTATATAACAAAATGATCAGGACGAGCTCAGGAATTGATTTCCGTCTGTCCGTCCGTCTGTCTGTTTCAACACGATTTCCGGCCAAACTGCTGAACCGATCTTGATGAAACTTTCAAAGATTGCTTAGATCATGTCGGGTTTGTTCACTATGAAATTTCATCCCGATCGGAACATTCTGCGATATAGCCACCATATAAATTTACCATATCAACACGATTTCCGGCCAAACTGCTGAACCGATCTTGATGAAACTTTCAAAGATTGCTTAGATCATGTCGGGTTTGTTCACTATGAAATTTCATCCCGCTCGGAGCATTCTACGACATAGCCACCATACAAATTTACCATATCAACACGATTTCCGGCCAAGCTGTGTTTTTACTTTACTTTTTTTTAATTTGCATGCTGATAAAGATATTTTGCGGCGGACTCAACCCGACCCAATTTTCTGGCATATACAGAAATAGGTAACAATTGTTAGTTTAAAAGTAAATCCAGTATGACATCGAGATTAATGTTTTTTGTTTATATATTGACGGTTGGTGAAGCTAGACAATGAGCCTAAAAACGACAAATCTCTGCGCATAGATAAGACGTTTCAAAGCGACATATCTCCGCGCGGATTAATGTTTATTAGTTCGGCGGAGATATTTATCGTGTTGATATGGCGCTATGCCAGTCTGAACCGAAAAATATAAGCTTTTGTCGCAGTTTTTGGGGGTCATCATCACCTATCTTGGCACCAAATTTGGTGGCTCTAGCTCAAAAACTGTGGGCAAAATAGGCTTTTCTGATTTCAAAATGCGGGGGGCGGAATGGGTGGGCGTGGCTCCAAAATTTTGATGCAGTTTTTTGGTGGTTGCTAGTAGCTGCCTGCTTACCAAAGTTGGTAGTTCTAGCTGTAAGGATGTGCGAAATATGTGGATTTATCGGTTTTGAGTTATCGAATTTATCGATTTGCCAGCCCCCCAGTTGTCGTAGAGCCCCAATCTTGACACTTTAATTTATTATCCCATAGATAAAGAGAATTGGAAAGTTTCAAGTCTCCAGCGTCAAGGGTGTGGAAAAAAGTTGCGTTCATACAGACGGACAGACACCATGACAGACATTGCACAAAACCAATATACTCTTTACCTTCGGTAGCGAGTATAAAAAATACTTACGTGATGAAAGCGATGAATCGATAAATGCGAAAACTGATAAATTGTAGGCCCACGCTCATCCATTCCGCCCCCCGCATTTGGAAATCGGAATTGCCTTTATCTTTCACAGAAGAGCCGCCAAAATTGGTGTCAAAATATCTTTTGAAGTTTTTAAGCTAGTCCCCAAATTTGGTGGGAAGATAGCTGGTAACGTCCTCAGTCCCTACCTTTTATAACTGCTATTTGCATTTCTTCCACAGCTTAAGAGCTAGTAAACAAATTTCGTAAAAGGTCACATCTGACGAAGATCTGCATCTAACATTTGGAATCCATGCCCACCCCTGCCCCTCGCTCTTCAAAATCTGTTATCCAAATATCTTCCACAGTTTTTGTAGCGAACACCACTTCCGCATCCGTACCTCTTTGCAATCAGGCCTCGTTTACCCGTTTTTCAACAGGTATCGCAAGTGGTTGCGTCCGACTGCAACGTTTTCACTTGTTTTATCAAGTTGTAATGCATAGAGAAGATCGACTGTAATCAAATATTTTTTTTAAACGATAAAACATTACACAAAAGCCACTATTCGATAAGAAATTAAAGCAACCTTGGTTGACTTGTAAAATTAAAGTATATTTAACAATTATGACATTTGCCGGCACTATTTGAACTTTAGAATCAGCCAAAGCAGTACAAAAACAAACATCACAAAAACAAACATGTAACATATTTGTTTGGAACCGCCGCCCTGTTTGGCCAGCCGTACGACGCGTGTCATTGTGTTGGCTAGGAATCCACCTGTGCGGTCCATGTCGTCGTCAATGCCTCGCAGCAGCTTGTCCTGGTAGCGTACCTCATTGCCAATATCAATGGTCAACGATTTGAGGGCGCCAATTTTTTGTTGCAGCTCCTCTGCGGCGCGTTCGTTTTCAGCCTCTAGTGCATCTGGGGCAGTTTGCACACTAGCCGCTGAATTCTGGTTCAGCGGCTGATAAGGATAGTTGTTGCGTCGCATACTGCTGTTGCTTTTATATGCCAGCTTTGCATTGATTTAGCTGCAATACTTGAGAAAGCCAATTACAAGTATTGACACGTAAACTTTGTGTAAATTGTTCGGTATTTGTGACCTTAAATTCATTTAGTAGGGTGACTGAGCCAACAATTTATTTAAAATTTGGTTGTAGTTTCCTGCTGCAAATGCAGCATTGAACCGCATAAATCTGATAAAAACTAATGACCTCGTCAACTTATAGTTTAACTTGTCATAGTAAAACTGAGCAGTAAGAAACAATTCAAATGAACCAGTTGCGTTTACACAGTGGGTGCGTTCAGGAACTAAGCGGTTATAAAGCTGCTTACTTAGCGCTTAGTGCTAATGGTTGAAAACTTGTGAACGCACTGCTTAGTTGATCAGCTGATTATCATTATCGATATGTAAAAATTTAAATTATTTATCTTATTATTACTATTTTATTTTATTGTTCATTAATATCATATTTTTATTTAAATGACGTCTTAAAATACGTGTCTTATTAAAATAAACCATTTGCACAAAACAATTGACAGCTGTTTAGCCACTAAGCGCAAAAGCAAACTAATTTTACGCTTACAAAGATGGCGGGCGCTGACTAAACATGTTTTGTAAGCGCTTAGTTCCCTGAACGCAGCCTTTGACTCAATCGTATGTTTTTGTTTGTTTTTGCGACTTTTTTAAATAAAATTAAATAAAATCCTTGCTTTTAACACAGATTTATTCGATAAACTTTAATATAATTGGTAAGCAAAGGTATATCATTTTGGTAATAGGTCTCGTGGCCAACAGAAAATTTTCCATCGGATTTTGCAACCTTCTCAGTTTTTGCAATTGTCCAATTTTAAATAGGTTGCGTTGAGCGAGGTCCTATGTAGTTTGCAGCGAAATTGGCTACCAGTAAAGGGCTGTTTACTCTCTGTATTCGCGTTGAGATATTTAATAAACGCTGGAAATTTGATATCGTAATTACTGGTTTTAACCATATTAAAAGCTGCAAGAGGCAAAACTTGGAAGAAACCCCATAAACAAGTAATTTTTTATCAGTTCTGCAACAAAATTTATTTCATCATATGCCGAAAAACATTTAAAAAAAAAAATTTACGTGTGGTTCCGAGTTATAAAGCAAGTTCCGAAATTCATTGCTGGGGAACCGATGCTCTTCACATTTGCACACATTTCATACAATTTTTTTTGTATGTCATGACAGCAAAGGTTTTCTGCGCAGCTGGTTCATTGAACTAGTAATGATGTTAGTGCCTTATCGAACTTGTTAAGAAAATAGAGGTGGTACTATCGACAAACAGCTGAGAGGGCAGAGCGTAAAAGAGTGTTTGTATTATTTCATCAACTTGCTATCGTCACTTTTAAAATTTATTTTAAATTATGTGAAGTGCGTAATATTTCAGCTAGATTCAGTCATTTAAACGGTTGACTTAAACAAACTTAATGAGTACCATTTTCGTTGCGTAACTTAAGTGTATTCTAACTCTAATTAGGTAACACAAAACACAACGAAATGTGCTTATGATTACACATACAATTTTCATAAATACCAAAACTTTTGTGGCCAATGAAATCATAACATATTACGTATGTAGTATATAAGCTTAGCAGTAAAGAATTTCGTTCTGACCCAGTGAGAATAACTCGAGTCTGGACCTCGCCTTGCGTCTTGCAGCTAATTGCTGAGAAAGATAACTACGCGCGTAAAACAGCTCAACAATGAACCACTACACTTGCAAACTACACAGCAAATGTACTGACATGATTTTCCTCGCTCCGCAGCACTCCCATCACAATGAAACTGTCACAGGTTGTGGCCGATAAGGTTGGCGTGCCCGTAGAGGCATTTCGCTTGCTAATATCGCTACTAGCCGGTAAGTGCAAACAACTTACATACTATGTATATGTTTTTTATAAATTCAAACATTGGAGTTTTTTCTCCACTTCAGGCTATCCCATTGCGGCGGTTTATCACAGATGTGTTGCCCATTTACCCGCCAAGCCTATGCAAAATTTGTACTTCGCTTTTTGTGGCATTAGTGTGTGCTATTTAAACTTTGGCTTGGATACATACCACTCACTCCTGTGCACTGGCGTCACCTATTTGCTTGTTGTCTTGCTTCGCGGGGCACCTAATGTGCTGCTGGGAGTTAATTTCATTTTTCATATGATCTACCTTTTACTTGGGTACTACTTTACGGCTAGTAATGAGTATGACATTTTGTGGACGATGCCGCATTGTATCCTGACGCTGCGCATGATTGGCTTTGGTTTTGATGTTACTGATGGCCTGAAGCCGTTGGAGTCGCTTTCAAAGGATCAGAAAGACACAGCGCTGAAGCAAATACCCTCGTTCCTAGAGACATTGGCATTTGCTTACTTTCCAAGCAGTTTTTTAATTGGACCTCAATTTCCCTATCGTCGATATCAGAGCTTCATAAATGGCGAGTTTCGTAAACACGATGGTTGCGTTAATGCGGGTCTGAAGCGCCTGGGTGCTGGTGTGCTCTATCTGTGTGTATGCCAAGTAGGTTTGTCCTATCTGCCGGATAACTATTTCCTGTCTCCAGACTTTGCTAAGGAGTCTTTTATAAAACGCATATTTTTCTTGGGATTCTGGGCAAAGTTTACGCTTTATAAGTACATTACGTGTTGGCTTTTCGCCGAAGGCTCGCTCATGTGCATTGGCTTCACGTACAACGGAAATGATAAGCTTGGCAAACCGGACTGGTCGGGTTGCAGCAATGTCAAGCTGATGCTGTTCGAGTCAGGAAACACCATGCAGCACTATGTTCTAAGCTTTAATGTGAACACAAATCATTGGGTCGCCCACTATATTTTCAAGCGACTGAAGTTTCTGAACAACCGTAATATCAGTTATGGGGCTGCTTTGGGCTTTCTGGCAATTTGGCATGGCTTTCACAGTGGGTATTACATGGCCTTTGTAATGGAATTCATGATTGTTAATACCGAGAAGCAGGTGAGTGTTTTTTCAACGATGTTATACAATAATTCACTTAATATTTTTGTATTTTCAGATTGAAAGCACTTATACCAAATACGTTCTGCCCAAATACGGCGATGTGTTGAGCAATTCAAAAATTTATGGAGCTATTTACTTGTTATGCTTAAAATCCTACAATATCGTCTACATGGGCTGGTGCCTTACCTCATTTGTTTTTCTTAAATACGAACGCTGGATTACGGTCTACAGTGCGGTCAATTATTTTGGCTTTATATATATAATAATATGGGCGTGTTTTTATAGGGGATACCGTTACTATCGGAGCACGCAGAACAAGGATAAGAGGATAAGACAGTTAATGTTAAACACGCCAGAGATTAATTAACTTGAACATCAAAAAACCCAAGCCAAACTGGGTTGACAGTGACAGTGAGTCACACCTTAAATGATGCAGTATCAAATAAAAAGTTTAAGATGCTAAATATTTTAAACTAGAGGAAAAACAAAAAATGTTTAAAAGTCAATTTGTTTTATGTTATATCACATTTAAAAAAAGGAACTTTATTTGTTTCAAAAATATTGCTAAGTTTTATATATAAGTAGTACTTATTAAGTACACTAAAAATATATCTTAAATATAGGTCACAGCTTAAAAGATGCAGACACAAGCCAGTTATATTTTTGCCGAATAAAAGGCTAAATAAGGATTTCAGTACTTAGTATGTAATCCCTTAACCTTTACCATAGCCCTTAACCTATTATTCATCGAAAAGCCCAGCTTCCGAGTGGTTTCCGGGCTTATTTTGCTCCATTCCTCCAGCAGAGCATTTTTAAGGTCCTGTTTGCTGGAAATCCCCAATATTCTTAAAGAAAATTTGCACCAAAGCGCCGAAAAGTTAGAAATCCGACGTGATTTCCGATTCTACCACGACAACGACCACAAACATACGTCCGGAATAGTGCAGTCCTGGCTTACCTGGAACTGCCCCCACGTAATAATTCCTCCGGCCCAGTCTCCAGATTTAAATGTTATTGAAAATTTGTGGGCTATGCTGGAGAACAAGATCCGGAATCATCGGATTTCCAGCAAACAGGACCTTAAAAATGTTCTGCGGGAGGAATGGAGCAAAATAAGCCCGGAAACCACTCGAAAGCTGGTCTCTTCGATGAAAAAAGTTTAAAAGTTTGGATGCCAAGCCTACCAGTACTGCCCTAGCCGCCCCCATCCGCCCCAACGCTTCGTCAAAAACGGGAATGCGTGTATCTTCCATAGTTGTTTAGCTAGAGCCACCAAATTTAGTAGGAAGATAGCTGGCAACGACGATTTGCATCAAAGTTTTTGGAGCCACGCCCACCCATTCTGCTCCCTTTCCACACCATTTACAAATTTTGAGCTGGTCACCAAACTTGGTATGAAGATAGCAATTGACATCCCACATAGATGTGCATCAAAAATTTAGATGCCACTCCCGCCCCCAGCACCCCTTTCTCCACTTTTAACAAACTTTGAGCTAGAGTCACAAAATTTGGAACGAAGGCAGCTGGTGGCATCCCCATCTGCATCGGAGAATCTTTGAGGCAGCGTACACCCTTGCCGCAACCGTAACCCTTTGCAATCAGGCCTCTTTTTACCGGTTTAAATACTGGTAACGAGTATACCGCAGTGGGTTGCGTCCGACTGCAACGTTTCCACTTGTTTAAATGTGATATAACATAAAACAAATTGGCGATTAAACATTTTTGGTTTTTCCTCTAGTTTAAAATATATAGCACCTAAAACTTTTTATTTGACACTGCATCATTTAAGGTGTGAGTCACTGTAAATATGTAATCCAAAAAGTAAATAAATAATATAAAGTATATGAATATTAATATGTTCAGGTACATGCATATAAAATGTAGAAAATAAAAGGATAATACTTAACCTTAATTTGTGACTCGTTGATTATGCGAATCGTATTGCCATTGTGTTAATCACAAAAAGCAACGCCTAGTCAATAAAAGCAGTTTCGTTGCATTATGAAAACTAAATGGAAAAACGCATCGAGTTTTATCTTATTAAAACAATTTATACCTTATACTTTTGTATGCATTAAAATTTATAATTATTTTTAAATAGTCATGATAATACGCCTTCGCAATAGTCTGTAATTAATTAAGCTTGCGATAGGTATCTCTTGAAAGTGTTAACCTATTTGGATTGTGTTCATTAATTTTGGTATAGCAAAATTTAAAAAAAAATTAATTAATAATCATCTCTTTAAAAGGAACAATTCATGATGTATACATATTTATTGGGGTCAGATCAGAACAATTAGACTGTAAAGAGTTTCAAGTTGCAGCACTAGTGATCCATGGGCTGCGCATCTCCGTCGCCCGTCTCAAAACGACGCTTGGCGCCACCAGCTGCAGCAGCGGTGCCTTCCTCATTATGCTCAGTAATCTCGCTAAACATGTAATCATCTTGATACTCCTTTAATATTTTGCTAGAGCGATTCTCGTCTAGAAACAGGGAATACACTTTTTTAACATCTTCGGTGTTTACTTCGGATGCCTTCCGACGACGACAAACCAAGTTGGCTGTGGTTATTAATTGTATTGCATAGCGCAGACTAGTGTCTGTAGCAATTCGAGTTAGAATAGTGAGAGCGTCAGGATGCATGATGCAGTCCTCCTCTTCACAGCGTATTTTGAGTATCTCCTTGACCTCCTTTTCGGTGTATGGAACAGTGCGTATTATGATCATGCGATCAAGCAAATCAATGGGTATGCCGTGTGGACTGCGATAATTGGTGCCGCGTATGCGTGTTATGCCACGATTGGTGGCCATAACCACAACTGGGGCCATATCCGACTCCAAGGCGCGATTTAAAAACGAGAAGCACTCAATGTCTAGCATGTGCACCTCATCAATAAAAAGCACACCAGGATTAATTTCAGCTTTTCCCTCCTCGCGCCACTCCAGCACCTTGTTGTTGATTTGGTCACGCACTTCTTGCTTGATTTCACCGGTGTCACCGGAAAACAGTGCTAAAAAACCGTGAGTCCGACTGTTGATTACATCGATCTCATGAAGAGTGACTGTGTGAACAACTTCTTTGCGCTTCTGCAGCTCCCCCTCGGGGCACTGTACAAAACGCGTCTGTGCTCCAGTGGCATCGTAGTCTCGAGCTCGAGTGAAGCTGCGTCCTAGCTTGTTAACCTTGCCCGAAGCCTTATCAATAGTAACAACATCGCCAGCTTGAATCTTTTCCTTCATAAAACATTCGATAATTTTGTTACCTAGATCGTAGTTGGTTTCCATTTCAGTGGTTTTTAGTGTGACCTTGCCCAGTTTTTGTCCAGTTCCTGTGGCAGGACGTTCAATTTGAATTTCGACCACTTCGCCCTCAATAATCTCTGTCTCTTCCTTAATCCGCACACCAATGCTTTTCCGCAGCGCCTGCGAAAGGGCCTCCGTTTTGCTCATTTCCAGCGAGTATATCTCCGAGCCTGACATGCTTGTAAACGGCGTCTCAGTGCCAAGAGCCTGAGCCATACCCACGGCAATGGCAGTTTTTCCGGTACTCGGCTCGCCTGCTAGTAGAATGCAACGTCCGGCGATTTTACCCTCACGAACCATTTGTACGACAACGCCTGCGGCGCGTCGTGCATCTTTTTGTCCCACCATGCCTTGTGATACAGCGCGCGCCTCCAGCACATCATCCAGTCCGAGTCCACGAATGTGAGAATGAGCGCCAATTCGCTCAATGCGTGTTATGTCGCGCACTTCGATTTTTTCAGATTCAGTCATGATTTGTTGATAATCAAGTAAAATATCAGCGGCAAAATGGAAATTTTAGATCTTCCTGAATGTTCCTTGGCCTTGTTTAGAATGATTCAATAAAGAAAATGATTTTCTTATATTTCGTTGCTTGGCAACTGAAAACAAAACGCCGACTAGAAAGAGTAACTACATGTGTTTTAGTATCGATGTATTAGCTATCGACAGCATCGTGTTTTCCTGCGATAGAGCAATATATTTTCTGATGTGCGTCAAGTTAGCAACGACTATTGCCAGCAACGTATGTATATAGGTAGCCGCACTCGCTCTCTTTTTATACTCGATACCGAAGGTAAAGAGCATATTGGTTTTGTGCAATGTCCGTCATGGTGTCTGTCCGTCTGTCCGTCCGTATGTGTGCAAGTTTTTTCCACACCCTTCAAGCTAGGGACTTGAAACTTTCCAATTCTCTTTATCTATGGGATAGTAAATTAAAGTGTCAAGATTGGGGTTCTACGATAACTGGGGGGCTGGCAAATCGATAAATTCGATAACTCAAAAACGATAAGTCCGCATATTTCACACACCCTTACAGCTAGAACTACCAAATTTGGTAAGAAGATAGCTACTAGCAACCCCCAAAGAACTGCATAAAAAATTTTGGAGCCACGCCCCCCATTCCGCCCCCAGACCCCCCGCATTTTAAACTCAAAAAAGCCTATATCTCCCACAGTTTTTGAGCTAGAGCCACCAAATTTGGTGCCAATTTAGCTGATGATGGCCCCCCAAAAACTGCACCAAAAGTTTGGATGCCACGCCCACCAATACCGCCCTAGCCGCCCCCAGATGCCCCAACGCTTCGTAAAAAACGGGAATGCGTGTATCTTCCAGAGTAGTGGAGGTAGAGCCACCAAATTTGGTAGGAAGATAGCTGGTAACGACCCCAAAAGAACTGCATCAAAGTTTTGGAGCCACGCCCACCCATACCGTCCCCAGGCCCCCCGCATTTAGAAATCATAAAGCATATATCTCCCACAGTTTTTTAGCTAGAGTCACCAAATTTGGTGCCAAGATAGATGATGATGACCCCCCAAAAACTGCATAAAAAGTTTGGATGCCACGCCCACCAATACCGCCCTAGCCACCCCCATCTGCCCCAACGTTTCGTCAAAAACGGGCATGCGTGTATATTCCAGAGTAGTGGAGCTAGAGCCACCAAATTTATTAGGAATATAGCTGGCAACGACCCCCAACAATCTGCATCAAAGTTTTGGAGCCTAGCCCTTTCGCCACCTTTTACAAACTTTGAGCTAGAGTCCCCAAATTTGGTATGAAGGTAGCATTTGACATTCCACAAGGATCTGCAGCAAAAATTTGAATGCCACGCCCAACCATACCGCCCCCAGCCCCCCTTTCACCACTTTATACAAACTTCGAGCTAGAGTCACCAAATTTGGAATGAAGAGAGCAATTGACATCCCACATGGATCGGCAGCAAAAATTGTAATGCCACGCCCACCCATACCGCCCCAAGCCCCATAGCCCCCCTTTCACCACCTATTACATGCTTCGAGCTAGAGTCACCAAATTTAGTATGAAGGTAGCATTTGACATTCCACAAGGATCTGCAGCAAAAATTTGGATGCCACGCCCAACCATACCGCCCCCAGCCCCATAGCCCCCCATTCCTCACCCTATACAAACTTTGAGCTAGAGTCACCAAATTTGATATGAAGGTAGCATTTGACATTCCACAAGGATCTGCAGCAAAAATTTGGATGCCACGCCTAACCATACCGCCCCCAGACCCCCTTTCCCCACTTTATACAAACTGTTAGCTAGAGTCACCAAATTTGGTATGAAGGTAGCATTTGACATTCCACAAGGATCTGCAGCAAAAATTTGGATGCCACGCCCAACCATACCGCCCCCAGCCCCCCTTTCCCCACTTTATACAAACTTCGAGCTAGAGTCACCAAATTTGGTATGAAGATAGCAATTGACATCCCACATAGATCTGCACCGAAAATTTGAATGCCACGCCCAACCATACCGCCCCCAGCCCCCCTTTCCCCACTTTTACAAACTTTGAGCTAGAGTCACCAAATTTGTTATGAAGATAGCAATTGACATTCCACAAAGATCTGCATCAAAAATTTGGATGCATTTCCACCCATACCGCCCCCAGCCCCCCTTTCCCCACTTTATGCAAACTTCGAGCTAGAGTCACCAAATGTGGTATGAAGATAGCAATTGACATCCCACATGGATGGGCATCAAAATTTTTAATACTGGTATCGAGTATACCGCAGTCGGTTGCGTCCGACTGCAACGTTTCCACTTGTTTGCCTTAAAAAGTGTAGAACAAAAATGAGTACGGAAGAGAGCGAGAGAGTATTGAATGTCTGGCTTGCGTCAACACAATGAAATGTGTGAGTGCATGCGTGTGTAAATATATATTTTTGTGTGTAATTTTTCCTGCAGCTAAGACGAAAATGATTGAATAAATATTACAAAAGAAATGCAAATTTTAATTCATATTGTTTTATGTTTATTAATTCTTATAATATAATTTTTAACAATTTGTTGTTGCCTAAAATTTTTTGTTTTTGCCTTTGATGTTTGTATGTTTGGAGGCATAATGAAAATCTCGTACATAAGCGCAAAGCAAAACACAAAAAATTCATGCTCGGAGATGCATCGCACACAACGTTCGGCTCGAGACTAGAGATGGGCATTGACCTTATTTTTCGCGCCCGACCCGACCCAGCCCATGGGCCACAGCGCCAATCTTTACCCGCACCCGATGGCAAATAAAAATATCATACCCGAACCCAACCCGCCCGCCCGAAAAATTAAGAACTTTTTTCAAAAACTTTATTTGTTATTTATTTTAAATAAAATTACATATTTTCATAAAAAAAAAAATATAAAAAAAACATAGTTGCGCATAGTTAATTTTGGCTATGCCAAGACTATGATACCCTTCACACAGCCAAATCAATGCTCCCCCCTCTTATTAATGTTTCAGAGCAGTTGTTGGTAATTTTTCGCTAATATTTTTACTCTTGAGCGTCATTTACTTGTTCGTGTGCGACAACAACAACAATTTGACATGTATGTAGGTACTTGAAAGTGCACGACAGAGACAACAATTGATAGTACGTGTAAAGGAGTAATTTAGCCAGGGTATAAACTCAGTCTGGCCAGGTACACCACACAAGAATATTTATATATTTTGGTGGGACTATAACGCGCGCGGTTTTACAAGTTGGAAGGGGAAACGCTTGCGTCGACACCAACGCAACAGCCGGCACAGTCAGCAGCCAGAGTATAAGGCGACTCAGCTTGACTCGCGTACGCGCGTGTACGAAAACCAAAGAAAATAAATAGAACGCAAGAAAACACACAGCAATCACACTCCACTGGGTCGCGGACTTACCGGCGACCAATTTATTCAGCTGTTATCAAAGATTATCTGTACAAGACAACCTATACCTAACTACATGTACATATATACTTATATATATCAACTACTGCGAACTATCCCCTCTTACCTTATCTTTACTAACTACTATGTCTTTGCTACTGACGCACTATTCCTCTCTTCTACTCTTTTCGTTAACTATTTCTTCAAGCACCCGCACGTCCGCTTACTTTCGTATACAAATCGCAACTCTCTCTCTTCTGTTCTTATAACCTAACCTTTCTTTTTTCCCTCTCGCGTACGCGTCTGCTCACTTGCGGGGGTCAATCATAACTATTCCGCCCACGCTTCGGCTTCGGCCCAAGTTGCAGATTTTGCCACTCCCCACACTTGCTCGTGACCGTGGTGGATTTGATGATCGCAGCTGGCGCGCTGCATCTTGCGACTCTGCGTTTTGGGGCGGTTATATTTAAATTCTTAGGCGTTAGGCGTCAATCAAAAATAAGTACATCCGATAAATCTAAATACTTTACGCTCCTTGCGTTTATTAAATATAAATACTGCACACTCCTTGCGTCTAACAAAACTATACCTACAACTCGAACAACCCTGCGCTTCTTGCGACTTAACAACTATCAATATAATACAGGTAACTCAAACAACCGATGTGCTTCTTGCGATTTAACAACTATCAATATAATACAGGTAACTCAAACAACCGATGCGCTTCTTGCGACTTAAAAACTATAAATATAATAAATATAACTATTTGTGAAGGGGCCGACGCGGCCTGCTTCACACCCCCCCCTTTCTTGGGTAGCGTGACAGTTACGTGTCCGCACGCGTTCCATGTCACGCCGTGTAGCTCCCCGTTCACCTCCACCTTGAACCTGGAACGGTGGGCTCTCGACAATTTTCAACGCCTCTGATATGGCTGCGACCGTGGCGTCGGTCAGCTCGTCCGGCGGTAGTACCTGCCCCTGGATTGGCGGCTCTGTCACCCTCACCGCCGCTGCTGATCACATAAGGGAATTGGTCGCTCATCTTGGGTATTCTGTGGGATTTATAAACACAATCGGTAAGTCTTAATTGATGAACGGGCCTTCTGAATTCAAATTGGGTTAGTGTTAATAAAAAAGAATAAAGAGATTAATTAAAACTGTGACGAGTCTGCTCTTTGTCAGACGCTCGGTCGGGTTGGTCATCTTCTCCGTGCTCCTCTCCCTCGTCATAGAATGGCTTCAGTTGCGCAAGCGAGTTTGCTCTTTCTTTGTTCTTCTTTTATCAATCGCACTATATTCGGTGATACGAACTTTTCCACGAGGAACGGGCCATCGAACTTGGGAGCGAGTTTCGCCGCGAAACCTTCACTGGCTTTAGAGAGTTGGTGTGCACTTAGTAGCACCAACGTATTGAATCCTGGTCGCCATTCTCTTCTCCTGAGGTTATAGTTCCTTCCTTTGTCCTTCATGATGATCCGGTGCTCGGCTACGTGAGACACCCCTTGCAGCTCGTCATAGAGGGCCAATTCCGCTTTCAATGTTTCCTTTATCTCTGGTTCCAAGTCCTCTGGCCACTCGTTTTCCCTGGTTTCGACGCTTTCCACCGGTGTTATTGCGGGGCCGGGTATGACGCACCCTCCTACCTCGCCGAACCGTTGTACTCCTGCCGTTGTCGCGTCCACGCTGTCTCCTAGAACCGTTCCCACGGCAATGCTGGGCTGAGCTGCCCCAGGGGCATCCTTCTCCTGCCTTGATCCACCGTCCTCCTCCGGTTTGCTCACATTAGGACCTGCTCCTCCTCTATATCTGGTACTTCCACAGCTTCCAAAATTAACCTAGCCTTGCCACATTCGATGTTCGTCCCCACCCGGCACAAAAAGTCTATCCCTAGTATAATGTTGTCTAGCATCGAGGGCATCACGAGCATACTCACCGTGACCTCTGTCCCCGCTAGACCAACTTTTACCCTCAATAGCTTTTTTACCTCTAAGGTGGACCCATCGGCTAAGCGAATTTTCGCGCGGGCGTCCAGCATTTCGGCCCCGCTGGTCACCTTGCGGGAAAACTCCTCACTAACAAAACTCCTAGTCGCCCCTGTATCTACTGTCGCAGTCGCTACTTGGTCCCCGACTCTTACAGTAGCGACTATCCGCCCGTCTTCCACTCTTAAAGGGTATTCTAGGTTTGGGACTGGTTCACGTCGGCTCCCATCGGGTCCCGTCCCGGATGGTGCCGCATATCGTTTCCCGCCCTTGACTGTTGACAACACTGGCTGGTATTGACCCCCTTGGCCCCACACTGCCGACAAAACTGTACCCGTGGATTGGGGCACTCCTTGGCAAAATGACCCTCTTGCGAACAGTTGTAGCATAGCCTCTTCCCGCCTAGAGCCCTCGACTGTTCTTGGCTGATCATCCCGTTTGAAATTACTCCCGTATACCCAAGCGGTGGCGCATTCCCCACGTTACCGCTTGACCCTGGCTGTGGTTGCGTCCGGAAAGGATTAAAATGTTTGGCGGGGGCTACCTCGCCGGCTAATCCGTCCGAATACCTACTACCCCCGGTCTTACCTCGTGCTGCACGCTCGCGACTTTGTTGACTTACGTTCTCGTACTCGGCTGCCATCTGAGTTAGCTGCGCCAGAGAGGAGAAGTCCCCTCTACGAATGTACAAACGGTATTCGGGTGCCAAATTTTCGTATACCCTATGCAATTCTTGCTCTGCCCTGTACCCCGCGTGGTACATCATACCCCGAAGCTCGAGCAAGTAGTCCTTGAACGGCTCGTTATCATGTTGCCGTCGTGCCCGGATACTGTCTTCTAACCTGTCGAAATACTGGGGCGGTAGAAAAAACTCCAAGAACTCGGCTTTAAATGTCGCCCAAGTCGCGTCCCTTAGCCTACTTATTGATAGCCACCGCGCGGCCTTACCCGTTAGAGCCTCGCTCATTGCCCTCGGCAACCGGTCTAAGCCTATGTCGTATGACAACGCCCTGTCCTCAATTGCCTCCAGGAAAACTAATGGGTCGGTGCACCCATTGAACAGGATACCCCACTTCCGGACTAGTTCGGAGACGACCATCCCGTTCCTAGGGGTACTATAGGTATCACTAGAATTAAGATGGGGGTTCACCTGTCTCACCGGGTTATCTTCCCCGGATGCCAGAGGTGACCCTACTCGTATATCGGGGATACATGCTGTATTCTGTGGGAAAAATTCATTATAAATCGTGCTGTTGGAGGGCGGACGCAAATGTTTCGTGCCACCGGTCTGTATTGATGGGATTGCCGCATCTGATTCAGATTTCTGCCTGGGTCGTATTCCTCCAACAGAAGTGGCAGTCCGGGTAGGCGACACTGGGATCTTTGCGAACCGCAACTCCCATTCCGCTAACCGGGCCATATATCGGTGATATGACCACCTTGCCTTATGAAAGTACATACCAGCTTCCGGTAGTCAGTTACCGTGGCACACTTTTCCAATCCGAGCTCCCGGACGATATCCTCTAGATCCTCCTTATGGCGGTGGTAGACCCATTGCACACCCACACCAGGGTTGCTGCTTTCTACGACCTCCACTCGGGCGGGCTCAATAGTCTTGGGTTTCTCCATTTAACCGAAAAAAAAAAAACGAACGCAAAAAAAAATTCCGTCTCGAGCCGTATATGTCCCGCTTCGCAAAAATTTGCACTTTTAAGCTGGCACGGTTTATCGCGGTAACCGTTTTTTTTCCCGGTGTAAAAAAAACTTTTAACTTGTCACTGTCTGTCGCGGTTATTCCTTTTATTATTCAAAAAAAAAATTTTGTCCACGGTATTACGAATTTTATATATTTTTTTTGCAGTGTAATAAAAAAAAAATTTCCTTTGTTAACTGGTCACTGTTTTTTGCGGTTATTTTATTTTATTGTGAAAATATATATATATATATATATTTTTTTTTTAAGTGTAATAAAAATTTTCCTGTTAATTGGTCACTGTTTATTTTATTTAATTTTTTTTCCCGTATTTCTGCCTTTTTTTTTTTTAAATTCCTTTAAATTTTTTTTCCCACTGTACGTTTACACGGTCGAGGCCCACTGTGCGGCGACTTCACGTAAGTCCGATACTCGACCCGAACCGATGGGACAACTCCGCACTCGAAATAAGAGTCAATTTTTATTTCGCGGTCGAAGCCCACTGAGCGACAACACCGCGACCTTTGCAGCTGCCTGTACCAGCTATTGTCGCGCCGTTCGTTGACCGCTCACACACTTCGCCGACACTTTTCTTGCGCCGCAGGTGTTCACTTATGCACAGCCTCGAACGCGAACCGCTAGTTTGATCGGTGTGTCTTCTTTCACCGTCAACTTCGTTACGCCGCAAACGTTTCTAAGGCAATGCTTCTCGAACGCGAACAGTTATTCTTATCTGCACTTGCCTTACGCCCTCACTTTCGTTGTCTCGACGATTGCACAAAACCACGCTCGAAAACCGTTCTCGTTGGCCACTTATAAAGCAGGGTACCGTCGGATATACCCGCACTTCACTTTACGCACTTTTCCCTCCACACTTGTTGGTGATATATCTGGGGCTTTAATACCAGATTATACCATACCTTTGCACTTTAGAGTCCCTGCTCGGGCGCCACTTGTAAAGGAGTAGTTTAGCCAGGGTATAAACTCAGTCTGGCCAGGTACACCACACAAGAATATTTATATATTTTGGTGGGACTATAACGCGCGCGGTTTTACAAGTTGGAAGGGGAAACGCTTGCGTCGACACCAACGCAACAGCCGGCACACTCAGCAGCCAGAGTATAAGGCGACTCAGCTTGACTCGCGTACGCGCGTGTACGAAAACCAAAGAAAATAAATAGAACGCAAGAAAACACACAGCAATCACACTCCACTGGGTCGCGGACTTACCAGCGACCAATTTATTCAGCTGTTATCAAAGATTATCCGTACAAGACAACCTAAACCTAACTACATGTACATATATACTTATATATATCAACTACTGCGAACTATCCCCTCTTACCTTATCTTTACTAACTACTATGTCTTTGCTACTGACGCACTATTCCTCTCTTCTACTCTTTTCGTTAACTATTTCTTTCAAGCGCCCGCACGTCCGCTTACTTTCGTATACAAATCGCAACTCTCTCTTCTGTTCTTATAACCTAACCTTTATTTTTTCCCTCTCGCGTACGCGTCTGCTCAATTGCGGGGGTCAATCATAACTCCTCCGCCCACGCTTCGGCTTCGGCCCAAGTTGCAGATTTTGCCACTCCCCACACTTGCTCGTGACCGTGGTGGATTTGATGATCGCAGCTGGCGCGCTGCATCTTGCGACTCTGCGTTTTGGGGCGGTTATATTTAAATTCTTAGGCGTTAGGCGTCAATCAAAAATAAGTACATCCGATAAATCTAAATACTTTACGCTCCTTGCGTTTATTAAATATAAATACTGCGCACTCCTTGCGTCTAACAAAACTATACCTACAACTCGAACAACCCTGCGCTTCTTGCGACTTAACAACTATCAATATAATACAGGTAACTCAAACAACCGATGCGCTTCTTGCGATTTAACAACTATCAATATAATACAGGTAACTCAAACAACCGATGCGCTTCTTGCGACTTAAAAACTATAAATATAATAAATATAACTATTTGTGAAGGGGCCGACGCGGCCTACTTCACATACGATATGGTAAATTTGTATGGTGGCTATGTCGTAGAATGCTCCGATCGGGATGAAATTTCATAGTGAACTAACCCGACATGATCTAAGCAATCTGTGAAAGTTTCATCAAGATCGGTTCAGCAGTTTGGCCAGAAATCGTGTTGAAACAGACAGACGGACAGACGGATGGACAGACGGAAATCAAATCCTGAGCTCGTCCTGATCATTTTGATATATATGTATAGTTTGTGCAATGTTCGTCATGGTGTCTGTCCGTCCGTATGAACGCAACTTTTTTCCACACCCTTCAAGCTAGAGACTTGAAACTTTGCAATTCTCTTTATCTATGGAACAGTAAATTAAAGTGTCAAAATTGAGGTTCTACGATAAGTGGGGGGCTGGCAAATCGATAAATTCAATAATTCAAAACCGATAAATCCACATATTTCGCACATCCTTACAGCTAGAACTACCAAATTTGTTAAGAAGATAGCTACTATCAACCCCAAAAAAACTGCACCCATTCCGCCCCCAGCCTCCCCTCTGCATCAAAACTTTGGATGCCACGCCCAGCTATACTGCCCCCAGCCCCCCTTTAACTTACTTTTTAAAATTTTCGAGCTAGAGTCACCAAATTTGGTATGAAGATAGCAATTGACATTCCACACTGATCTGCATCAAAACTTTGGATGCCACGCCCACCCATACCGCCCCCAGCCCCCCTTAACCCACTTCTTACAATTTTCGAGCTAGAGTCACCAAATTTGGTATGAAGATAGCAATTGACATTCCACACAGATCTGCATCAAAACTTTGGATGCCACAACCACCCATACCGCCCCCAGCCCCCCTTTCCCCACCTTTTACAAACTTCGAGCTAGAGTCACCAAATTTGGTATGAATATAGCAATTGACATTTCGCAAAGATCTGCAGTAAAAATTTAGATGCCACACCCACCCATACCACCCCCAGCCCCCCTTTCCACAGCTCTTACAAACTTTGAGCCAGAGTCACCAAATTTGGAAGGAAGATAGTTGGTGGCATCCCCATCTGTATCGGAGAATCTTCAAGGCAGCGTAAACCCCTGCCCCATCCGTACCCCTTTGCAATCAGGCTTCTTTTTAAGCGGATTTAATGCTGGTATCGAGTGTGCTGCAGTCGGCTGCGTCTGTACTGCTTGTCGCGTCAATTTAAACTCATTTGCAATGTCTCTAACGGCAACGCCTGCTTCTAACTTTTTATACTCGATACCGAAGGTAAAGAGTATATTGGGTTTGTGCAATGTCCGTCATGATGTCCGTCCGTCTGTCCGTCTGTATGTGTCCAATTTTTTTCCACACCCTTCAAGCTAGAGACTTGAAACTTTCCAATTCCCTTTAACTATGGGATAGTAAATTAAAGTGTCAAGATGGGGGTTCTACGATAACTGGGGGGCTGGCAAATCGATAAATTCGATAACTCAAAAACGATAAGTCCGCATATTTCACACACCCTTACAGCTAGAACTACCAAATTTGGTAAAAAGATAGCTACTATCAACCCCCAAAAAACTGCATCAAAGTTTTGAAGCCACGCCCACCAATACTGCCGTAGCCGCCCCCATCCTCCCCAACGCTTCGTCAAAAACGGGAATTCGGGTATCTTCCAGAGTTGTGAAGCTAGAGCCACCAAATTTAGTAGGAAGATAGCTGGCAACGACCCCCAAAAATCTTCATCAAAGTTTTGGAGCCACGCCTACCCATTTCGCCCCCCTTCCCCACCTTTTACAATCTTCGAGCTAGAGTCACCAAATTTAGTATGAAGATAGCAATTGACATTCCACACAGATCTGCATCAAAATTTTGGATGCCACGCCCACCCATACCGCCCCCAACCCCCTTTCCCCCCTTTTTACAAACTTCGAGCTAGAGTCACCAAATTTGGTATGAAGATAGCAATTGACACTCCACACAGATCTGCATCAAAACTTTGGATGCCACGCCCACCCATACCGCCCCCAGCTCCCCCTTCCCCACTTTTTACAATTTTCGAGCTAGAGTCACCAAATTTGGTATAAAGATAGCAATTGACATTCCTCATAGATCTGCAGCAAAAATTTAGATGCCACACCCACCCATTACGCCCCCAGCCCCCCTTTCAACAGCTCTTACAAACTTTGAGCTGGAGTCACCAAATTTGGAAGGAAGATAGTTGGTGGCATCCCCATTTGCATCGGAGAATCTTTAAGGCAGCGTACACCCGTTCCGCATCCGTACCCCTTTGCAAGCAGGCCTCTTTTTACCGGTTTTAATACTGGTATCGAGTATGCCGTAGTCGGTTGCGTCCGACTGCAACGTTTCCACTTGTTTACTGTTGAGCCTCTAACAACATCGCTTAACTCTGCCGCTTTTATCATTCTACTCGATACCGAAGGTAAAGAGTATATTGGTTTTGTGCAGTGTCCGTCATGGCGTCTGTCCGTCTGTCCGTCCGTATGTGTGCAAGTTTTTTCCACACCCTTCAAGCTAGGGACTTGAAACTTTCCAATTCTCTTTATCTATGGGATAGTAAATTAAAGTGTCAAGATTGGGGTTCTACGATAACTGGGGGGCTGGCAAATCGATAAATTCGATAACTCAAAAACGATAAGTCCGCATATTTCACACACCCTTACAGCTAGAACTACCAAATTTGGTAAGAAGATAGCTACTAGCAACCCCCAAAGAACTGCATCAAAAATTTTGGAGTCACGCCTCCCCATTCCGCCCCCAGACCCCCCGCATTTTAAAGTCAAAAAAGCCTATATCTCCCACAGTTTTTGAGCTATAGCCACCAAATTTGGTGCCAATTTAGCTGATGATGACCCCCCAAAAACTGCACCAAAAGTTTGGATGCCACGCCCACCAATACCGCCCTAGCCGCCCCCAGATGCCCAAACGCTTCGTAAAAAACGGGAATGCGTTTATATTCCAGACTAGTGGAGCTAGAGCCACCAAATTTGGTAGAAGATAGCTGGCAACGACCCCAAAAAGCTGCATCAAAGTTTGGAGCCACGCCACCCTCCCGCCCCAACCCCCCGTATTAGAAATCAGAAAGCCTATATCTCCACAGTTTTTAGCTAGAGTCACCAATTTGGTGCCAAGATAGATGATGACCCCCCAAAACTGCATCAAAGTTGGTTGCCACGCCCACCATACCGCCCTAGCACCCCCATCTGCCCCAACGCTTCGTCAAAAACGGAATGCGTTATATTCCAGAGTAGTGGACTAGAGCCACCAAATTGGTAGGAAGATAGCTGGCATCGACCCCCAACAATCTGCATCAAAGTTTTGGAGCATATCCCATCCATTCCACCCCCCTTTCCCCACCTTATACAAACTTTGAGCTAGAGTTACCAAATTTGGTATGAAGGTAGCATTTGACATTCCACAATGATCTGTATCAATAATTTGGATGCAATTCCACCCATACCGCCCCCAGCCCCCCTTTCCCCACTTTATACAAACTTCGAGCTAGAGTCACCAAATTTGGTATGAAGATAGCAATTGACATCCCACATGGATGGGCATCAAAATTTTTAATACTGGTATCGAGTATACCGCAGTCGGTTGAGTCCGACTGCAACGTTTCCACTTGTTTTTCAATTGTTATTGTTCAATATTTTAATTTTTGGGATTAAAAATATGTTAATAAAGTTTAACTAATACAAATTTTTGGTGTGAACTTGCTGAAACACACAAAATAATGATCAAAAAAGTATTGTCCAAATGCTTATGCCACGCAGAATTTCGTTGTTTGCATGCATTCTTATCAATAGAAAGAGATGGCAAAGAGTAATCGGCATAAAATTTTGCATGCCCATAGCTATTAATATGTTCATTGTTTTGCGCATAAATTCCTCACCGTTACTCAGCGGTACTAAGCAATATTAGCTTTAAAAGTCAAAAGAAGGTTTCGTCAAAATAATTATGCCCATTAGTGTATGTCAGATGAAATGTAAGTTAAATTTTTCTTAGTTACAGACCTTAATTAATTGTTGTACTGTTTTATATTCAGATTTTTAGAGTCATTTCGAATTACCAAAATTTCTTTTTTGGAAATTCTGTCTAAAATACGTTCAGATGAAAAAATCGTCCATTGTCAAAACAATACAACTGGGAATTGTGTTACGCTATCTTTCCACTGGCTCATAGCAGTACACCCTTCCAAAGGATAACCATATAAATGTCGGAAAGAGTACATTTGGCAAAAAGCTGCACAGTATTATTCTGATAGGTTAGGTTGGATTAGGTTAGAGCGGTTGTGAGAGGTTCGAAGAACCCCCCACTCACATAGGCCAGTTGTGGTGCCGCGTTTTGGACTTTATCCAAAAGCCATCTACCCGGACACAGAGTGTGTCACAACATTTTCGAGGGCCCGAGGCTTGAATAAAGGACAGGATATTTTTCGGGTTAATATCCGCCAGTTGAGTGAGGTCCGGTAAGAAGAAAGAACCAAGATATCGATTAATATTTTTGCAGTGTGCCGGACAGTTGCAGAAAAGGTGGGAAACTGTTTACTCCTCCTCCTCGTCCCTACAGCTTCTGCAGAAATCAGTAGAAGGGGATACAAGTCTCGCTGCTTGAGTTCCCACAAGCCAGTGCCCCGTAATGGCTCTAATTACGGAAGCACAGCCTAATCTGCTTAGGTGGATTAGGCCTGAAGAGCGCTTCTTGCAGCGCGTTGGCCAGGTTTGCCTAGCAATCCTGCCCGTAGCGATGGTAAGCTGCCATCTCTTGTTAGCTTCGAGTTCGAAGTGCGATCGAACTCTAAGCTTACAGCTGGCCATGGGAATACCCAAGCCCTCCTTATCTGCGAGGAGAGGCATTGTAGTGCCGTGCCTTGCCAGCTCGTCTGCTTTACAGTTGCCCTCGATGCCTTTATGTCCGGGCACCCAAATGAGGTATATTTCGAACTGCTCTGCCATCCCCTGTAGAGATCTGCTGCAGTTTGTGACGGATAACGAATATGATAATACCGCCTTTAGGGATTTGATAGCCGCCTGGCTATCAGAATATATGCAGATCCTTGCTGCAGAGCATTTACTTTCGGAAAAGCATGAGAGTGCCTCCTGTACTGCAGCGATCTCGGTTTGAAACACACTGCAGTGGTCAGGAAGGCTAAACGATTTGCTAATAGATAACTCTTTGCAAAGTACGCCTCCCCCTACCCGGTCGTCTAGCTTGGATAAGCAAGTTACCCACTAGAATATTGGAGTGTCCGAACTTCTGCTCAGACCGCTGCTTGGTTTCTCTCATGAGTATGGCAGAGAGAGTTGCTACTAATTTCCCCATTTGGTCTTTTGGTAGGAGATTTAGTATATTGTCAAGAAGCTCAGTTGGGGTCGTTCTGAGGGCTCCTATTGTGGTCAGTCCAGCGGCACGCTGTACATTGCTCAGCTTGTGGACTGATGTCTTTTTAGACAAAGTTTGCCACCATACTGACACTCCATGCAGTAGGATGGGCCGAACGATGGTTGTGTACAGCCACAGCGTGATGTGGGGTGCCATTCCCCATTTCAGTCCAATGGACTTCCTACATGTATATAGTGCGACTGAGGCCTTCTTAACTCGTTCTTCTGTGTTAAGATTCCAGTCTAGTTTACTATCGAGAGTGAGCCCTAAGTATTTGGCGGATTTACTGAAGGCAAGTTCCACCCCATTCAGGGTTGGTGGTCTGAGTGGAGGGATGTTATACTTCTTAGTGAAGAGCACTAAATTAGTTTTAGCTGGGTTTAGTCCAAGTCCTTTTGCTGTAGCTCATGAGGACAGGGTTCGAAATGCAGTGGTCATAAGCTCGCACAAACTTTGGGGGTATTTACCCGAGAAGGCTATGGCAACGTCGTCCGCATAAGCGATAACTTGACAGCCCCCTCCCTCTATGGAGCGCAGCAAGCTGTTAACAGCCACATTCCAGAGGAGAGTGGAGAGAACACCTCCTTGAGGGGTACCTCTATTGACTGATCTGGAAATGGTCGCAGACCCAAGGGTGGCCCTGACGATCCTGCATCTGATCAATCAGATCCACAATCCGGTGCCCCACTTCCAGCTCCGAATATGCCTCGGTAATCGCTCCCGGTGCGACGTTATTGAATGCGCCCTCGATGTCTAGAAAGGCTATAAGGCAGTACTGCTTGTGGTGTAGAGCCGTTTCCACTGTAGAGATGACAGCATGAAGCACTGTCTCAGTGGACTTTCCTTTTTGATAAGCATGTTGTGCTTGGGATTATTCCGATATTGGAGAAAACAATATGCCCAACTGAAATTAAAATGGCATTAGCTCAAGAACAACTTATTCAATCTAGGGAAAATTTTTTTTTTTTAAATACCAGCTTCCTGGCGTTGTTGCGTGTGTGGATGGAACGCACATTCGAATTTAAAAAAAACCCTTAAATAATGGATCTGTATTCTTTAATAGAAAAGGCTTTTTGAGTATGAACGCTATGGTGGTAAGATACAAATAATTTATTTAAAATTCATCTTGTTATTACATTTTCCTTCTTAAGTGTGCAATCACAAAATGGAAATATTGGCTATTGATGCAACCCATCCAGGTTCCTGCCATGATTCATTTATTTGGATAAATAGCACCGCTAGGGAGTATTTGTCTATATTAAATTGACATTTTGTGTTGGCAGACGCTGGATATGCGTTGGAAACATTTGTATTAACACCGTACCAAACTGCAGAATCTGGATACATGGAGCATAATTTCAATAAAAAACATTGTGCTGCTCGAAACATCGAGGAGCGAACTATTGGTATTCTTAAAATTAGGTTGCGGTGCCTTCAACGACATTTAAATTACGAGCCAAAATTCGCATGCAGCATTATAAATGTTTGCTGCGCCTTGCACATAATTTGCCGCAGAGTTAATTCATCAGCTCCAGATAATATTGATTGGGCTGATCCTCTGGACATTGAAAATGTATTTGAATACGACGACAATGTACCATCCAACAGTGTCAAAGATGAGATAGCACGTAGTCTTTCTCAATAATTATACGTATAATAAAAAAAATGTAATAAATAAATAAATAATAAAACCGGTAAAAAGAGGCCTGATTGCAAAGGGGTAGAGATGCGGCAGGGGTTTACGCTGCTTTGAAGATTCTTCGATACAAATGGGGATGCCACCAGCTATATTCCTTCCAAATTTGGTGACTCTAGCTCAAAGTTCGTAAATGTTGGGAATGGGGGCTGCGGACGGTACGGGTGGGTGTGGCATCCAAATTTTTGATGCAGATCTTTGTGAAATGTCAATTGCTATCTTCATACCAAATTTGGTGATTCTAGCTCGAAGTTTGTAAAAGGTGGGGAAAGGGGGGGCTGGGGGCGGTATGGGTGGGTGTTGCATTCAAATTTTTGATGCAGATCTATGTGGAATGTAAATTGCTATCTTCATACCAAATTTGGTGACTCTAGCTCGAAGTTTGTAAAAAGTGGGAAGGGGGGCGAAATGGATGGGCGTGGATCCAAAATTTTTGATGCAGTTTTTTTGGGGTTGATAGTAGCTATCTTCTTACATAATTTGGTAGTTCTAGCTGTAAGGATGTGCGAAATATGTGGATTTATCGGTTTTGAGCTATCGAATTTATCGATTTGCCAGCCCCCAGTTATCGCAGAACCCCAATCTTGACACTTTAATTTATCTAATAGATAAAGAGAATTGGAAAGTTTTAAGTCTCTAGCTTGAAGGGTGTGGAAAAAAGTTGCGTTCATACGGACGGACAGACACCATGACGGACATTGCACAAAATCAATATACTCTTTACCATCGGTATCGAGTATAAAAACTATTTACATTATTTGCTCAGAGAATTTAGCATCAATTTAAGTACCTCTAGTTTCTCTTTTTCTATTTTTTCAATTTGTTTAAAATGGTAGGCTTGCTGCTCTTTCATTTCTTTTAGGGTGTCAGCCACGTCTTTTAACCATTTGGACTGTTCGGCACAAATGTTATCCAGATCGTAAGGGACTGATTGACGAGCACGTTTTTGTTGTGGCTCATCGTCAACCAAGTTTGCTGGATCGACATTGTCGTCCGGAAGCAGCACCTCTGCCAGCAATGACTCGCTCAGGTCCCTCGGAGGCTCAGGATTCTTATGTTGCAAGCCAAACGTTTCTCCTCCTACTCCATCAACCATTTCAAAAAGACCGCATAGCCTCGCGATTTCCTCTTCAATTGGTAAAATTACCAATTGAGAGAAAGGCCCTCCTCCTGTGCTTTTTATTACTTTCTTGTTTTTGGATAACTTCTTGCGAACCACAATTTTCCAATCCGACCAAACCTAAATAAATATATTTATGTTAATCAGATTTACAATGTACATTTGCATTACTTGCCTTCTTCCACCCAGAAACATCTTTCACTGGAGGTCCAGCAGCATTTAAATTGTTTGCCAATTGTGACCACTTGGCTTCAACAAATGCCCGGTCTCCTTTGTTTTAACCCTTGGCCATCCGGGTTATCTTTCATAAATAAGATCAAGATTTCGTCTTGAGACGCTGTTTTATGTTTACCCCTACTAATTTAACAATTTATTAAAACTCAATCCTTTTATTTAAAAATACTTACATTTGTACTTAAGCGTACTTAACGATTTATTTTTGCCAGCTGACAGGGTTGCCGTTCACCAAAATTTTTTTTTCATCGAGTATCGAAAACTATACCTCAATATATCACACTACAACTTCAATATTATTTCCGTTTAAATAATTTATCTCAGGAAATATATATATTACAATATTTTTAATCATTATTTAATAATATTAATAAGTGTTTCACTGAATTTCACATTCACCGGTATATGTTGGTAGCCCTAGCCAACTTGCACATAGCGAATAATTATCGATAATTCTGATTTCGCAATTTGTTGTTGCTTGGCTCAATTTTGCAGTAATGCAATTTTATGTGTGCTCAGAAATAACTGTATTAAAACTATAAATGAATCATAAATTTAATTTCTTCTTTGAGCGCGGACCATTATTGTTATTATTATTATTATTATTATTATTATTATTATTATTATTATAATTATTATTATTATTATTATTATTATTATTATTATTATTATTTTTTGTATTATTATTATTATTATTATTGTTATTATTATTATTATTATTATTATTTTTAGTATTACTATTATTATTGTTATTATTATTATATTGGGGGTAAATACACTGCGACCAAATAGATCTATTGTGCCCCCTTCTTGGCCTATAGCTCTTCCATCAGGCCCAGGTGTTGCATAAAAGCAAGTACCTTTGTTGGGTCGATGGTTTCTAAATCGCTAGGTTTCACAATATGTTTTCCTAGAAAACTACTTCTTTTCCTTACTAAGGCTACGCATTCTGCTATAATGTGCAAGGAGGATTCTCCTTCCATTTCGCAGAATCTGCAAATCTCGCTGCTGACTATACCTAGCTTTGCCAGGTGACCTCGTAGTCTACAATGTCCTGTCAAAAGACCGGTGAGTATCCTGAGTCTATTTTTACCCATTGATATTACTTGCTTAAACCGTTTAAGGTTATAGCTACCCAAGAGAATCTTTGCTTGTCTGAGTCCTGGTGTCCTTGCCCAGCTCGTTCTTCGCAGATGTCTCTCTTCATTCCTAAGCTCTTGCCGTATTGTGCTTCTTCCTATACCACAGTACGGCTCGGGTCCTATTAGGGGTGTCGCTGCCCCCAGTCTTGCTTGCTTGTCTGCCTCTTCGTTCCCCTCTATTTCGACATGTCCCGGGACCCATCTTAGGGCAAGCCTATTTTGTGATCCCAGATTGTCTAGCTTGGTTCGTACCTCACGAACTACCTTTGACCTGATTTCGGTCTTACTAAGTGCCATTATTGCTGCTTGACTATCGGATAGGATGGCTATATCCCTATTCCGATAGTTCCGCTTTAGATTAAAGTCCACACACCTCCCGATTGCACATACCTCAGCTTGGAATATGCTGGTGTGCATACCTAGGGGCTCGTGGTACATTAGCCGAGGGCCTACCACACCAAGACCGGAGCCTTGTTGCGTTAGGGATCCATCGGTGTACCATTTTATGGTGTGTGGCTTCATGTTGTGGACCTCTTCCAGAGATGTCCACTCCTTTTTATTACAGAGGTGAACTTGAAACTTTTGACCGAACATGTGTTCGACTTTCATTTCGTCCCTTGGCTGTGCCAGTAGGGGAAGTTCACCCGATAGCATATCTGCCTCTACTCGACTAAGAATGTGTCCTCTCCCAACTCCTTCAACAGACATTCTTAAGAGGGTTGCCTTTTGCTGCAGCCTAATTGTGTGATGGAGTGGCGTTATCTCCAATAGAACCTTAAGCGCTGATGTGGGACAGGTCCTCATCGCTCCCGTGATTCCTACACATGCCATTCTTTGTAGCTTTTAAAGCTGCTTCTGCACAGTGATTTGCTGTGCCTTATCCCCCCATGCAATCACTCCGTACGTGAGCATGGGCCTTACTACCATAAAGTATAGCCATCTTATTATCTTTGGTGATGTTCCCCATGACTTCCCGGCTATGCTACGACACGTATACAGCGCTCTGCAGCACTTTGCGATCGTATTCTGAACATGGGTGCCAAAGTTTAATTTACTGTCGAAATTGACCCCAAGGTACTTAACTTCCCTGCTTGTTTCTATTGGACTCCCCGCGAGCCTAATCTCCCTCATCCTTTGTAGCTTGTATCTTCTGGTGAACGGAACGATGACTGTTTTAGTAGGGTTTAAGTTGAGACCAACCTCCCTACACCAATCATGCATAATCCTAAGTCCCAGTTGAACATTATCACAAAGAGTTTCTTCATACTTGCCCCGAGCTATTATCACAATGTCATCTGCATAGCCTTGACATTGAATACCCCTGTTCGCAAGTCTACTTAATAGTTCGTCTACTAGTATACTCCATAAGAGGGGTGATAAATCCCCCCCTTGAGGACAGCCCCTTGTTGTTGTTACTGTTACGGAACTATCTTGTATAGATGCCGTAGCCTGTCTGGACCCTAATAAGGATGAAATCCATCTACTAGTTGTACTGTCCAGCCCTCTTCTATTCAAGGTAGCTTTGACAACATCATGTGATGTGTTGTCGAAAGCACCTTCAATGTCTAAAAATGCACAAACTGCTACTTTTTTGTTTATTACTGCCGCCCGCAGAGTACGGTGCAGCTCATACAGGGCAGTGTCCGTAGACCTGCCTGTTCTGTATGCGTGCTGCGTTGCCTGCAGTGGACTCTGTGTGAGCAGAGTACTCCTTATGCTATGATCCACCAGCTTTTCCAACGTTTTCAACAAAAACGATGTTAAGCTGATGGGTCTGAAGGACTTTGGGTTTGTGGTATCTGTCTTCCCTATCTTGGGGATGAAGACCACCCTAGGTCTACTCCAAGTGCTTGGTATATGACCAAGTGCTAGGCTACTGACCAGGATTTTCCATAGAGTGGGTAAGAGTATTCCCTGTCCCTGCTGAAGGAATACTGGTGATATGCAGTCTAGACCAGGAGATTTGTAAGGCTGGAAGGTTCCAATTGCCCATTTTATTTTCTCCTTTGTGACCACCGACTTGGCACATGCCCAGTCAATGGCCGTTGGTCTGTGTTGACCTCCTGTTTCAAGCGATTCGCACGGTTGCCAGGGGATACTTTCTGGGAAGTGCGTCTCAAACAGAAGCTCTAACCTTTGCATATTGGTGCTCGCAAATGTATTATCTTTACGCTTCAAGGCTAAATCAGCCTCCGGCGCCCGCTTTGATAATGCTCTATGGAGCCGGGCACCTTCACTCGTGCTTGTTATGCTTTCGCAGAAGTCCCTATAGTTCCTGCACTTGGCCTTCCTAATCTCCTTGCTGTAGGAGGTGAGGCTTTCGCGGTATGTATCCCATGACCCGTCTCTCTTGGCTTTATTGAAGAGGTGACGTGTGGTGATACGCAGTCTCTCAAGACCGTCATTCCACCATGGGGCATCTTTTTCTTTACGCGTTTTCCCTAGTGGGCAGCTTTCTTCATATGCATTTTTAATGCTACTATTTAGATTTCTAACAACTCTTTCTAGCTCACTCGTGCATCTGGGTATTCCAGAGTTTTCAGTGGCTAGGTTAAGTTCTAGGGTGGACCTAAATTTTTCCTAGTTCGTTTTCCTGGGGTTACGAGTTGGTATACTACTATCCGTAATAACCTTAAGTTTGAATAGGATAATCCTGTGATCGGACATGGATTCTTCTGAAGAGACATGCCATTATCTGAAATGTGGCCTAAGAGACCGACTAATCAGAGTAATGTCTAATACCTCTTCTCTAACTCTAGTTACAAATGTCGGTGTCGATCCGACATTACCAATTTCTAAGTTATACTTGAATATAAAGTTGGTATGACACTCACCCTTTTTGTTGATGTCCGTGCTGCCCCATATGGAGTGTTGCGCATTGGCATCGCAGCCGATTATAACCGGCAGCTTCTCTCTCCTGCAGTGGTCCATAAGCTTTTCTATTTCCCGTGGCGGGCAGTCCAGATCACCAGCAAAATAGGCAGATGCCACCACAATAGTGGGGGCGTTTCCAATTGCCCTTACGGCAATAGGTACGCAGTCCCTAGTGAGGAATTCTGAAAGAATAGTAAAATTAATACATTTCCTTACCATAATGCATGCTCTAGGTGTAGGATCTCTTTGATCCCAGATTACCTTTGAGTCAGCGGTGTACAGGCCTTTTATGCCATTGTTTACCCATGGCTCCTGTACCAGGGCTAGCCCAAGATGTTGATTGATAAACATCTTGGCCAAGACAGCAGAGGCTGCCTTAGCCCGATGGAGGCTTATCTGGGCAAGCCCAGTGACGGTGACGTTTGGTGTCACCATCACTCATCCGCCGCTCCAGCTCCTGGTGATGCAGGTTGGGAGCTGCCCACATCACCGCTGATCGTCATGGTGACGTCAGCTTCTGCCGTTTCAAGCTCCTCAGCGAGCTCTTGCGAGGACATCGGCACCTCATCATCCATCCCTTCCAGCTCTGCTGGACCGAGCGTCATCTCCGCCAGGTCCTCATCCTCGGCCAGATCCTCTGATAAATCAGAGACACCTGCCAGATGAGCACTCGGAACAGTGGCGGTGGGAGGTGTGGGGGCCGAGCCTGCAGCTCCCGGGACTGTCGTTTGGGCAGGGGTAGTCCTTGCGCCAACACTCTTCTTCTTCAGACCGCTAACAGGGATGGTCCCGTAGCGGAATGAAACTTGGTGGCCTCTCGCCACTATCGCGTCCTTGGATGCCTCATCGATGCCTATCACCAATAGCGCACCTCCGCCTTCCGTCTTCCTTGACAACGCCTTCCACGAGTCGGTCTCGATCTTGTTCTGGTTCCTCAGCAGAACCAACAAGGATTCGGTTGACCGATCCGCGCTTCTTGGGCAAAAGATGGTGATGTTGTGGGGTGATGGAATATCATCACCCACCTTGCAGTGCAGTGGAGCCCCTTTCCACGACTGTAGTCTTGGAGCCACGGTCCTCAGCCACTCCGCTGAGTGATCGTCGGAACATTCAATGACCAGGTAGCCAACCCGGAAATGAATGCCCGCGAACGCGACCGCGGTGTCCCATCCTGTGAGGATAACCTCATCCAGGATGGCCACCTCCAATGCGGACAAGTCCCCATGGCTGAGCATTACCTGCGGGTATTCCACAGGTAACATGGCCACCTTGACTTTTTTTGCAATTGCTGCATACGATATGCGAGTCTCGGTGGACAATGGAGAGGAAGACCTCACTGCTGTTGCTACGGCGGATGCCGACGTGCTGGGACGCTCCTCTGGGCACGCCCTCTTGGGGGTGGCAGTGGGTGGCGTCAAATTACTGCTCAGGCGTTTGAAGGCTGGTCCCCGTACCTGGCTCGCCGAGTCTCTTCCAGCCGTTGCCATGCGCAGTGCCTCAGCAGGGGTAGTCCCTGCTGCACACCAAAATACTTTTTATTTTTATTGTTTCCTGACATGTTCCCACGAGTTGCGGAGAAATATGGGATCCACCCGGGCAGAGATCCGCAGTACCCGGGTAAGGCTAATTAGAACAGGCGGTCGCCATCTGCCTGAGCTCACCGTTAGCGACTGGGCTAGTTTTTAGTCCGGGCCCGCGGCCAGGTTGACTTTCGGCACGGTTCGAATGACACCTTAGTCCAGCCCGGAGTGAGATATTGGGGAAGGGATGAAGAAGGGTAGGTGTGAGGTAGTTGGGAGTGTGTGAGGCTATGCTTTGAAGACGGCGACACAAGCGTCTTGTCGATACGGTGAACGGTACCGCACCCGCTGTTTGTCCGGGACTGCTTATTCGCTTATTCGCAGCTAACCTTATTCGCAGCTAACCTCATATAGAGGCCGTTCGCTATACGCAACCCGCGACCCGCCTGGTGGCCTCAGCTTAACCCCCTCTGAACTATCCCACAAGTTCTTTAGACCAGGTATTATTAGTATTATTATTATTATTATTATTATTATATTATTATTATTATTATTATTATTATATTTATTATTATTATTATTAATACTATTATTATTATTATTATTATTATTATTATTATTATTATTATTATTATTATTATTATTATTATTATTTTTATTATTATTATTATTGGAGTCGGGAGTTCTGCCGGTATGGTAAAGCGTCTGATTGGTTTTATCTGGAAAAGCCCAGCGTGATCCATATTCGACAAACTCCAAGCATCTCACCGCCTCCACGTGGCGACTCCGGAAACAGCTTCTTTATCTATCCAGATAAAGAGCTGGCTAAGGTGAGAAGGCGCTCCGCAGCTCAGCCATATTCGTGGCTAAGGCTGTCGGAGAAAATCCAGGACGCGACTGCACCCGGATCGGGCGGCATCCTGGTTAGCGTCTGACCCATAGTGGGCGGCTACTTTCTACGTCTTTCTCCGAATCGGTAGACAAAAAAGAAGATCCGTCGCCGATGACTAAGGCAATCCAACACCTGAGTACCCAGATTGAACCCCTGACGAAATGGCTGTTGGGCTAATGTTGCAGTCACCGCCGTCCTACTAAAACCTAGCGAGTCTTCAAGTACGTTCAAATCGCAACACCACTGAATTGGTGGTACAGGTGCAGTTGAGAGAACTCCTGCTTAGCGTCCGTCCTTGCTCTGAACAAAGGCACTCATAAGGTCTTTTGTCAACCGTTGCGTGGACCTCACTGCTTGCAAAGGGACCCACGGGGACATTACGGACGACTGTACATGTGCGACGAGATAGCGGCTTTAAGTTTGGACCCATATAGCATGAACAATAATGAAAACAACAAACTAAACGAAGAAACAGGAAAGAGTGAAGAAGGAGGAGTATTCAACAGAAGCAGCATGATCGCAAGGTCGCCTATACAAAGTGCAACGCGGGCAGAACCTCTGCCGCAGGGTACACCGCATGCGTTACAAGCGCTTGGGAGCCAGATAACATCCAGTGCAATGCTAGTAGATGTGCAATCGCCTTCGCGTAGCCAAAGTGAGATGCCAATTCACAGCTCACCCCGGCAGGCGCTGATAAGCAAGATGAGAGCGCTAGAGGATGAGACACTGGCACAGTGCAGATCAGTTCTGAGGAAGATGAAACACGCCATGCTCAGACAGAGAAACATAAGCATGGATGTCAAGGACGGCGCTTCGGAACTAAGAGAGCTTTTTGACGTGATGCAATATTACAGGAAAAGCTGGATTATTGCCGAAAAGGAGAGATTGGTGGAGGCATACAAGGCTTCTACGCAGAAACCAGTTGAGGGAAACGAAACTCCGGTGTCGGTACCTAAGAGAGCCGCTACTAGCCCAGCAGCGCTAGACTCCAGCAGAAAAAAGAAAAATAAGAAGGATGACGTCGGTTTTCAAATTGTCTCACACAAAAAAGGAAAGCCGAAGAGCGACAAACAAAAGGAGACCGCACTATCAAGCACTAGGGCATCTGCTAAAAGTGGGGTTAACCAAAGGACAAGGACACGGCCCAGGCCCGACGCACTACTAGTTAAACCTGCAGAAGGCAAAAGCTACGCTGACGTACTTAAAAAACTACGAGAAAACATGAAGACAGAAGAAGCCGACAACGCCATACGCTCGGTAGGGAAAACAATGAAGGGGGACATGCTAGTAGAACTAGCAAAAGGAAGCAAAACGGACACCCTGTGTCAAACAATAAGAGACACAATCAAAGAGAATGGGTCAGTAAGGGTTATCAAACCAAAGACTAAGGTAGAAATCCGCGACTTGGACAGTCTGACAGAGGAGGAGAAAATCATTGTGGCAATAAAAGCGGCGGTAGGCGACGTATGTCAGGATTTTTAAGTACATCTGACAAAGGTCAACAGTTCGGAGCAAAAACGTGCCTTCGTCACCATGGCAACGGAAGACGCATTAAAATTACTAAAGGATCAGAGGATGCCGAATTAAATCATGCCTCGACATCAAACGTTGCTTTAAATGCCTTGGAGTGGGACACCTACAGAAGGATTGCAGGGGACCAGACTGGAGAGATGTATGCATGAGATGCTCGGAAAGAGGACATAAAATGAAGGACTGCACGAAAACGCCAAAGTGTTGTTTATGCACACAGGAAGGCCACAAAGAGACGAACCACATACCAGGAACGACCTACTGCAAAGCCGGACCCGGAAAGACCAAAAAGTGATAATTCTGCAAGCAAACCTACACAGAAGTCGGACAGCAGATGCTCTGCTATCCCAAATAGTCCTCGAACAGCAAGCAGATTTAGTTATAATCAGCGAGCAGTACAGGAACAAATCAAATGGATGCTGGCTAGAAGACGAACCGAAGACGGCCGCAATATGGTTCCCGGGCACAAGCAAGGCTGTTGTTCACAACTCAACGAAAGGAAGATGCTTCGTTCATGCACGCATAGAGAAGTACAACATAATGAGCTGTTACCTAACGCCAAACGATGACATCAACACTTTCAAAGAGAAACTAAATGACATCGAGGACGCGGCGTTGCAAATGAACGGAAACCTTATCATAGCAGGTGATTTTAATTCAAGAGCAGAAGAGTGGGGCATGCCCTCGACAAACTCAAGAGGCCGTAAGGTTGTCGATATGGCGGCAAGATTGGGACTTGCGGTCGCAAACGTCGGCTCAGCACCGACATTCAGACGGCCAGGAACCATTGGTACAATCCCGGATATAACGCTCGTCTCAGAAGGACTCGCAGGCCAAATCATAGACTGGAAGGTCTTAGATACCTACAATGGAAGCGATCATGAGTACATCTCGTTCGAACTCAAAGAAACGCGACCACCCGACGTCAATAAAACAACTGGGAGACGCAGATGGAATGTAAATCGGCTCAACAGGACGATCCTTATCCACGAAATAGACCGGCAAGCAAGGGTAGAACGTGAGGGAGACATCGTCAACAAAACCATGACGATAATAAGAAAAGCCTGCGATGCCGCAGCAGGAAAAGAGGTCTATTGGTGGACGGATGAAATAAAAGCACTCAGGGAGACATGCATTAAGAATAGGCGCAAGCTTACCAGGGCAAGACGGAGAGGAAATACAGGAAATACAGGAAGCCCAGTTTAAGATATCCAAGAAAAACCTTAGCATTGCCATTCGCAACAACAAAAAGGAAAAATGGAAAGCACTATGCGATGACGTGAACATCGACCCTTGGGGGCTGGGATACAAAATCGTGATGAAAAAACTACGAAAGAGGAGTGCTACGCCAGACATTGAGGAAGAACAGATGGACAACATAGTCAAAACACTGTTTCCCACGCATGTCCCAAGACCCGCCAGGACAACACGTCGTACGACGGAAGCGCAAATAGAGCTTTTCACCAACGAGGAACTGACGAGGGCAGCTTATAGCCTAAAGAATAAGAAAGCCCCAGGACCCGATAACATCCCTTCGGAAGTTCTGAAAGTTATTGCAGAAAGTCGGCCAAATGTACTGCTCGACATGTACAACGCGTGTATACTTAATGGGAGCTTTCACGATACCTGGAAAGTACAGCGACTAGTACTGATAGGGAAAGGAAAAGGAGACCCTACGACGCCATCCGCATACCGCCCTCTTTGCATGCTAGACACAGCAGGGAAACTCTTAGAAAAGATGATTAAGCCCCGATTAGCAGTGGCAGTAGAACGTGCTGGAGGTCTCTCTCCCAGGCAGTACGGCTTTAGACCAGGCAGGTCTACAATAGGAGCTATCCAAGAGGTGGTAAATGAGGCGCTCAAGATAAAACGAGGAAACCACTACTCGAGACCCATAACCCTGTTAGCAACGCTGGATGTAAAAAACGCGTTCAACAGCGTCAGATGGACAGATATGTTGGCAGCACTTGAGAGACGATCGCACATACCGGAATACCTAATGTGCATAATTGACAGCTACCTCAGCAACAGGAAATTAATATACAAGACCAGCTCAGGCGAAAAGTGTATAAATATAAACTCAGGAGCTGCACAAGGTTCCATTCTTGGGCCGGAACTCTGGAACATAAGCTATGATGAAATCCTCCGCATAGAAATGCCTGAAGACACTTTTCTAGTGGGGTACGCAGACGACATAGTAGCAGTGATCACGGCGCGGAACACAGAATACGCACAGAGGCTACTTACTCGGGTGATGGTACGAGTCAAGGACTGGCTGGACGCACACGGTTTGCAGCTAGCGACTGAAAAAACAGAGCTGATTGTAATAGCCGGTAGAAGAATCCCTCTAGAAGTGGATATGAGAGTCAACGACAGTCATATAAGGACACAAAAGGTGATCAAATATCTGGGCGTTAGACTAGATACCAAATTGACATTCGAGCCACATCTTCAGTACGTTAAAAAAAGAGCAGCCGAGGCAACGAGAAACCTCAGCAGGCTCATGGAAAATATCGGTGGACCAACTCAAGCAAGGAGAAAACTCTTGATGGAGATCAACAACTCCATTCTGCTATATGGAAGCGAAATCTGGGCAGAGACTTTGGAAACCAAAAGTAGGCTGAAGCCACTACTCGCTATTCAGAGAACGAGCGCACTGAGGATAAACAGTGCATACAGAACGGTGTCCGGCGCTGTCGCACTAGCCATCGCAGGCGTGATACCGATAGACCTCTTAGCTAAGGAACGAAAGACAATCTACGAGCTACGACAACTAGGACAATATTCTAGGCAAACCGCAGACACATGTAGACAGGCAACGTTAGCATTATGGCAAGAAAGATGGGCAGGCGAGAGCACAGGAAGATGGACAGCCAGGCTCATACCTAACCTTAAGGCATGGGTCGAACGTCAGAATGGGGACGTAGATTACTACATCACCCAAGTGCTTACAGGACATGGATATTTTAGTGCCTTTCTACACAAGATAGAGAAAAGCGCAGTAGCCAGCTGCGTGTATGGCGACGCCGAGATCGACAATGCTGAGCACACAATTTTTCACTGTGTGCGTTTCACATTAGAAAGAAGACGACTTATACAAGCGATCGGTCAAATAACACCGGACAACCTTGTGTCAAAGATGATCATCAGAGACGACAACTGGAAGAAAGTAGCGGCCTTCATCAGTCAAATCTTAAGAAGCAAGAAAAAAGACCTAGATGAGAGGTCGTAATAGGGTGTCTGGACGCAGATAAGAGCTTAGTGCTTAGATGTCTCATCTAATAACTAAGGCTCATGCTTCTATAAGAAAACGGCGCTTGGCGCATAAAAGCCCCACTTCGAAGTATTGCGAAAGCGTTTCCGAAGTGGAGAAAGGCCTAACGGGGGGGGGGGGGGGGGGGGGGGGGGGTTGTTTAGTGGGTATTCTACTATGTAGCGAGCCCCACACTCCCTAACTAAGACGTTAGTTGGAAGTGCGTAAATGCAATTTCCCCACCCAATCCAAAAAAAAAAAAAAAAAAAAAAAATTATTATTATTAATATTATTATTATATTTATTATTATTAATATTATTATTATTATTATTATTATTATTATTATTATTATTATTATTATTATTATTATGAACATCATCATTTCTATTGCTACCATTATTGTTACAATTATTATTCCTATTGAAAATATTGTAAGCCTACATATAATCTGGCAGCACTCGTATATCGTATCATATATCGATATATCTTTTGATGTTAATTCATTATACTCGATAGAGTTTAGTTCTTATTAAATGCTGCGACCGAACGCGAGCAAACCTTACTTGCTGCGCGTTTTATTAAGTTCCTGGAATATACCTCAACAATTCCCATGTACTGTATATTAATTATTTTTTAATTCTTACTCTATAGAGTGCTTTTAACTTATTGCTAAATTGAGATGCGTTTGTAATGGTCTTTAATTGAGTTGGTAATTGGTTCCAAAGGCAAACAGCCCAGATGTATTTCAGAACAGGCAAGTTTTGTTTTTAGGCAAACTATATTATTGGTTCTTCGCTAAATCTAAGATTTTTAAAAAGATACTCAGGCTGCTGAGAAGAGTCAGAATCTTATGGTTTATGAGGTTAGTCAAATTTAAGTCAAATAATTTATTAGCAAGGCTGGTTACATGTTCGTTTCTTTTTAAGGCCTGTAGGCAGAAGCCTGTACAGCTCCCGTACAGCAAAAACTTCAAACAAAACAAGTAAGAAGGCTCCTGTCGGGAGAGCCCGACTAGAAGATGAACCCAGTTGCAATAAATAAGACTTTGGTATACTGACTTAGCTTCAATCGATTAAGTTCAATATCTCCGGGATTTCTCAACCGATTTCGACGAAATTTTCAGAAAAGTTCTATCATTACCCATTACGTCAAACCTCATTTTTAGATTTTCCAAATTCGATATTTTATTGTTATCGATATTATGTGCATATCGGAAACCAGAATAGTTATCGATAATTTGAAGCAAACTTGTTCTGCTCATGATATAGGAGAACTTAAATACAAAATCTGAAGTCTCTAGCTCTTGTAGTCTCTCAGATCCACGCGTTCATACAGACGGACAGACGGAAAGACGGACATGGCTAAATCAACTCGGCTATTGATGTTGATCAAGAATATATACACTTTATAGGGTCGGAGATGCTTCCTTCTGCCTGTTACATACTTTTGCACAAAACCATTATACCCTTATTTACCCATTTTATGGGTTAAGGGTATAAAAATGGTCTCGTACAGCGTCAGTACCATAGACAAATTATACATTAAGACGGGAAAACAGAGATGGTATGTTATGTTAGATAAAATTCTGCGTGATGCAAGCATACAACTGGGGAAACGGCGAAAAGCCAATATTTCTTATCACTTGTGACTGCAAAGTGTGCGAAGCGCAAGGCATAATTAATTGTTGCCGCTTTTCAGTTCTCTTGTTGTTGTCACAAAATTTTAAATCTGCAATTTAGACTTTTGCTTCAACCCGATTGCTGCTGCTCAACAAGAAAGGGTGGTATAGACTTTATATGAACTTTGTGAAATTTAATAGATAAACGTTAGGTACTTTAATATTATTTGTATTTTATATGTTTATTTATATTATAGCAGTAAGTAAGGGCATTCATAACTAAAAAACAAGTAAGAAGGCTCTAGTCGGGAGAGCCCGACTAGAAGATACCCTGAACCCAGTTGCAATAAATATATTTAATTTATATAAGACTTTGGTATACTGGCTTAGCTTCCATCGATTAAGTTCAATATCTCCGGTGTTTCTCAACCGATTTGGACGAAATTTTCAGAAAAGTTCTATCATTATCCATTACTTCAACCCTAATTTTTAGATTTTCCAAATTCGATATTTTATTGTTATCGATATTATGTGTATATCGGAAACCAGAATAGTTATCGATAATTTGAAGCAAACTTGTTCTGCTCATGGTATAGGAGAACTTAAATACAAAATCAGAAGTCTCTAGCTCTTGTAGTCTCTGAGATCCACGCGTTCATACAGACGGACAGACGGACAGACAGACGGACAGACGGACATTTAGAAGAAGAACTTTCGTTGCACTAAGTCGCGTTCAAATTGAGCTCCGCAAAAAAGTAATTAAATCAGAGTGTTTTGCCGAGTAATTGGTTCATAAAAATACTAAATAAACACAAAAAGCTAAACAGATTTTATAATTCTAATTTTTTTTTGCGCAAAAATCGCAATATTAGTATTTATAATTGTTCAAGCGCGGGCAAAGCTAACGAAAACAAGCAACAACAAACAACAGTGTAGCTATCGCCAAAACTCTTTAGGCTGCTGTTTTCAACAACAAAAACTGCACACAGCTGCTGTTTTACACTCAACAAACTCTCAAACAAACACTCAACAAAAAACACTCAAATGGCACCGACAGCAAAGCGAGTACGTGAAAACTCTACGGCGGAGCTAAAGCCCAGCATTCTCAAGGATTCTGCAGCTATCATCAAGCTCATAAATGAGCGCTTTGAGGAGCAGGCGAACATGATTACAGCCAAGATGGGTGAGACCGAGGAACGCATTTTACATGTGCTCCACGAGAGGCTGGATAGCATGAATGCGGATCTGAAGGGATTGCTGCAGCGGGTACAGAAGTTAGAACTGGAGTCCGTAGATGTTCAGGCTTTAAAGGCACAAGTATCGGAACTTGAGGCAAAGTCGGCTGCACAGGCGAGTACTAGTGTGGCCAATGACTTGAGACTGCATGGAGTGCCGTATGTTGAGGGTGAGCAGTTGCGAACGATTTTCAACAGCTTATCGTTCTCATTGGGGATCACTCCAGCGCCCAGGCTAAGGGAAATTTATAGGGTCAAACAACAACAGGCCACTAATACCGTGGTTGACCCGGTAATTTTAATAAAATTTGACAGCCTCCATGACAAAATTACAGTTCTGCGCGCGGCAGCTGTTTACCGGCGAACAAATAAAACGCAACTACTCTTAGATTTGCTGGGCTTTGACACACGTGCTAATGCTAATGTTCCCATTTACCTCAACGAACAGCTCACAAAAGATAATTACCAAATTTTTAAACAGGCGATGCAAATGAAGAGAAGCAAGACGCTTACAGCAGTTTTCTGTCGTCGTGGGCTCGTGCACGTGAAGATAAGAGAGTCGGATGAAATTATTTGCATTGACAGCAAACAAAAACTCTCTCGACTGCAAGCCGAAAGCTCAACTGTAAATGCACCTGATCTTTTTCGCTCTTAGTAATGTAAGCTTCATATATAATACTCTTTTCTCTTTTATCTGTATTGTTAAGTGTTTTCTCTTCTACTTGTGTTTAAATGTTTTTATGTGCTTTAGATTTAAATTAGATTAACAGATGTGCGCTTGATGATGTTTATTCCTTTTCAACTCAACTCCGTTAGGAAATAACAATTCCATAACGAACAGCCATGCGATGGTTAGGGTCTTATGCAAGAAGGATGGGCTGAAGATATGTCATATTAATGCTCAGAGCTTAGTTAATAAGATAGAGGAGTTTCGTTATTTGTTTGTAAATTCCAATGTTGATGTTATTTGCGTGTCTGAAACATGGTTTGTCCCTGATCTTGGTGATTTGTCAATTGAATGTAGTGGTTATAGTGTGTATCGTTCTGATCGTGTTGGTCATGCTGGAGGAGTTGCAATATTTGTGAATCAAAAACTGAAATGCAAAGTCGTCCTCAAGCAGTTAAACGATAGCTTAATTGAATATCTTTTCATTGAACTTCTACATACGAATTGTGATACAAAAATGCTTATTGGCTGCTTGTATCGACCCAATAGACATACTGAATACTCCAGCATAATTGACATAATTGCTCATTTATCACTGACTTATACTGACATCATACTGACTGGGGACTTTAATAGTAATATAATTAAGGAGAAACATCTTTCGAATGAAATGGAGTCACTTGGCTTAATGCTTGTTAACTCCTCCACACCGACACACTATACAGCTACATCGAATACCTTATTAGACTTATTTTTTGTTAATAATTGTGAACGTGTCATATCGTTTGACCAATTTTCTGTTCCTTCGTTTTCCAAGCATGACCTTATTTTTCTAGCCTACAACATCTCTCCCAATTACAATGACCAAACCGTGACGTATCGTGACTTCAAAAATATAGACTACACTAGCCTTTACGAAGAGTGCCAAGGCTCTTCGTTAAATTTAAATATAATTTACTCATTTCCCTCAGTCGACACCCAAATTAGTCATGTGCAACATAGTATCGGTTACCTGTACAATAAATATGTACCACTTAGGTCTAAAAAAGTTAGGCCTAAAATTAAGTCATGGTTTAATAATGACATCAAGTTTGCCATACAAATTAGGGACGAGGCCTACGAAAGATGGAAACGTTACAAGACTGATAGACTGTACACTACATTTAAGTTACATAGACGTAGTGTAAACCAAATGATCAGCAGAGCCAAAAGCCTGTATTTTAACTCAAAATTTAAGAATGCGCTGACCACCAGTAGCATTTGGAAAGATATAAAAAGAATGGGGATTGGTAAGGTGACTTCTGTTTTAGATAGTAATGTAGATGTTAATGTTCTAAACAACAAATTTGTAAACCTTAATGTTCCGGTAACAGTGTGTAATCCGTATGTGTGCTCCCAGTCTCTTAGTAACTGTAGTAATAGTTTTGATTTTAGTATTGTCAACCAATGTGATGTTTTGCAGTCTATTGGAAAAATAAAATCCAATGCTACCGGCTTGGATCACATAGATCCGAAATTTATAAAAATAATTCTACCACTTATAATTGGTCACATTACTCATATTTTTAACACAGCGATCACAACATCCCATTTTCCTGACCAATGGAAAGTTGCCAAAGTATTGCCTATCCCTAAGGTAAATCAAGATTTTAGGCCCATATCAATACTGCCTTACATTTCAAAAATTTTCGAACACATACTGGCTTCGCAAATAAATTTCTTCCTAAATGCAAATAGACTTCTCAATCAAAAGCAATCTGGGTTCCGAATGGGTAGAAGTTGTACAACGGCGCTAGTAAAAGTTATCGAAGACATTCGACACCACATGGACAATAGTGAAGTTACTTTCTTGACACTCCTTGACTTTAGTAAAGCATTCGACACGGTTAACCACGATATATTACTGACGAAGCTAAGAAGGATGTATAATTTTAGTCAAACTGCAACCAAATTATTGTCCACATATTTATGTAATCGCAGACAAGCCGTTGTTGCCCATAACAAAATCTCTGATCTTTTATCAGTCTCTCGTGGTGTCCCACAAGGATCTATTTTGGGACCTCTCCTCTTCACGATATATATAAATGACCTGCCTAGTGTATTGTCAAACTGTAATGTTCACTTATATGCTGATGATGTCCAAATGTATGTCAGTCGTCCTGTAAGTCTAATCAATGAATGTATCCGTATCTGTAACGATGATTTGTTATGTGTCAGTAAATGGGCGTCTCGTAATGGTCTGTGTATCAACCCGTCAAAGTCTAAGTGTATAGTGATATACAAAAAGTACCTGAATATTGACAGTTTTATTAAGCTTAGTATTGACAATGTAGAAATAAGTTATGTAGATAAAGCCGAAAACCTAGGAATAACATTTAACAGGACACTATCATGGAGCGATCATATAAATAAAGTTGTGGGTAAATGCTACGGTGTTCTTAGACAACTGTCCTTAACCCAACAATTTTTAACTATAGAGATCAGGTCGATGATAGCAAAGGCGCTAGCTATACCAGTACTATTTTATGGAATAGAGATTTTTGCAAAGTGTGATGCAAGCAGCTACAACAAACTCCAAGTTGCATTTAATAGTATAGCTCGATATGTGTTTGGTCTGAAAAGGGGCGACCATATAACTAGCTTTGCTAAGCAACTATTTGGCCTAGACCTGTTGTCTTTAATAAATGTCAGAGTCCTCCTCTTCTTACATAAAGTAATTTACACGAAAAAGCCTGAGTACTTGTTTGATCAACTTAAATTCGCCACATCACCCCGAGTCCTTAACCTTACTTGTATGAGAACCAAGCTAGCATGCTCCGATAGGCAATTTTACATCTACGCTGTTCGGCTATGGAATAACCTGCCGTCAGATTTAAAATCCATCTCCAGCGCACATCAATTTAATAATAAGTTAAAAGCACATTTTGGTAATTAAAAACTTAAAAACTTTAATGTAATAATCGTATAATTAATTTAATAGAAATAAAATAATAAATCATGTTAAAATTATTCCTTAAGAATTAAATGTATAGCTTAAGTTTGATTTCAAGAATGTTGACACATAGTGATTAGTGCATAAATTTATAGTAGCGATACTGTAGCACTAAGAATCGTACATGAATAAATAAATAAATAAATAAATAAATATCGTCTCGGCTGTTGATGCTGATCAAGAATATATATACTTTATAGGGTCGGAGATGCTTCCTTCTGCCTGTTACATACTTTTGCACAAAACCATTATACCCTTATTTACCCATTTTATGGGTTAAGGGTATAAAAAAAAGAAGTTGTTTATAATTAATTTAACTAACACTAAAGTAAACGTATTTTGTATTCATATACTGAAAATAAACTATCTGTACATTAAAATTATGTATTTGAATTATTATTGACTTTAATTGAATATTGGGTCAAAGGGTATTTTTATTTTGTGCAGCTTGTGCGTCTCATCTACGACAAGCCAGCGCGTTGCTTGCTTTTTTTGAGTTCTGCTTTGCGTTCATCGGCCTGTGTATTAAAGAAGAGGCGGTGGGCCAGCGGAAAGCAAGGACGGTAAAAATGTGTTAGTATGTGTATGCATGTGCGTTTGCTTCCTTCTTGCTGGGCCTGCTCGTTGAGATTTTTGTTAGTTTTTATACCCTTAACCCATAAAATGGGTAAATAAGGGTATAATGGTTTTGTGCAAAAGTATGTAACAGGCAGAAGGAAACATCTCCGACCCTATAAAGTATATATATTCTTGATCAGCATCAACAGCCGAGACGATATAGCCATGTCCGTCTGTCCGTCTGTCTGTCCGTCTGTCCGTCTGACAATCTGTCCGTCTGTATGAACGCGTGGATCTCAGAGACTACAAAAGCTAGAGACTTCTGATTTTGTATTTAAGTTCTCCTATACCATGAGCAGAACAAGTTTGCTTCAAATTATCGATAACTATTCTGGTTTCCGATATACACATAATATCGATAATAATAAAATATCGAATTTGGAAAATCTAAAAATTAGGGTTGAAGTAATGGATAATGATAGAACTTTTCTGAAAATTTCGTCCAAATCGGTTGAGAAACACCGGAGATATTGAACTTAATCGATGGAAGCTAAGCCAGTATACCAAAGTCTTATATAAATTAAATATATTTATTGCAACTGGGTTCAGGGTATCTTCTAGTCGGGCTCTCCCGACTAGAGCCTTCTTACTTGTTCTCTTTACGTTTGTTCAAATGCATTATTGAATACACTTTCGGCACTTTTGCGCATCGCTGCATAACTGTATGATAGTTGCGATGGCAAAATTTTTGGAAAGTGTCATAGAGCTAAAAACATGAAAGAGTATGTAAGACCAGCAATACAAAACTGATAATTGCCTGCTCATTTTACTAGACGCTTGTTAATTTTGCTGTTAGCCTGTTCCTGCAAATGGTCGATCAGCACAAAATATGATATTTTACTGCCTTGGAAGTATTGTTTTTCTGGTTTTTCTTAGGTTTTTGTAGGCAAAATACAAATATGCACCAAATTTAATCAAAATATTGGCTGTTTAGCGTTTCCCGAAATTCATAATAGTTGAGAAAGGTCAATGAGTGCCATGGCAAATGCTACGCATACATTTAAATATGCACATGTAGATATACAAGAACGCACTAACAAACAAAATATCAAGAACCACTACAAAGCCAAGGCCCACCAAAACTGCAAACATTTAAATAAAACAAGTAAGAAGGCTCTAGTCGGGAGAGCCCGACTAGAAGATACCCTGAACCCAGTTGCAATAAATATATTTAATTTATATAAGACTTTGGTATACTGGCTTAGCTTCCATCGATTAAGTTCAATATCTCCGGTGTTTCTCAACCGATTTGGACGAAATTTTCAGAAAAGTTCTATCATTATCCATTACTTCAACCCTCATTTTTAGATTTTCCAAATTCGATATTTTATTGTTATCGATATTATGTGTATATCGGAAACCAGAATAGTTATCGATAATTTGAAGCAAACTTGTTCTGCTCATGGTATAGGAGAACTTAAATACAAAATCAGAAGTCTCTAGCTCTTGTAGTCACTGAAATCCACGCGTTCATACAGACGGACAGACGGACAGACGGACATGGCTATATCGTCTCGGCTGTTGATGCTGATCAAGAATATATATACTTTATAGGGTCGGAGATGCTTCCTTCTGCCTGTTACATACTTTTGCACAAAACTATTATACCCTTATTTACCCATTTTATGGGTTAAGGGTATAAATATATGCATGAAGCACGTTCAAATGTATGTATGCGTGGCTACGACGAGCCAGCATGTGTTGTTGTTGTGTTTTGCCTATTATCAAATGGCACACGCACATGCATACACACAAAGATGAACTTGACCTACATTTTTTTGCAGTCAGCTGTTGCCGTTTTGCCGTCGGCAAATTAAAAATGTTTGTTACATGTTAATATGATATTATAAATTTATTTATATTCAAAATTGAAATGTATAATCAAATATATCATTAATAACTTTTAAGAAAAAATGTAAAAAAACATATTTAAGAAATTGTAGTTTTATTATGTCGATTTTCTTTTAATAAAAAATAAAATTAATCTATAAGTTTTTGGCTTATTATTTTGAATCTTTATTGGTATTAATTGGATTGACTTGTATTGTTTGGCATTGTTTCTTAATCAATGCATTAGAGTACAAAACAAAACCAATCAAAAACACATGTAAGTGACGTGCGTTACAAAAAGAGCGGCAAGTGGAAACAACAACAAATAAATATAGTTAAAAAAAACTAATCAAGTGGAAACGTTGCAGTCGGACGCAACCGACTGCGGCATACTCGATACCAGTATCAAAACAGATAAAAAGAGGCCTGATTGCAAAGGAGTACGGATGGGGCAGGGGTGTACGCTGCCTTAAAGATTCTCCGATGCAGATGGGGATGCCACCAACTATCTTCCTTCCAAACTTGGTGACTCTAGCTAAAAGTTTGTAAGAACTGTTGAAAGGGGGGCTGGGGGCGGTATGGGTGGGCGTGGCATCCAAAGTTTTACTGCAGATCTTTGCGAAATGTCAATTGCTATCTTCATACCAAATTTGGTGACTAGCTCGAAAATTGTTAAAAGTGTGGAAAGGGGGGCTGGGGGCGGTATGGGTGGGCGTGGCATCCAAAGTTTTACTGCAGATCTTTGCGAAATGTCAATTGCTATCTTCATACCAAATTTGGTGACTCCAGCTCGAAAATTGTAAAAAGTGGGGAAAGGGGGGCTGGGAGCGGTATGGGTGGGCGTGGCATCCAAATTTTTGCTGCAGATCTTTGTGGGATGTCAATTGCTATTTTCATACAAAATTTGGTGACTATAGCTCAAAGTTTGTAAAAAGTGGGGAAAAAGCGGCTGGGGCGGAATGGATGGGCGTGGCAGCCAAATTTTTGATGCAGTTTTTGGGGGGTCATCATCACCTATCTTGGCACCAAATTTGGTGGCTCTAGCTCAAAAACTGTAAAAGATATAGGCTTTTTTGACTTAAAAATGCGGGGGGGCTGGGGGCGGAATGGGCGGGCGTGGCTCCAAAACTTTGATGCAATTCTTTTGGGGTTGTTGTCAGCTATCTTCCTACCAAATTTGGTGGCTCTAGCTCCACTACTCTGGAAGATACACGCATTCCCGTTTTTGACGAAGCGTTGGGGCAGACGGGGGTGGCTAGGGCGGTATTGGTAGGCGTGGCATCCAAACTTTTGATGCAGTTTTTGGGGGGTCATCATCACCTATCTTGGCACCAAATTTGGTGGCTATAGCTCAAAAACTGTGGGAGATATAGGCTTTTTTGACTTTAAAATGCGGGGGGGCTGGGGCGGAATGGGTAGGCAGGGCTCCAAAATTTTTGATGCAGTTTTTTGGGGGTTGCTAGTAGCTATCTTCTCACCAAATTTGGTAGTTCTAGCTGTCAGGATGTGCGAAATATGTGGATTTATCGGTTTTGAGTTATCGAATTTATCGATTTGCGAGCCCCCCAGTTATCGTAGAACCCCCATCTTGACACTTTAATTTACTATCCCATAGATAAAGAGAATTGGAAAGTTTCAAGTCTCTAGCTTGAAGGGTGTGGAAAAAAGTTGCGTTCATACAGACGGACAGACGGACAGACGGACAGACACCATGACGGACATTGCACAAACCCAATATACCCTTTACCTTCGGTATCGAGTATAAAAACACGCTTTTAGAGCATATCAAACTAAAAAGTTAAAAATAATTTTTCAAATAAGCTTAAAACAATAATAAATGATAAATACTAGCATTATTGTAAAAAAAAAACGGTGAGCGCTCGATGTACGAGAAATATGGACAAAGCGCCCCACGCTTTTTGTTTTTTAGTTTTTTTTAACTATATTTATTTTTCACTTTTTAGTTCGATGTGTTATAAAAGCGTGTTTTTTAGTTTTTTAAACTATATTTATTTTTTAATTTTTAGTTCTATTAATTATTGAAAAAAAAAAAAATTTGTAAGTTCTAGTTAACATGAACATGGTGCAGATTTAAAAAAAAAAAAATTTTTTTTTTTTCGGCCGTGGACGGGATTAGAACCCACGATCGGTGAGCCCGGGAGCGAAGACCCGCGCCTTAGACCTCTCGGCCAACGAACGAACTTGAGGTAGTGGGATATACTGACAGTAATAAGCCACTTGCTTTTAGTCCAAAGGAGAGTTAAAAAACTTTTTTTTTTCGGCCGTGGACGGGATTAGAACCCACGATCGGTGAGTCCGGGAGCGAAGACCCGCGCCTTATACCGCTCGGCCAACGAACGAACTTGAGGTAGTGGGATATATTGACAGTAATAAGCCACTTGCTTTTAGTCCAAAGGAGAGTTACATACATACAAACATACAAGTGAAGCTAATATAAGCGCTTTTGTGCTGACCCTTCTAACGATACGGTGAGGTTTACAAGCGATTCTTAAAAGTGAATTTTAAACTATGAACTTCTATAGATTGTCATTAATTTTAATAAATTTACTGAAATATTATACTGATCGATTAAATTGCTTGTTTCAGTTTGGCACGCATAAAAGAATTGACTTAGTTGCCTTACACTGCACACCAACAAGATAGCAGTGCAAAACAAAAACAAGCCAAAAAACATGGCGGCATGTGTATTGTAAACAAAGAAGCAATAATCAAAACATGCGCAGCTGTTTGTCGTTGGGTGAACTTTTTTACTCGTTATGTGTCCGCTTTGAAACTGCAGAAAAATCCAAGGCAGCTTAACATCAACAACTCTGTAATGACGTCTTTCTGTTAACTCGTCGCTGATCTTTTGACAGTTAACAATTATAAATTCAGCTAACAAGTGTGAAACATGGATCCAATTTTATTATCAATTTTGGAAAACAACGCTAGAGTAATATATATTGCAATTTGATGCATTTAATTTCATGAAATATTATTTTATAATATACAATAGGAGCGGCTTGGAAGTCTTTGAGAGCGCGATGTGCCGCTGAACTTTTTCAAGGAATGTTTTAGGTGCGAGAGGCACGTTTTCGAAATGCTGATAGCTCAGTTGCCTGGGCTGGCAAAGATGGACACGACGTTTCGCCGGGCTTTTCCCCTTGACAAGCGCATAGCCATTGCGCTGTACACGCTGTTGTCGTCTGCAGAGTACCAAACAGTTGGAACTGTTTGGTATTTCAAAAACGATTGTTGGAGCCATTTTGGTTGATTTTAGCATGCAAGTCATTTCCAAGTTGGCAGACGAGTACATGCCACCGGACTTCTTGACGCAAGAAAAATTGGTTGACTGCGCTAAGGGGTTCGAAAGTCTGGGATTCCCACAATGCTTTGTAGCAATGGGTAAAAAAAAAGTCGGGAGAGCCCGACTAGAAGATACCCTGAACCCATTTGCAATACATAAATTCAATTTATAATTGACTTAGGTATATTGACTTAACTTCAATCGATTAAGCTCGATATCTCCGGTGTTTCTTAATCGATTTGGACGAAATTTTCAGAAAAGTTCTATCGTTACCCAGAGTAGGATGCAGCAGCTGCCGCACCCAATGAAAATAAAGAAAAGGCTATTTGGGTGAATTCAAGCACAAAATTCCTCTTGTAGCTGGGAAATGCGTTTGAAATTCTTTATCCGTGTAGGTTGGAAAAGTTTGTCTCAAATTGTCCATCACACAATTTATTTTTCCTATCGGGAAATCTACCAATTGCACCATTAAAAAATCCTCTTCACCGCCACTTGGATAAGTGGAGCTTGAAATAATTTCATCACCACTGTCGTCATCAATTAACTCACTTATAGTGAAATTTTCATTGTTATTCAAACTCATGTTTCCTGGTCTGATGAACTTGTGGGATGGTTCAGAGGGGGCTAAGCTGAGGCCACCAGGCGGGTCGCGGGTTGCGGATAGCGAACGGCCCTTCGGGGTTAGCTGCGAATAGCGAGAAATCCTCGAGAATAAGCAGTCCCGGACAAACAGCGGGTGCGGTAGGTTTTATCGCACTGACAAGACGCTTGTGTCGCCGTCTTTCAATCATAGCCTCACACACTTCCAACTCCACCACAAATACCCATCTACATCCCTTCCCTCGCATCTCACTCCGGGCTGGGCTAAGGTGTCAATCGGACCGTGCCGAGAGTCAGCCTGGCTGGGGGCCCAGATTAAAAACTAGCCCAGTCTCTAACGGTGGGCTCAGGCAGATGGCGACCGCCTGTTCTATCCAGCCTTACCCGGGTATGGCGGATCTCTGCCCGGGCGGACCATAATTTCTCCGCAACTCGTGGGAACAAATAATGAAGAAAAGTAACAACAACAACTATAGAGTACGGCAGGATATCTCTGCTGCCAGTGTCGCGAGACACTTTGAGGACCGCCTCCTTGGCGGAGACCGGCCCTCCATCTTGGGACCAACCCCACATCGCCCCAAGGAGAGGCAAAGGAGGCATCAGGCGACCAGCGCCGCGACGGGACATCCCCCGCTACCGAAAGCATACGCCAACCGTCGCGGCCGACGGTTAATGCGGTCAGGCGGCACAGTCAGGCGGCACATGGGAGTCAGTAGCCGAAGAAGACCCTTCCGAAACTAAGAGAGCCGGGGGGTATAGATGATCCAAATAGGAAGGGCCTATGTGGATCAAAGGTGAAGTGGTACCTCAGGTATCTGCAGCAGGGACTATCCCCTGCTGAGGCGCTGAAAAAGGCGACCACCGGCAGAGAGACGGCGCAGCAGGCAAGGGGACCAACCCCCAAACGCCTGAATGACACTTTGACGCCACCTACTGATGCCCCCAAAAGGGTGTGTCAGGTGGAGCGTCCAAGCACGTCGAAGGCTACTGCTGCTGCTTCCGTCCCTACGGCTGTAAGGAAACCTTCTCTTCCAGTGCCCACTGCGGCTCGCCCGTCCTACGCTACGATGGCAAAAAGGGTCAAAGTGGCCGTGTTACCTGTGGAATATCCCCAGGTAATGCTCAGTCACGGGGACTTGTCCGCATTGGAGGAGGCCATCCTCGATGAGATTATTCTCTCGGGATGGGGCACCGCGGTTGCGTTCGCGGGCATTCATTTCAGGGTGGGACACCTGGTGATCGAATGCTCTGACGAATGCTCCGCAGATTGGCTGAGGACCATGACATCGAGGTTGCAGACGTGGAAGGGAGTACCCCTTGACTGTAGGGTAGGTGAGGATATCCCCTCGCCACATACCATCACCATTTTTTGTCCAAGGAGCGCTGATCGGTTAACCGAGTCACTACAGATTTTGCTGAGGAATCAGAACATGATCGAGACCGAGGCGTGGAAAGTAATTTCGAGAAGAATGGAGGGTGGAGGTGCGCTGATGGTGATCGGCATCGATGAAGCCTCCAAGGATGCCATTGTGGAGAAGGGCCACCAGGTCTCTTTCCGCTACGGGACCATCCCCGTTAGTGGCCTCAAGAAGTCGACCGCCGGCCAAAATGCCCCCGCCCCCGCCCCAGTTACGGCACCCAAACCAGCAGAGGTGGTACCGTCCCCCTCACCAGAGATGATACCCCCCCACCCGCTGCTTCGGAGGTGTGCCTGGATCTGGCGGACGACGAGGAGCTGGCGGACGCGACGCTCAGCCCAGAAATGCTGGAGGATGGGCTAGACGAGCAGGCGCCAATATCGTCGCAGGAGCTGGCTGCAGAGATGGAGGCAGAAGATGAAGCTGACGTGACGATGACGGGCAGCGACGATGGGGGCAACTCCGGGCCTTCATCGTCAGGAAGCGGAGCGGCGGTAAAGTGATGGTGACGCCTCTCGTCGCCACCACGGGGCCAGCCCAGATAAACCTCCATCGGGCTAAGGCGGCCTCGGCCGTCCTCGCCAGGATGTTTATCAAACAACATCTTGGGCTGGCCCTTGTACAGGAGCCATGGGTGAACGATGGCGTCAAAGGCCTGTACACCGCTAATTCGAAGGTAATCTGGGACCAAAGAGATCCGATACCTAGGACATGTATCATGGTTAGAAAAGGCATTAACTTTACTATGCTTTCAGAATTCCTTACTAGGGACTGCGTGCCCATTGCCGTTAAAGGCAAAGGAAGCGCCCCCCCTATAGTAGTGGTATCCGCCTACTTCGCGGGTGATGAGGCATGGATTCCACCGGAAGTGGAAAAGCTGGTGGATTACTGCAGGAGAGAGAAGCTGCCAATTTTAATCGGCTGCGATGCCAATGCGCACCACACAAAATGGGGCAGCAGCGACATCAACACACGGGGTGAGTGCCTCACTGACTTTATATTCAAATATAACTTAGAAATGTTAAATGTCGGGTCAACACCGACATTCGTAACTAGAATAAGAGAGGAAGTTTTAGACATCACCCTGACCAGTCGGTCTTTACGGCCACATCTCAGAGAATGGCATGTCTCCTCAGAAGAATCTATGTCTGATCATAAGATCATATTTTTTAAGCTTCAGTTTAATACGGAAAGTAACGTTACAACTCGCAACCCCAGAAAAACCAACTGGGAAAAGTTTAGTTCAACCCTAAAACTTAACCTAGCCTCCGAAAGTTTTGGAATAGCCAAACGCACAGGTGAGCTTAATAGAGTTGTACGGAATTTAAATGCATCAGTAACGCATTGAAAAAAGCTGCCCACTAGGCAAAACGCGCAGAGAAATAGATGCCCCATGGTGGAACGATAGTCTAGAGAGACTACGAACATCCACCCGTCATCTCTTCAACAGAGCCAAGAGTGACGGATCATGGGATAAATATCGGGAAAGCCTCACCCTGTACAGCAGGGAAATCCGAAAGGCCAAACGTAGGAACTATAGGGACTTCTGCGAAAGCATAGCTAGTACGACTGAAGGTGCACGGCTCCATAGATCATTATCCAAACGGGCACCGGAGGCAAATCTAGCCCTGAAACGTAGGGACAACACCTTTACGACCAGTAACATGTACAAGCTAGAGCTTCTATTCTAGACGCACTTCCCAGGAAGTATTCCCTGTGGCCCATGCGAAACACTCGAAACGGAAGACAGACACAGACCGACTGCTCTAGACTGGGCACTAGCCAAGTCAGAAGTCACAATGGAGAAGACACAATGGGCAATTGGAACTTTCCAGCCCTATATTGTTAAGTAGACTTGCCAGCAGGGGTATCCAATGCCAGGGCTATGCCGATGACATTGTGATAATAGCGCGGGGCAAGTATGAGGAAACTCTGTGTGAAATTATCCAACTGGGACTTAGGATCACGTATGACTTGTGTAGCGAGGTTGGACTCAACCTAACCCCTACAAAAACCGTCATAGTTCCGTTCACCAGGATGTATAAGTTGCAGAGGATGGAGATATTAGGCTCGCGGGGAGTCGAATAGTAACAAGCAAGGAAGTCAAATACCTTGGGGTCACATTTGACAGTAAATTGAACTTTGGGATCCATATTCAGAATACGATTCTAAAGTGCTGCAGAGCACTCTACACATGTCGTAGAATAGCGGGGAAATCATGGGGAACCTCTCCAAAAGTTTTGAGATGGCTATACCTCATGGTAGTAAGGCCCATGCTCACATACGAAGCAATTGCATGGGGGGACAAGGCACAGCAAATCACTGTGCAGAGGCAATTACATAAATTGCAAAGAATGGCCTGTGTAGGAATCACTGGAGCGATGAGGACCTGTCCCACATCGGCACTAGAGGTTCTGTTGGAGATTACCCCACTCCATCACACAATTAGGCTACAGCAGAAAGCTGCATTATTAAGAATGTCGATCGAGGGAGTTGGCAAAGAGCATATTCTGAGCCAACTAAATGCAGATATGCTGTCAGGTGAACTTCCCCTATTGGCACAGCCTAGGGACGAAATGAAAGCCGAGCACATGTTCGAGCAAAAATTTCAAGTTCACCTGAGCAGCAAAAAGGAGTGGACATCTCTTGAAAAGGTCCACCAAATGAAATCCCACACCATCAAATGGTACACCGATGGATCCCTTACCAGCCAAGGCTCCGGTCTTGGAGTGGTAGGCCCTCGGCTAAAATACCATGAGTCCCTACGTAAGCACACCAGCATCTTCCAGGCTGAGGTATGTGCAATAGGGAGGTGTGTGGACTTTAATCTGAAGCGTAACTATCGGAATAGGGATATAGCTATATTATCAGATAGTCAAGCAGCCATTATGGCACTCAGCAAGATCGAAATTAGGTCGAAGGTAGTTCGCGAGGTGCGAACCAAGCTAAACACTCTGTGACTACATAATAGGCTAACCCTAAGATGGGTCCCAGGACATGTTAACATAGAACGAAGAGGCAGACAAGCAAGCAAGGCTGGAGGCAGCGACACCCCTCATAGGACCCGAGCCGTACTGTGGGATAGAAAGAAGCACAATACGGCAGGAAATTAGGAGTGAAGAGAAACTCTTGCGCGAAATGAGCTGGGCGCAGTCCCCAGGACTCAGACAAGCCAAGTGTCTTCTTGGAACTTACAATCTGAAAAGATTCAAGCAGATTATAAATATGGGAAAGAATAGACTCAGGATAATCACCGGTCTTTTGACAGGACACTGCAGACTAAGGGGTCACCTAGCCAAGCTAGGAATCGCTAGTAATGATACATGTAGATTCTGCGATATGGAAAGGGAATCCTCCTTGCATATCATAGCAGAATGTGTAGCCTTAGTGGGGAAGAGAAGCAGGTTTCTAGGAAAACATGTTATTCAGTTCACTGACCTGAAGACCATCGATCCAGTAAATATACTTGCCTTCGTACAAGGACTGGGTCTGATGGAAGAGCTTTAAGCCAAGAAGGGGGCACAACAGATCTTTTAGGTCGCAGTGCACTTTACCCCAATTATAATAATAATAATAATAAACTCATGTTTGTCATGTCAGTCAGCTGTTGCTTCATTTGCTCTAACTTTCACCTTTTTTGTTCGATAGTAGCACTACACTTTTTTACACTTAAAATTTTCAGAGTTGTATTTTTCGTGTTCTGTTCTGCCCTGCACTACCCTACACTTTCTACTATCAAACAGACCTAATGGGTGTTGAAGTAATGGAACTTTAGAACTTTTCTGAAAACTTCGTCCAAATCGGTTAAGAAACACCGGAGATAGCGAATTTTATCGATTGAAGCTAAGTCAGCATACCAAAGTCTTACATAAATTTAATTTATTTATAGCAACTGTGTTCAGGGTATCTTCTAGTCAGGCTCTCCCGATAGAGCCTTCTTACTTGTTTAAAGGTAGCCCACGTCTCGTTCCTTGGATCACTCATCGTGAAACAACACGCAGCCATGTCAGTCAGCACCACAAACATTGGGCAGACGATCAGGGCTAATACTGTATGACATGGCCCGCTCCTCAATTCCCTCCAAGAATGCGAATGTGAACCTATTAAACTTCAACTACAGGCCTGATCTGGGACGACCATATAGTTCCTATGACCGCCATCCTCCATGTACCGAGTATCCATACCGTATCGACTGCCGCAATCCTCGAACTCCGTGACGCTATGCCTTTTCCTCGTTGGTGCCACGCAATTCATATGCTATCATGGCTATACAGTACGACCTCGCTCAACGCAACCCTCGTTACACACAACTTCTCGATAATTGCAACAACCGAATTCTTAACATTATAGACTGTTTACACAACTTAAAAAAAAATTACCTCAATAAGGCAACTCCTTGAGTAAATTTTATGGTTACAAAAGCTCGTGGCTCGTGGCCAACAGAAAATGTTCCCTAGGTTTTTGCAACCATCTCATGTTTCGAAATTGGCCAGACTTTAATATGTTGCGTTGAGCGAGGTCGTACTGTATATCATTATTCCCCCCCCCCCCCCCCCCCCCCCCCAAATATTCTATTTTATTATTTTTTGTCAATTTTTCTTTATCAAATTTTTATTCATTAAATTTTTTTTTCCTAAATTTTAATTTTTTTTTTTGACTTGTCTTGGTCAGATTTTATTTTATTTGAATTTTTTATTGTAAAATCTCTATTTAAGCGTCAGGGATTGACTCCACTGCGCCAATCCGTCTAGCTACACAGCTACTGTTGTGTTCCGGAATCCTACCTTCCCTCTCTTAGTCGTTCGGCCCTTATGTTCACTTTTTCTGTTACCCTTCACCATAGGATATCTATGTTAATGTTAACGCTTCGCCTGCTAACGTGAAACTTATGTTTATTTATACTTCATAAATTCATATCCATTTGTGTTTCTTTTATCTATCTATATCTAGACATTTCATTTGTGTTTCTTATGTAAAGGAAGAGCCATTTATGATCTACTTTACTTGTTAAAAAACTAAGAACACGCTCAACGCACGAACACCTGCTGATGGGGACTGACCGGCCTGCCTGCACTTTCTGCGGGGAACGCCTAAATGTTAACCACCTACTCGACTCATGTCCAGTCCCCTCTTCACTCCTTAAAGATCCTTCCGTCCTAAACATACAAAAATTTATAATTGTTTTAAACACAGCAAATCTTAAAATTTAAAACATGAACCTACGCGTAAGTCTTAAAATTAAAAAAATATATATAAACGCAAGTTTTATAACACCTTAACTATACATTCTATATCTCGAGTCGAAGGCCTTAGTATCTAGCACTCATATTTTTATATTTGATTTGAAATTTAGTTTTAAATTGAATTTGTTTAAATAAAAAAAATAAAAAATAAGTTCTCCCAGATCATGAGCAGAACCAGTTTGCTTAAAATTATCGATAACTTTTATGGTTTCCGATATACACATGCAATCGAGAACAAAATATATCGAATTTGGAAAATATAAAAATGAGGGTTGAAGTAATGTATAAAGATTGAACTTTTCTGAAAATTTCGTCAAAATCGGTTTAAAAAACACCGGAGATATCGAATTTAATCGATTGAAGCTAAGTCAGTATACCAAAGACAATTATAAATTGAATTTATTTATTGCAACTGGGTTCAGGGTATCTTCTAGTCGAAGATCTTACTGTACGGGAGCTGTACGGGCTTTTGCGTAAAGGCCTTTCAATGTAACCAATTGTGCTAGTATGCACAAAATTATTTCCTATTAAAGTTTGTGTTAATTATATTGTAATGGAAAAATTTAAATTTAAGTAGACGTTGGGTGAAAACGAGAGCTGTGATCGAAGGAGTACACAAAACTTTTTATTTGAGTTGTAGACCAAAAAGAGTAGGGCTGCAGCAATAAGTTCACTCTGCGTGTCTAAGCGCTTAAACAAATTAATATGCTGCGAGTTCTGCGACGCAAGTTTACTTGCAATTGCGTAGAGTCAAGACCAAAGTTGCCATTTCCGCTTTTATCCCGTCAGATCTGACTGTTTTTAAACGCGATTGCGGGAAAAATTTGAAAATTTCAGGAATCGCAAATTCTGGCTTCTTATACAATTAACTCATAAAATGGATAAAAAGGGTATAATGGCTCTGTGCAAAAGGTATGTTACAGGCAGAAGGAAGCAACTCCAACCCCATAAAGTATATATATATTCTTGATCAGCATCAACAGCCGAGACGATATAGCCATGTCCGTCTGTCCGCCCGTCTGTCCGTCTGTATGAACGCGTGGATCTCAGAGACTACAAGAGCAAGAGACTTCAGATTTTGTATATAATCTCTATATATATAAAAGAGTTTGTCCTGATTATAATGGAAGAGCCACAGTCTAAACGAAAAAAGCTAGAAGGCTGAAATTTTCACACAATTTTCCATGCAGGTAGGTGGTGAGCACTAAGAAGGGAATTTTTGTTTGGACAACTCCTTCAAGTACCTCCCATACGATTTGGAGCACTTTTTACCCATTTTAAAAAACAAATTACAATTACAACAAGTACCCATTCCACTACTGTCGCCTGATTGTAGCACAAGCTGAGAGTTTGATCGCGAGCGAGAATACAAAAACAAAACAAATGCGCAGTGACGCCTTCGCGTCGCACAAGCAAATTCATAAACAAGTAAGAAGGCTCTAGTCGGGAGAGCCCGACTAGAAGATACCCTGAACCCAGTTGCAATAAATAAGGGAGAAGCCCTAATAGTGAACACCCCTAAGGTTTTTGGGATATTAAATTGTCAGATATCAACGTAAAGCTTAGCTGTTGGTATCGTAGGAAAGCTAGTTCAATTGCCCATCGATCAGTGTAAGGCATTATACACATTTCATTCGTTTTTTTAAAGATATATAGGATTTAATGAAAAAAGTCAAAATCACGATTTTCGATAAAGTGCCCCTGTAGTAGTCACTCCCCTTAATCTTGTCAAAATAGAGCTAATAAAATGAAATAAAATGCCAAATCATTGTTTTTATTTATGCTTTTGTATTTTATGCAATTAAACACTCAAAAACAACCGAATTTAATAATTTATTAAAATTTATTACTCGTAAAAAACAGTATCGCCAGCGATGCAGCGATGTATCGATTAAAGTATCGATTTATGCATCGCACGCTCAACATCGCACACACAAGAACAATAAATTTTTAGATTACCCAGAAACTTGTTTATGTTGTGCGCAGATGACGTCACAATGCATGTGTTGAATATTTGCCTTGGTTATATGCATCATATGTGACGTCATCTGCGCAATGCGTTATCTGTCTTAATTGTGTAATGTTGCTATTAAAAAGGGCGCAAACTTTTAAGCAAATCTACAAAAAATTAAGTCAAGTTTTATGCCAACTCATAATAAATTCATTTTATTAATTTTTCTTCATTTTTCTTAATAAAACTTTTTCTTGCTCTTCTTGCAAATCATAACAAATTCATTTAACATTGTTTTAACTAAATAATAATAAAATTTTTCTATTCTTCCTAAGTCAGAACGCATCTGTTCCTTGTGTGAATTTGACACAATTTTGAAATTCGGCTTTTGCGGCTTTTCTACTTATCAATTGTGAATTTTGGTTCACTGAACAAATTTTGAAGAATTTTCAGATATTTTGAAATTATGATTAACAGCACCGAGTAATTTTCGTGGCGAAATCATTTTGGCGCCCACACGCAATTAAGAGCAACGCGAGAGACGCAAAGTGATACGATAGTCGATACAAATATCGATAAGTGTTAAAGTGTATCACATCGTATGTGACCAGAACACGCAGAAACATAATTTTACACACGAAACTTTTTTCCACACCCTTCAAGCTAGAGACTTGAATTTCAATTGAACAGAAAAAATGTTGGATTACAGATTATGAAAGGGCAAGAAAAAACGATTAAGAAAATTATTTATTTCCCTTTGCTGAAACTTGAAATAATACAATTCCAACGCGTTGAAAAGTTACAAAGCTTACGTCGAAATATCGGTATTTTAATTTTAGTCTCTGGTGCATCCAAAACTTAGTATAAACACCAGTAGACTACATAAAAAGCAAGCCGGCACTAAGAGCTATCAATCACAGTGATTAGACCCCGCTAGCATCAAAACTCGCCAAAATATTCCGGTTGACCTATTTAGGGGCTATGACCGTCACTAGGGCTTCTCCCTTATATTTAATTTATTTAAGACTTTGGTATACTGGCCTAGCTTCCATCGATTAAATTTGATATCTCCGGTGTTTCTCAACCGATTTGGACGAAATTTTCAGAAAAGTTCTATCATTATCCATTACTTCAACCCTCATTTTTAGATTTTCCAAATTCGATATTTTATTGTTATCGATATTATGTGTATATCGGAAACCAGAATAGTTATCGATAATTTGAAGCAAACTTGTTCTGCTCATGGTATAGGATACTTCAATACAAAATCAGAAGTCTCTAGCTCTTGTAGTCTCTGAGATCCACGCGTTCATACAGACAGACAGACGGACAGACAGACGGACAGACGGACATGGCTATATCGTCTCGGCTGTTGATGCTGATCAAGAATATATATACTTTATAGGGTCGGAGATGCTTCCTTCTGCCTGTTACATACTTTTGCACAAAACCATTATACCCTTATTCACCCATTTTATGGGTTAAGGGTATAAAAAAGGTTCTTACACTTGTAAAAAAGAAACGGATTTCCGCTTCTTAATGAATAAGTGCAAACACATTTAAGTGAACAATGCGCTTGAAAATAATTTTCATAATTTTATGTACATGTATCACTTCGCACAGTGCACATTTTTTATACTCGATACCGAAGGTCAAGAGTACGTTGGGTTTGTGCAATGTCCGTCATGGTGTCTGTCCGTCTGTCCATCTGTATGAACGAAACTTTTTTCCACACCCTTCAAGCTAGAGACTTGAATTTCAATTCTCTTTATCTATGGGATAGTAAATTAAAGTGTCAAGATTGGGGATCTACGATAATTAGGGGGCTGGAAAATCGATAAATTCGATAACTCAAAAACGATGAATCCGCATATTTCACACACCCTTACAGCTAGAACTATCAAATTTGGTAAGAAGATAGCTACTAGCAACCCCCAAAAAACTGCATCAAAAATTTTGGAGCCACGCCTTCCCATTCTGCCCCCAGCCCCCCCGCATTTTAAAGTCAAAAAAGCCTATATCTCCCACAGTTTTTGAGCTAGAGCCACCAAATTTGGTGCCAAGATAGGCGATGATGACCCCCCAAAAACTGCCTTAAATGTTTGGATGCCACGCCCACCAATACCACCCTAGCCGCCCCCAGCTGCCCCAACGCTTCGTCAAAAACGAGAATGCGTGTATCTTCCAGATTTGTGGAGCTAGAGCCACCAAATTTGGTAGGAAGCTAGCTGGTAACGAACCCCAAAAAACTGCATCAAAGTTTTGGAGTCACGCCCACCCATTCCGCCCCCAGCCCCCCCGCATTTTAAAATCAGAAAAGCTTATATCTCCCACAGTTTTTGAGCTAGAGCCACCAAATTTGGTGCCAAGATAGGTGATGATAACCCCCCAAAAACTGCATAAAAAGTTTGGATGCCACGCCCACCAAAACCACCCTAGCCGCTCCCAGATGCCCCAACGCTTCGTCAAAAACGGGAATGAGTGTATCTTCCAGAGTTGTGGAGCTAGAGCCACCAAATTTGGCAGAAAGATAGCTTGCAACGACCCCCAAAAAACTGCATCAAAGTTTTGGAGCCACGCGCACCCCTTCCACCCCCTTTCACCACCTTTTACAATCTTTGAGCTAGAGTCACCAAATTTTGTATGAAGGTAGCAATTGACATTCCACAAAGATCTGCAGCAAAAATTTGGATGCCACGCCCACCCATACCACCCCCAGCCCCCCTTTCCCCACTCTTACAAACTTCGAGCTGGAGTCACCAAATTTTGTATGAAGATAGCAATTGACATTCCACAAAGATCTGCATCAAAAATTTGGATACCACGCCCACCCATACCGCCCCCAGCCACCTCTTCCCACATTTAACAGACTTTGAGTTAGAGTCACCAAATTTGGAAGCAAGGTAGCAATTGACACTCCACATAGGTCTGCAGGAAAACTTTGGATGCCACGCCCACCCATACCACCCCCAGCCCCCCTTTCCCCACTTTTTACAATCTTCGAGCTAGAGTCACCAAATTTGGTATGAAGATAGCATTTGACATTTCGCAAAGATCTGCAGTAATAATTTAGATGCCACACCCACCCATACCGCCCCCAGCCCCCCTTTCCACAGCTCTTACAAACTTTCAGCTAGAGTCACCAAATTTGGAAGGAAGATAGTTGGTGGCATCCCTATCTGCATCGGAGAATCTTTAAGGCAGCGTACACCCCTGCCCAATCCGTACCCCTTTGCAATCAGGCCTCTTTTTACCTGTTTTAATACTGGTATCGAGTATGCCGCAGTCGGTTGCGTCCGACTGCAACGTTTCCACTTGTTTTTTTTTTCAAATTTGTGTGCCTTTGACAATTGATTTACGACCCAAGTAGCGTTTGTTGTTGTTGTCAGTGTTGTTGTTGGGCCCACAATGCTACTTTTTGTTGCTGTCATTGATTAAACAAAAGCAACAACATAACAAAACTTGGTGCGTCTAGAAAAATTTCCCACACCAGAATATTTTATGGTGGTGGATTCGCCTACTTGCTGCTTATATAACTTAGACAAAACGTAACACACTAACATTATTGATATATTATTGATATACAATTTCGAATAAGCAAAGGGCGTTCACATAAGCGCGCGTGTTGCTCTTATGGTAAGCAGATAATTTGAAATCTCGCTCCGATCATGCTCCTTTTCTGTTGCTCATTTACGTTCACTCTCTATTTTATTTTCAAACATAAATCTTAATATCCCTATCTCCTCCGCACTCACTAAGCTAAGCTAACCATTACTAAGAGGCTGCTGTTTAAGGAATTGCATTGCCTAACTTGCACCATCCATACCTAGCTCTTAAGTGCAAGCGTTGTGTGTATGAGCTCGGGATCTGCTGCTTAGAGAAATAACTGTAAAGCTCTTTCCAACATTATGTTTTAACATACAATGGTAAGGGAATTGGTTATGCATTTTAGTTCATATTTAATGTGAACAAAGAAAGTTACTTTTCGTTTCAGTGAATTTTTTAATATTGTTATACTCGATACCGAAGGTAAAGAGTATATTGGTTTTGTGCAATGTCCGTCATGGTGTCTGTCCGTCCGTATGTGTGCAAGTTTTTTCCACACCCTTCAAGCTAGTAGGGACTTGAAACTTTCCAATTCTCTTTATCTATGGGATAGTAAATTAAAGTGTCAAGATTGGGGTTCTACGATAACTGGGGGGCTGGCAAATCGATAAATTCGATAACTCAAAAACGATAAATCCGCATATTTCACACACCCTTACAGCTAGAACTACCAAATTTGGTAAGAAGATAGCTACTAGCAACCCCCAAAGAACTGCATCAAAAATTTTGAAGCCACGCCTCCCCATTCCGCCCCCAGACCCCCCGCATTTTAAAGTCAAAAAAGCCTATATCTCCCACAGTTTTTGAGCTAGAGCCACCAAATTTGGTGCCAATTTAGCTGATGATGACCCCCCAAAAACTGCACCAAAAGTTTGGATGCCACGCTTACCAATACCGCCCTAGCCGCCCCCAGATGCCCAAACGCTTCGTAAAAAACGGGAATGCGTGTATCTTCCAGAGTAGTGGAGCTAGAGCCACCAAAATTGGTAAGAAGATAGCTGGCAACGACCCCAAAAAAGCTGCATCAAAGTTTTGGAGCCACGCCCACCCATCCCGCCCCCAGCCCCCCCGCATTTAGAAATCAGAAAAGCCTATATCTCCCACAGGTTTTTAGCTAGAGTCACCAAATTTGGTGCCAAGATAGATGATGATGACCCCCCAAAAACTGCATCAAAAGTTTGGATGCCACGCCCACCAATACCGCCCTAGCCACCCCCATCTGCCCGAACGCTTCGTCAAAAACGGGAATGCGTTTATGTTCCAGAGTAGTGGAGCTAGAGCCACCAAATTTGGCTGGCAACGACCCCCAACAATCTGCATCAAAGTTTTGGAGCCTAGCCCATCCATTCCACCCCCCTTTCCCCACCTTATACAAACTTTGAGCTAGAGTTACCAAATTTGGTATGAAGGTAGCATTTGACATTCCACAAAGATCTGTATCAAAAATTTGGATGCAATTCCACCCATACCGCCCCCAGCCCCCCTTTCCCCACTTTATACAAACTTCGAGCTAGAGTCACCAAATTTGGTATGAAGATAGCAATTGACATCCCACATGGATGGGCATCAAAATTTTTAATACTGGTATCCAGTATACCGCAGTCGGTTGCGTCCGACTGCAACGTTTCCACTTGTTTATATTAAGGATAATAATAACATCGAAAGTTACTTTTTTAATCAGTGAGTTTTTCAATGTTCTGATTTTCGTATTATATATACATATATACATTCCTTTAAAATACGTAAGTATATATATTCAATTTTATTGAATTCTATACTTACGTATAGACACTGTAACGTTGTAACAATCGTTTTACAATGAAGTCAATTGACTCACAGCCAAATTAAAATATGTCTATTGAAACTTTAGATATTAGTGGTGTTTTGGTGCCGCATTCAGTTGTTGCCATAATTGGTGACGTAGCCTGCCTTTTTAAATCTATTTCCAAAATTTTTAATTGGTAGGCAAGATTTCCATGAAACCAAACGCCAAAATGTTGTTGAACATGTTGTAACCAACTGGGAAACTTTTGCTTGCTTCAGCATAAACTTAAATGGAGAGTGTTATAGCTCTTCTGAACAATATGAGTGCGATATGTCAAATTCAAATACTTATGGTACTGCATGTGAGCTCCAAGCAGCAGCAGAAATTTATGTTGTAAATTTTTAAGTTTTTCTGAATTTATGAATTTTACTATGCTTTTGAAATAGCTTACAAGTCAGATAAAATTACTCAGCTTGGTGGTATGAATTTGATATGCAAACATTTGGATGCTTTAAGATGGAAAAATGAGCCCCTGGGTATCTGTTGCAAGGCAGGAAAGGTTAAAATTTCACAAAATGAAATTTTGCCTGATCCACTTAAAAGCTTAATAATTGGTGGACATCCAAGGCATGATCATTTCATTGATCGAAGAAAGTATAACAGCTGCTTTCAAATGACTTCTTTTGGTAGTACAAAAATTTTAAATGAAAGTTGGTCAACCTTTAAAGTCCAAGGACAAGTGTATCACTTAATTGGTAGTGTCCGACCTTTGTCAAATGAAGAAATGCAGTTTCTTGAAATTTGTTTTGTTGGTGATGATGAAATATTGATTGTAGCGTAGTAAAGGATCTTCAATGTATGTTTCATCATCATAGTCTTTATGTTAAAGATCTAACAAGTAAGAAGGCTCTAGTCGGGAGAGCCCGACTAGAAGATACCCTGAACCCAGTTGCAATAAATATATTTAATTTATATAAGACTTTGGTATACTGGCTTAGCTTCCATCGGTTAAGTTCAATATCTCCGGTGTTTCTCAACCGATTTGGACGAAATTTTCAGAAAAGTTCTATCATTATCCATTACTTCAACCCTCATTTTTAGATTTTCCAAATTCGATATTTTATTGTTATCGATATTATGTGTGTATCGGAAACCAGAATAGTTATCGATAATTTGAAGCAAACTTGTTCTGCTCATGGTATAGGATACTTCAATACAAAATCAGAAGTCTCTAGCTCTTGTAGTCTCTGAGATCCACGCGTTCATACAGACGGACAGACGGACAGACAGACGGACAGACGGACATGGCTATATCGTCTCGGCTGTTGATGCTGATCAAGAATATGTACACTTTATAGGGTCGGAGATGCTTCCTTCTGCCTGTTACATACTTTTGCACAAAACCATTATACCCTTATTTACCCATTTTATGGGTTAAGGGTATAAAAATGGCTCTCAATAAAATACCAACAAGTACTAAAGATTATAAATTGGTTATACATGCTGAACGAACACCCGCTGGTGCACATTAAGGGCTGTACAATGCACCTCTATCAAGCGAAGTAGCTTTAGTTATTGTTGGTCAGCAATTTGAAAAGCGCGATATTATTATTGAAAGTCATAATAATAAATGACATCGTATAAGTGAGGTGCATCAATCTTACGATGCGTTTCAGCACCCATTGCTATTTCCTTATTGCGAAGATGGCTGGATATACCGCAATGGAACCCATTATTAAAACAAGTGGAAACGTTGCAGTCGGACGCAACCGAATGCGGTATACTCGATACCAGTATTAAAAATTTTGATGCCCATCCATGTGGGATGTCAATTGCTATCTTCATACCAAATTTGGTGACTCTAGCTCGAAGTTTGTATAAAGTGGGGAAAGGGGGGCTGGGGGCGGTATGGGTGGAATTGCATCCAAATTTTTGATGCATATCTTTGTGGAATGTCAATTGCTATCTTCTTAACAAATTTGGTGACTCTAGCTCAAAGTTTGTAAAAGTGGGAAAAGGGGGGCTGGGGCGGTATGGTTGGGCGTGGCATTCAAATTTATGGTGCAGATCTTATGGGATGTCAATTGCTATCTTCATACCAAATTTGGTGACTCTAGCTCGAAGTTTGTATAAAGTGGGGAAAGGGGGGCTGGGGGCGGTATGGTTGGGCGTGGCATCCAAATTTTTGCTGCAGATCCTTGTGGAATGTCAAATGCTACCTTCATACTAAATTTGGTGACTCTAGCTCGAAGCATGTAAAAGGTGGTGAAAGGGGGGCTATGGGGCTTGGGGCGGTATGGGTGAGCGTGGCATTCAAATTTTTGCTGCCGATCCATGTAGGATGTCAATTGCCCTCTTCATACCAAATTTGGTGACTCTAGCTCGAAGTTTGTATAAAGTGGGGAAAGGGGGGCTGGGGGCGGTATGGGTGGGCGTGGCATCCAAATTTTTGATGCAGATCCTTGTGGAATGTCAAATGCTACCTTCATACCAAATTTGGTGACTCTAGCTCAAAGTTTGTATAAGGTGGGGAAAGGGGGGCGGAATGGATGAGCTAGGCTCTTAAACTTTGATGCAGATTGTTGGGGGTCGTTGCCAGCTATCTTCCTACCAAATTTGGTGGCTCTAGCTCCACTACTCTGGAATATACACGCATTCCCTTTTTTGACGAAGCGTTGGGGCAGATGGGGGTGGCTAGGGCGGTATTGGTGGGCGTGGCATCCAAAATTTTGATGCAGTTTTTAGGGGGTCATCATCATCTATCTTGGCACCAAATTTGGTGACTCTAGCTCAAAAACTGTGGGAGATATAGGCTTTTCTGATTTCTAAATGCGGGGGGGCTGGGGGCGGGATGGGTGGGCGTGGCTCCAAAATTTTTGATGCAGTTTTTTGGGGGTTGCTAGTAGCTATCATCTTACCAAATTTGGTAGTTCTAGCTGTAAGGGTGTGTGAAATATGCGGATTTATCGTTTTTGGGTTATCGAACTTATCGATTTGCCAGCCCCCCAGTTATCGTAGAACCCCAATCTTGACACTTTAATTTACTATCCCATAGATAAAGAGAATTGGAAAGTTTCAAGTCCCTAGCTTGAAGGGTGTGGAAAAAACTTGCACACATACGGACGGACAGACACCATGACGGACATTGCACAAAACCAATATACTGTTTACCTTCGGTATCGAGTATAAAAAGGAGGAACCAAAAAAAAAAAGATATCTGCGTTAAGCTTTTACAGCTATAAAATAATGATTCCTCAATCTGAGATAAACCATTTAATTTATTTACGTGCCCTTTATAGTCATTTAATGGTTGATATGTATGCTAAAATTGAAACAGAAAGGTTAAATTATATTCGCTACAATCAAGCGAAACTCAGAGCAGATAGCTATATACATCTACAAGATGCAATAGACCAACAAGATGTTGCACAGCTCAACTTGATTAGATGGTAATTTTACCATCTTCTTTTACAAGCTCTGGCCGTCAGCCGTCAGGTGCTACAGGGGGATGATCACGCAGTGTCTAATGCCGGTACTTGTACTGGTATCTAGGCTGCGTGCCGTATCTGTAGTGCACTGGCGGAAGTGCGACTATACTCTCCTCGCGAGGGCGGCTGGAAACAGGCTCTTGGTTAGGTCATGTCTCTGCCAATGAGTGCTGGCAAATCGTAGTCGGGCGAGAGAAGACAACTCTCCAAATCACCTCAAGCCAAGGTGGAACAGCATACGCCGATGGTTGCGTGGCCGGGGAGTAGCTCGGTCTCGAGTATGCGGACTCAGAGGGAACAGCCGACCCACCCTGTTTTATGTAGGCTTCCCGCGGTACATGGGCTCTGCCGCGGGTGACGATCCCCTTCTCTATTACTCGTGGGAACAATATGAACTCAAATACTAACAACAAAACAACAAACATAGAGGCCGACACTCGCCCAAAGTCGGATGGTACTAACAATCCCTCATCTTCTGCGCTGCCCGGTAAGCCAGCGGGCAGTGCTATTCCAGGTGTAAGCGGGAAGGTTCCGGACAGGCAGCCGAGTCGTGGGGCGAGACCTGGATACAAGGTTCCGGCTAGAGCTCCGCAGAGCATACATGCGGCGGGCTCAGCCTCCACCCCAAACCGGGCCTCAATCTCGATAAAGCCGAGCATGCCCGGACCTAAGAAGCCGTCGTACAACGACAAGAGACGTGCTGCGGGTATCTTGACCCGGAACCTGTCTGGCACAGAAACATCGCCAGAAGGTTCGCAGCTGGTGGAGTGGGCAAAATCAATTTTGCCCGATTTTCATCCAGCTGCAGCGAAAGAGCCAGATGCCGCTAAGCCAAAGCGGCAGCTACCGGAAGCTAGTAGTGCACCACAAGCCAAGCGGTCGCGCCAGCAGCTCGGGACGAAATCCTACGCCGAGGTGACGAGGGGTAAGGTTATTCTCGGTGTCCTGGATAAGGGCAGCGGGGGGGGCCAAATCCCGAGGAGCCAGTGGCCGTGGGTGGAGAACGAGCTGCAAGGAGCCTTTATGCAGATCATGCTGGCAAATGGAGGACCACCGCCCGTATGCCAAGATGCCGGCTGGCATCAAGGTTGCGTGAAGGTGGTGGCATGTGCTGATATGCACTCAGCCAAGATCTACAAAGAGGCCATTTCTGCCCTGGGTGAAGTCTACCCTGGGGCCAAGTTGGAGGCTGTGGACTGGAAGGATGTGCCCAGCAGGCCTAGGGCTCGAGTATGGGTATCGGCTAAACCCGATGATCCGGCCGAGATCCTAAAGGTCTTCCAATTTTGCAACCCACAGCTGCAGTCAAACGACTGGCGGGTGGCAAAATTGGAAAAGGCGGATGGTCCACGGCGCCAGATTCTCTTGGTGTTGAACGACAAGACTGTCGAGCACCTCGCCAAGTCCGGCGACACCTTACAGTACGGCTTTAAAACCGTGGCTGTTAGGGTGTATCGCTCGGACAAGGCCAACGAGTCCGTCGTGCAAGAGCCAGACCTGGAGATCGACAACGACGAGGATCTAGATGAGGAAGAGCTATTAGGTTATGCCTCTGAGACATCAGAGCTAGCCCGAGATCTCTCCCGGCTAGGCCACAGCGGGGGACACATAGAGGTAGAGGACGATGAAGATGCCGACATTACTGTGGTGGAGAAGAATTTGAAGAATGTCCTTGAGACTTCTTCAGATAAATCTACACCACAGTAAGGCATCATTGGCTGCTCTTCTGCTGTACCTGGAGAGGGGTACAGTAGACATAGTCCTTATACAGGAACCCTGGGTGTGTGGTGGCAGGGTTTCTGGACTGAGGACACAAGAACACAAGCTACTAGTAGCTGGAACCGAAGGTAGATATTAGAACCTGCATACTTGCAAAAAGACATTTAAACATATTTTTGCTCCCAAAGTATAGCGACGCAGACAACACTGCAGCGTGTCTGGAGCTGGAGACGGAACCAATCCGACTAGCCTCTAGCTACTTCGCCCACGACCATAAGGGCGACCCTCCGCATCCGTCGCTTCGCCAGCTGATCGCCGACTGCGAGCTGGGAGGCCTTCGGCTAATAGTGGGCTGCGACGCAAATGCCCATCATCATCAGTGGGGAAGCACTGATACAAACGTAAGTGGTGAGTTGATTTTTGACTACCTTCTCAATACCAACATGCTTATTTGTAATAATGGTAAATACCCGACCTTTATTATCAAAAACCGCAGGGAAGTCCTAGATATTACTCTTGTCTCTGCCTCTTTATGGGATAAAATCCTCTCTTGGAGGGTGCTGGATGAGCACTCCTTCTCGGATCACAGGTATATTGAAACCATACTACAGATCCAAAGTCCCAAACCAACTCAGTTCAGAAACTTAAGAAGAACTGATTGGAAGAATTACGCTGTTTCTCTGCAAAGATTGCTCCCTGAAACTCCACCTGAAGGGCCAAATACCGTCGAGTATACAACCTTTCTCATAAGAAAATTCAGTAAAGCGTGTGAAAACGCCCTGAATGCATCTTGTCCCATTAGCAGACCAAAAGGAAGAAGAAACCCCTTGGTGGACTGCTAAAATCGGAGAGTTGAGGGCAGCTGCCAGAAAACTCTTCAATAAAGCAAAGGCTCAAAATGACGAACAGACATGGGCTGACTACAAGGCAGGGCTCTCCGTGTTCAAAAGGAGCTTCGCAAGCAAACGAACTTCTTGGAAAACTTTCTGCTCAGAGATAGATAGTACTTTCGAAGCAGCCAGACTAAGGAAGCTACTAAGTAAAACTCCTCAGTCTCTTGGTTTCATCAAGAATGCAAACGATGAATGGACATCATCCAGTGAAGAATCACTAACCTTACTCCTGGACACACATTTTCCGGGGGGAAGTAGATCGCCAAGACCTTGTGATCTGCACGCTAGCGGGGAGACACAGAAGCTCTTGCAATTGCTCAGTGAAAGCAATATCCATCGGGTAATTAAGAGCTTCAAACCCTATAAATCACCAGGAATAGACAATATCATTCCTGCCTAATTGCAGTCCGCGGGGAAATTAGCCATAAATTGGCTTAAGAACATATTCTCCAGGGTTTTTAAAAGTGGTATAATCCCGGGGCCATGGCTGTAATCGAAAGTAGTTTTCATCCCAAAAGCCGGAAAACCCTCGCACACAACAGCCAAAGATTTTCGACCTATCAGTCTCTCGTCTTTTCTACTGAAAACGATGGAGAGGCTGCTCTGTCTTCATTTGAGAAGCACTATTCCCATATCGCTTCTCTCACCAGTTCAGCATGCCTATTCTAAGGGCAAGTCTACCGAGACCGCACTGCATGCACTTACTGCATACATTGAAAAGTCTATACACAGGGAAAACTATACGCTAGTAGCGTTCCTAGACATAGAGGGAGCTTTCAACAACGTCACTCCTAGGACTATCACCGACTCGCTGACGGATTTGGGGGTTGACTCCCTGACTGTGCACCTGATCGATCAGATGCTCCAATGCAGGATCGTAAGGGCCGCACTGGGAGCAGTGACTGTCACCAAATCCGTTGATCGTGGAACCCCACAAGGCGGAGTCCTCTCTCCTCTTCTATGGAACGTAGCAGTAAACCAACTGCTGCTGTCCATGGATGGGGGAGGGTGCAAAGTGGTAGCCTATGCAGACGACGTTGCCCTAGCCTTTTCAGGCAAGTTCCCGCAGACGTTATGTGACCGAATGACGGAAGCCCTTGCTAGGCTTTCCGGTTGGGCAAAAAGATCTGGATTAGGAGCTAATCCTGCTAAAACGGAGCAGGTCCTCTTTACGAGGAAATACAAAATTCCTTCTCTACAGCCACCAACTCTAGATGGGGTTGAACTGTCCTTTAGTGACTCAGCAAGATACCTAGGTCTAATTCTAGACAAGAAATTAAACTGGAATCTTAATACTGAAGAGCGTATAAGGAAGGCACATGTTGCTCTATACGCCTGTAGGAAGACAATCGGACTTAAATGGGGCATGACTCCGCAAGTTGTCCATTGGCTCTACACTGCGGTAGTCAGACCAATTTTATTCTATGGTGTTTCTGTCTGGTGGCCTGCACTTGACAAGAAAACAGTCACCAGGAAATTAGGAAGGGTGCAGCGAACTGCTGCGCTCTGAAAGACAATCCACTCATACCAGACAATACGGATTATCAGATCCCACAGGTGTATTTAGACACTCCCTTTACCACCCTAATCCCAACTAGAGAGAACTGGGAAGAAGGCTTGCCCGCAAGACCTGCGGAAGCCATAGAAATTTTTACAGACGGCTCAAAGCTGGACGGTAGAGTAGGAGGCGGCATTTTCTGCGCCAATTTTAACTTACGCAAAGCTTTTCGACTCCCTGATCACTGTAGCGTCTTCCAGGCAGAAGTGCTAGCAATTCAGGAGTCACTAAGTTACATTCCACGAAGGTGTAATGTCAGTAAAATCTATATCCTCACAGACAGCCAAGCAGCTATTAGATCGCTGTTTAGCATATGCCTAGTATGGGTCCCAGGACATAGGGACATAGAAGGCAACTGCATCGCTGATGAACTTGCCAGATTAGGAACTACCATGGAACTCCTTCCAGCAAAGAGTGCATTGGTATACCTATGGCATCCTGTAGACTCAACCTAAGAGATTTCTTCGAGATGGAAGCCAACAGAGTATGGCCGCTCTCCACTCACAGCTCACGTATTGCTCATCAAACCTGGCCAACCAGATGCCGGAAAAGATCAAATGAGCTCTGCCTCCTAAGCCGGAACAAGTGCTCTATTTTTGCAAGAATGTTAGTATTTTGTCAAATTTCAGATGCTCTTAAACTGTGGAATACTTATAAAGAGAGTTTCTCAGAAGATGTTTTAAGAGCCTTTCATTTTTCACAACACAGAAATATTGATGAAAGTATTGTGAATAATGTATTAAATATATGTATTACTTACATTGAAGATATAGTACTGTCTATTGGTGGTCAAAACTTGACTTATTATGGACTTCCACTACCAATTAGATCCGAGGAAATTGTTCCAAATATTGAATATCATAGAGAAACAAATTATGAAAATTGCGATAATTCTATTGTTAATAATGAGCTACTCCTTACTGCTAAGCAAAAACAAGTATATGAAAAGGTTCTACATAGCGTTGAAGCAGAAGAGGAAGAAATCTATTTTTTAGATGCACCTGGTGGAACAGGTAAAACGTATCTTTTAAATTTATTATTGGCAAAGGCACGGCAAAGTAAAAAAATTGCATTGGCCGTGGCTTCTTCCTCATTGCTCAATTTCAAAGCAATCTAATATTGCTGCTGTGCTCAAAGATTGCAAGCTTATGGCTTGGGATGTGTGTACTAGGGCCATAAAGGTGCTTTTGAAGCTGTAGATCGATCTTTGAAAGACATTCGAGATAGTGAATACTTAATGGGTGGCATAACTGTTCTCTTAGCTGGTGATTTTCGACAAACTCTTCCACTGATCCTCAGAGGAACAAGAGCAGATGAAATAAATGCGTGCTTAAAGTCTTCAATTTTGTGGCCCAAAATACAGAAAATTGCATTAACGAAAAATATTCGAGTACACTTAAAAGGTGATAGCATAGCTGGTGAATTTGCAGAAATGCTTCTTCAAATAGGAAATGGATTATTTCCAACCCAAGATGGCAAAATAATTTTACCATCCACTTTGTGTCATGTTGTGAAAAGTATTGAAGAACTAACTCTCAAAATATTTCCGGATATTACAAATATCTCTCAAAAATCACTCGAATGGTTTTCAGAACGTGCTATTTTGACTGCGAGAAATGACAATGCATTGGAAATAAACGAGTTTTTATTAAAATCATTTCAAAGTGAAGAAATTACATATAATTCTGTAACTGAAATCGAAGATGCAGTTCATTACCCCGTCGAGTTTCTTAATTCATTAAATCCGGCTGGCCTGCCTCAACATAAATTAACTTTAAAGATTGGTTCACCTGTAATGTTGATTCGCAACTTGAAGCCGCCAAAACTGTGCAATGGTACAAGATTGCAAGTTAAAGTCCTTCATAAGAATGTTGTCAAAGCAATTATCTTTACTGGCAATGGTATATGGGAAACGGTTTTTATACCAAAAAATCCATGAATACCTTCTGATTCTGAATTGCCAATTCAGTTTAAAAGATTGCAATTTCCTTTAAAGTTTGCTTTGCCTTAACAATTAATAAATCACAGGGACAAACTCTTAAATAAGCCGGACTAGACTTAAGACACGATTGTTTTTCTCATGGCCATTTTATGTAGCCTGCTCAAGAGTCAGTTCACCAAAAAGTTTATTTGTATTAGCACCTGACGGAAAAACAACCAATGTCGTTTATAAAGAAGCTCTTAACAGTTGTTAATAATTGCAAATTAAATTCAATAAGTTGATAAGGCCTACTGGGGAAACCACAATAAGAAATGACGCGCCTGATTCTCTACCTCAATGGTGGCGTGGAAAAGATAATATTAAGTACTTTGCTGTAATATGTTGTGAAATATTTTCTAATTTATTTATTTTGTATCTATCTTCTATTGCTAAAATGTATATAAACTATCCGCGCAGCGAAGAAAGCGGGCCACTTACTAGTCTCTACATACAAATTCTTGGAATCTAAGCCACTACCTAGTGACAAAAAATGGCAGAACACCATCCAAATTTGCAACCCATATTAAATCATTTTAATATTATTACTTCATTAGTTGGAAGTGAGGAAAAGGCTTTTTCGTTTTTTGAAGAAATTGGTTTGATTCCGTCGCGTGAATCAACTCCACCACAATGTTGTGGGCTGCCAATGAAAGTTGAATCTCACTCACACACTAAATTTCACTGTAATTGGAGATGTTCCTCTACTGGATTTGTATCACTTATAATTTTTTTAATTTTTGTGTCTCAAGTACGCATACATAAATATGTTAATTTGTCGATTTTTAAGTATCTATGTATCGTTAAGTAAGTGAGATATCGATAAATTTTATTTAATATGTTCGTCTTATATCTAAGAAATATATTACACTTCTTAAAAAACTTTGTTTCGATAAATATCGAGTTATCGATAAATGGTGTTAAGTATTTACGTATTTTTTCGGAAATCTATTAAACTTAACAAAAAATTAAATTTTTCGATATTTTTCGATATTTTAATAACTATATCTCGATAACCAAGCGAGTTATCGATAAATTGATCCATGATATTTTCGTCTTATTTTTTCGAGTTCTACAATAATCAATTTTCAGACCTTGTCGCCAAAGATATAATAGACGTGCCTCTCTCTGAATATTTTCGTTTCGAACATACCACGGTGACCCGGTGATAGCTCTCAAGATTTTCGAATGGGCTTTCTGGACAATGTCAATGCTGCTGTTGAAGCAGACCACACGGTAAGGAAGCTTAGTTATCATCTTTGGGGTATTGGGTTACAGCCTGGATATTTTTTTTGGGTTCAATTGCTCCTTAATAATCATTTAGATTTTATGCGGGCTTAACTTGATTGGCTCGTGTTGAAATGAGAGTGGTTTGATGCAGTCGGTAATGCAAACGTATTTGTTGCAGGGTTAGGTTGGAACACTTTGAGCCACAAATGTTTTTTGTTTTTGATCTATATTGTTTATTTTATTTTAAAGCTGTCCTGTAGGACAATATTTAAATTTTTTGGGCAAAAATTACTGGTGGGGGAGGGGGTTGGGATTGTTGGAATTCTAAGTCGCATCTTCCATGGAGAGGGCAAGTGGGTTCTCCTAAGTGTCCTTGTTTGACTGTTGCCCAGCAGTTTGAGCGCCAGTGTATTTGGGTAATCTTCTAATTTTTCTTCGTGTCCAGTTCGGCTTTGAGCGTGTTCTTCGTTTTTTAACAAGTAAAGTAGACCATAAATGGCTCTTCCTTTACATAAGAAACACAAATGAAATGTCTAGATATAGATAGATAAAAGAAACACAAATGGATATGAATTAATGAAGTATAAATAAACATAAGTTTCACGTTAGCAGGCGAAGCGTTAACATTAACATAGATATACTATGGTGAAGGGTAACATAAAAAGTGAACATAAGGGCCGAACGACTAAGAGAGGGAAGGTAGGATTCCGGAACAGAACAGTAGCTGTGTAGCTAGACGGATTGGCGCAGTGGAGTCAATCCCTGACGCTTAAATAGAGATTTAACAATAAAAAATTAAAATAAAATAAAATCTGATCAATAATATACAGTACGACCTCGCTCAACGCAACATATTAAAGTCTGGCCAATTGCGAAACATGAGATGGTTGCAAAAACCTAGGGAACATTTTCTGTTGGCCACGAGCCACGAGCTTTTGTAACCATAAAATTTACTCAAGGAGTTGCCTTATTGAGGTAATTTTTTTTAAAGTTGTGTAAACAGTCTATAATGTTAAGAATTCGGTTGTTGCAATTATCGAGAAGTGGCGTGTAACGAAGGTTGCGTTGAGCGAGGTCGTACTGTATAGCCATGATAGCATATGAATTGCGTGGCACCAACGAGGAACAAGCATAGCGTCGTTGAAGTTTAATAGGTTCACATTCGCATTCGTGGAGGCAATTGAGGAGCGGGCCATGTCATACAGTATTAGCCCTGATCGTCTGCCTAATGTTTGTGGTGCTGACTGACATGGCTGCGTGTTGTTTCACGATGAGTGATCGAAGTAACAAGACGTGGGCTGCCTTTAAACAAGTAAGAAGGCTCTAGTCGGGAGAGCCCGACTAGAAGATACACTGAACACAGTTGCTATAAATAAATTAAATTTATGTAAGACTTTGGTATGCTGACTTAGCTTCAATCGATGAAATTCGATATCTCCGGTGTCTCTTAACCGATTTGGACGAAGTTTTCAGAAAAGTTCTAAAGTTCCATTGCTTCAACCCTCATTTTACATTTTCCAAATTCGATATTTTTTTGTAATCGATATCATGTGTATATCGAAAACCAGAATAGTTTTCGATAATTTGAAGCAAACTTGTTCCGCTCATGGTATAGGAGAACTTATAAACAAAATCTGAAGTATCTAGCTCTTGTAGTCTCTGAGATCCGCGCGTTCATACAGACGGACAGACGGACATGGCTAAATCGTCTCGGCTGTTGATGCTGATCAAGAATATATATACTTTATAGGGTCGGAGATGCTTCATTCTGCCTGTTACATACTTTTGCACAAAACCATTCTACCCTTTATTACCCATTTTATGGGTTAAGGGTATAAAAAGAATTTTAAGAATTTTTCTTACCCCCGCAGTACTTTGTCAGATTGGTGCAGGGGCAACGTGCTGGTGTACAAAGAATATCTGCTAGACCTGAGGAAACTTATGTACCGGGCGGGGTATGGATCGGACCAGGAATTGTATTGGGTATGTGAGAATTTAGCCCCAAATTACCGATTTTTCATCCGCAGGACAGATTTCTCGACAAGGGCTCAGTTAACGCAGATGGCCGCTGAATTCAAGTAAGTCGGAAATCAGAGCCGCGGGGAAGCAATGCATAGTCACACGTTGAGCAATAGACACAGGGACAATGTAGAAGCAGTAGGGATGCCCATTAGGCAGCGCAATCTATTTAGAAATCCGCCGCCACCGCTTGCGAGAATTGGGTCAAATACTTTTCCAATCTGTCAGACAGAAGAAATTTCGAACGGGTGTTTTAAAGATGATCACGTAATCGCCACTGTAAGGGTCTGGAACCAAGTAGCGAAGGCAACAAACGACACGGGGGCGGCCAGGAGTTTTGTTAGAGACAATTTTTTGGAAAAGGTGATAAAAGGAGCCGATGTACCAGCTGCAAACGCAAAGATCCACTTGGAAGCACCAATCACGGAGGTCGGCAGGGTCACCACAGAGCAAAAGCAACTGGAGGATGTCCTGGGGACACCTCAGCTTTAGAGTGTTATGGGAACCGGGCAAAAATGGATATGGTGCCGGACACCAAAAGTAAGAAAAGTCAACGGGAGGATGTACTAGGGACACCTCAGTTGAATAACATCGTGGGAGACGTGCAAGCAAGACTGGATTTGGTGCCGGGCACCAAGGATCTTTTTCTAGGTTGGTTAAGGAATGCAGGTAAGGAAGCATCCACCCCGACGTGCCATAGACGAACAGTAAGCGCTAGTGAAGACAACGGTCAAAGTAATGGGGAACAGCGTTCTGCAGGTAGTGGAAGAGCAACTGCTGGCACGGACCCAGAAGCAGCAGCTTCTCGGACCGTAGGCCTTACGCAAAGTAAAGAATCGGAAAATGTTTTTGCTAAAAGACTGGAATGGCCTGTGGACCAGGAATCAAGGATTCAAAAATATGTGAAGGTGGTGTTTGCCCTCTTTGACGGACGCCAGAGCGTATCCCCCACAACAGAGTACAGGCTTAAGATGACAGACAATAAGCCCGTTAAACAGCGGTAATTCCGGGCACCCGTCGGAACCACCAAAGGTGCCAGGAAAGGGAGAGTAGCATCCCGCTTGCGAACATCGTCGCCGTTTCAAGAGGAGCCATCTTTGCCACCGACATACCAAGCTGGAAACGGCGAAAAAAGAGATACCCCAAAGGACGGAGGAGAAATCCCCAGGCCCGGAGAAAAGGAGCTCGTCGTACGAGTCCACGCAAGTAGCAAGGTTAAGTGAGAGCCGCTTGTCATCCTAAAGAGCCAGGAATAGAGTCGGCAATCGAGTTTTTTTGCGATGTTTTTTTTTTTTAATGTTTTTCTCCCCCTTAAAAAAAACGACGGGACTAACAACCATCCTACCCTATCCGACACTAGTTACACAGTATATTAAAGCACAATAATAATTTCAATCAAATCCACAGATACGTCAGAGATGAGCGACGTCATAAGTATAAGCAGCTAGGAAGAAACGGACGTGCGGGTGAGGACGCTAACGAAAAGGACGGTTCCAAAGAGACACCAAAACCAGAACCACAACAGCAGCGGTCGCGAAATCCCCCCCGAGACCACCCCGGGACCAACAAAAAGGGAAGGAGAGGTCCCCGCCTTAACTCAAGCATACGGTGTACACGAACAATGACACGACGGAAGACACAGTGGACGGCGCAGTAATTATAAGAGCCATGGAGCTGACACGCCATGCGCACGAGTGCCACCGCCTTACGTGGAGGAGGAAGCACCGAAGAAGGAGGAGAGTCGCGGTCAGGCGGATCATGGTGGATACATAGGACAGGAAACTGGAGAGGAAACGCTTCGGAAGAGGGCATCCCCACCCCCGGAGAAAGTTGACGTGGCGAGCACGCCAGGAGCTCTAGGAGACGACAGCCGAAACGACACCATGGCGTTCGTTTTGCAAGAAGACGGAGTCAGGGAAGGGCGGCCCAAACACCTCCCTTTATGGCAAGGCGAGCTAGAGTCGTTGTAGCGCACGGAAACGTGGTCTAAAGACGTAGAACCCTTTGAGGAAATATAAGGCTGGGAAGGCCTTGACATTGGGTTGGATACCGATAATATCCCGGGCTATAGCACTCAACCCCCGCCAGAGTATTTGTCGGGATTCGGGCCTTCCATACCGTCATCGTGGACCGTCTATCCTGACGACAACGTCAACGTCGATTCAGGCTATCGCAGACAAACTGAAGCGCAAGGGATTTCGAGGCCGTCGTAGACGTTTCAAATTGGCTGTCGGAGACGAATCGTCTCAGACGATACGTTTGCAGTGACCACTCATAATGATGGCAGCGTAAGCGTTATGCTCCTGCAGAAAGGGTGGTGGAAGGTGGGGAGGGGGGGGCAGTGTACCAGTAAACCAAAAATCACCGTACCACCACCGTACGCGAGACCCGGCAAGGGAACTTCCAGGGATATGTTTATAATTATATACGTATTAAGGATCAGAGTAAGCATAATAATGACGGTTAAGAAAGGTGAATACAAGAGGAAAAGAATAAAAAAGAACCTAACTTTATTAGCGCGTGTTCCCTTTTGATTTTGAGACATAAGTATTTGTATGTGGGCGCACACATATATGCGCACATGCGTAGAATGCTCTCGGGTCATTTTACGTCATAGGTTAGTTCGTCAATCGATGGGTAACAACCCAATTCGGCAAAGAGTAGTTGCTGCGAAGTTAGACGGATAGGCACGGTGGACACAATCCCTGTTGCTTTCATAGCTACATTGGCTCGGCAAAGTGATTCGATTTCGGAACAGAATATTAACTGTGTAGCTAGACGGACAGGCGCGGTGGAGTCAATCTTTGACGTTTCCATAGGTACGCAGCCATTAAGGTCGGTAATATATCGTTTACGAATAACTTGCCTCCAATTCGCGAATAAATTTCAGCAGAATATAAGTATTTTCTTGTAACATGGACCTTGGCCAGACTGAGATCTGTACCTCGGCTAATCACTACTTTACAAACGCTTTGGTGAGCTTACATGTGGCGGATTTTAGTTTTTGCTTTGCCGATGGTGATCTGTTCGATTTAAGGAACGAGCTGTTCAATTTATCTTCTTTTGGTTGTGTTTTGTTTTTTTCTGTTTGAGGTGTTGCGGTGCGAGCTGGGGCGACGAAGATCGACACCAGAGTGTTATCAAAGCTATCAATGTCAGCTTCATCTTCGAGACGTGACTTAAGCTCAATGTGTGAGCTTATATATTTTTATACTAGTTACCGAAGATAACCACTTTTTTCCACACCCTTCAAGCAAGAGACTTGAAACTTTACATACATCTTCATCTATGGCCGGGACAGATAGAGAGTCAGGATTGGGGTTCTATGTTAACTGGGGGGCTGGCAAATCGATTAAGTCGATAACTCAAAGCCGATAAGTCGACAAATTTCGCACATCCTTACAGCTAAAACAACCAAATAAGGTAAGAAGACAGTAACTAGCAATTCCCAAAAAACTGCATCAACAATTTTGGAGCCACGGCCACCCACTCCGAACCCCGCCAACCCCCTCGCATTTTGAAGTCAAAAGGCTCATATCTCCCACAGTTTTTGAGCTAGAGCCACCAAACTTGGTGCCAAGATAGGTGATGGTGACCCCCAAAAAGCTGAATCAATAGTTTGGATACCACGCCCACCAATACTGCAATAGTCGCCCCCATCCGCCCCAACGCTTCTTCAAAAACGGGAATGTTTGTATCTTCCAGAAATGTGGAGCTAAAGCCACCAAATTTGGTTAGAAGATAGCTGGCAACGACCCCGAAAAATCTGCATCATTTTGGAGCCACGCCCACCAATACCGCCAAGGCCGCCCCCATACGCCCTAACGCTTCGTCAAAAACGGGAATGCGTGTATCTCGCAGAGTTGTGGAGCTAGAGCCACCAAAAGGTAGGCAGATAGCTGGAAACGACCTCAAAAGCTCTGCATCAAAAATTTGGATGCCACGCTCACCCCTACAGCCCCCAGCCCCCAGCCCCCCTTCCCACATCTTTTACAAACTTTGAGCTAGAGTCACCAAATTTGGTATGAAGATAGCAATTGACATTCCACAAAGACCTGCATCAAAAATTTGGATGCCACACCAATCCATACTGCCCCCAGCCCCCCTTCCCACATCTTTTACAGACTTTGAGCTATAAACACCAAATTTGGTATAAAGATAGCAATTGACATTCCCCAAAGATCTGCATAAAAATTTAGATGCCACGCCCACCCGTACCGCCCCAAGCTTCCCCTTCCCTCACCTTTTACAAACTTTGAGCTAGAGACACCTAATTTTGTGTGAAGATATCAATTGACTTTTCCCAAAGATCTGCATCAAAATTTTTCCCACTGAATTTGGTATGAAAATAGCTAATGACATTCCCCAAAGATGACGTTGGATAGTTCTAAGGTTGGATGGTAGGTATCTTCCGGAAGCACTAGAGGGGGTATTCTACTAACATTACTGCAATCTGAGTCCGAAACAAATATCAAGTCTAACATTCTACCACTACTGTTATGCACCCTGTTAACATGCGATAGGCCTAACTCCAGTAGGCCATCGATAAAATCATCAGATGAGTCATTCAGAGACCATACAACATGTGGCAGATTTTAATCACCAACCACTATCAGATCATCCATATCTGTCAACAATGACGAAACAATTTGCAGGGCACTCAGATGGGGTGAGAAGATGTTAATATCAAAATGAGGGAGAATATAAAAACAAGTAACATACAGTGAACGGCCGATTAGCAATATTTTAACACATAAAAACTCTATGTCCAGAAGATCATGAGAATGAATCTGTTCAGTGGAAATACAAGAATCAACAGCAATGAGAACACGACCCCCGTTGCGGTTAGTGTGATCGCATCTATACAAACTCTATTTGGAAGGAAAAACGGAATAATCAAAAATTTCGAGTTTTAGCCAGGTTTCTTTAAGTGAAACTTTTTGTGAATCAAAGGATAGGCTGTTAACATATAATTGATCATGTTTAGTGTTAAGGCCTCTAACATTTTGGAAGGCCAAGCTAATTACATTTGTTAGTTTTTTTTTGCTGCCAAGGTGAAGGCAACTGGATGGCTAACAGGCGGTGCACTACTAATTCTAATACTATTTTTATTATTTCGCCTGTTCACATGTTCCTTTACAACGAGCTGCGGCGGCCAAAACTTTTCAGAACAAATCGTCGAGAAAAGTTTGGTCGGAACACTCATCTTGAAAGAAGATTTGCTTCGGGCATGGTTAAATTTAAACTTTTTCACAATAATACGTGGGAAATCAATTTTAGTTTTAATATAGGCACAAAGCTCATGAATAGGATCGGAAGTAAGGTTATTAGTGGGGTTTCTTACCGGCGAGTTAAATAACATTAACGGGCTAGCAATAGGACCCGTTGGGAGATTAATACTGTGCATCAGAAGGGGCTTGGTGGGTAGCCCAGGTGGGACAGTAAGCGGATTAGGACCCGAAGTCGTTTTTTGCTTCTGAGTTTCGGTCATCACCTTGCCATTTTTTAAATTTATCTCAAGCTCTGTAAAAGACGCTTGCAGGTTATTAAATGCCACATGCAAAGCTATGAAGGCAACATGAGTTTCCCTCAAGGTTTTTTTAAGATTCCTTTACCACCTCCTTGCAGGACTCACAGTACTATTTAAGGCCTGTGTTACCAGGTAAGCAACCCCAAATTTTGGCAATAAAGACAGCACATTTCATGATGATCATGTTGTCACACAGTCTACATACACGAAATGAAATCTTGGTTGGTTGTTTCAACCGTTTTGCAATTTTTGCTGCAGCAAACAAGCATATTGAATAAAGTGAATAATTTAAGATGAAAATTTATATGTTATACTAAAACAAAGTAGGGTGCAGGTATGTACGTATGTATGTGTCGATGCAAAGAGCACGATACAACTGTAAAAACAAGAGAGCGCTTGAGTGATAGAGCGTGAGCACGAAGGCAGATACAACCGCAAGTACGTCGGATAAGACCGGACGAAAGCGGGAGCGGGATGATTCTGAAAAGCGAGAATGATAAAATAGACAAGCTGTTCATTGTTAGTAGACACAGAATATGCAAATGCAAATATATGTATGTGTCGAAGATGTTGCAGAATCATCTTGTGCAGACTTGTTTAATGTGTCGCTTTCTATTTCGCGTTCAGCGCAACGTTTTCTAAGGCGTAATCTGTGTGAGCGCTTCATGACTGTTTTGTTCACTGGTGATATTCAAAATGATCAAAAACCAACACGTGCCTAACACGCATAACCAAAACGTACAGTACTCGCCTAGACACACCGTACGGTACTTTTCCAGGCTCGCTACCTACACATTTTGGTGAATTACTCTTTACTATGTACACAGACCAGTACCAGCACACAATACGCAATATCCATACAGACAAACGTCTGCGTTTCGCTCACACCCGCCATCAGACTACGTTCGACAGAAACCCTAACGGGCATCTGCCGCGCTAAACGAACAGAGAAGGCACCAGCAGAGAATATGCAAACGACAATAAATACACAGGCAGAAATAAAAGCAATCGATCGTTAGATTTGAACCATAAAATTAATTTTCGACACGGCCTTCCTGACTAATCACACGTCCTCGTGTGTTTACAATTTATAGTGACTTTCTTTTCTTTTTTTTCAATTCCAAACAAAAAGTTTTTCAAAGTCATTGTACACAGTCTTTATTTAAGCAAAATAATACAGATTTTCTTAATTTAATTAAATTCTTATTAATTCAAACCATGAGATCAGGATTACCAACAACATTTATTTGATCAATTACAATCTTAAGCTTTTTCATAAAACGTTTATGTTTTTATTTCAATATGACATTTTCTTTAACTACCTCGCGGTTTTACTCTCTTTCAAACCGACATAACAATGTTAGCGCACAGTTTTACTCTCATTCAAACCGGCCAAACGATGTTCTTTCTTCAACGCACAGTTTTACTCTCATTCAAACCGGCCAAACAATGTTCTTTCTTCAACGCACAGTTTTACTCTCATTCAAACTTGCCAACCAATTTGCACCACCCTTCCTTACCAAGGTTTCAACCTTACTGCAACATATGGCGAACCACATAACTTGGGCACCCACATGTACAGAAAGTCTTGTTTGGCAATTTCTGGGGGCTTAAATGGTTTTAATCAATCAATCAATGGATCAATATGATGAATCAATAATCAATGGATTTGAGGGTACTCATAACTCTTTCAACTTGCCCATTGGCACGACTGGCACCTGTGGCAATTAAGTGTAAATCTATTTTCTGTACGGAGCAGAAATCACGGAAAGCTGTGCTAGCAAAACTGCGAGAGATGGATCACCGAACAATGATATTAGAGATTTGACCGCCCTTATGCAATTTTGAGTGTCCAGCTTTATGGTATGAGAAAAGTAAACAAATTTAGTAAATGCGTCTATCAGCACAATTATATATTCCTTCTGGTCATTTTTACCGCTAAGCTTCCCTGTTATATCCATGTGAACTGTATGCCACGGAATGTCAATCTTAGGAATTGGATGTAGCTCGGCTTGAATTTTGCCAGACAGTGGCTTTGACAACCTACAGGTTATACAGTTGTCCACAAATTTACGAACATACTTAGACATTTTATCGAGCCAATAGAACTCATGCATTTTCTAGAGAGTTTTCTCCCAACCGAGATGCATAATCGACTCGTGCACGTTGTTGACAGCAGACCACCTAAACGGCCTTGGAATTATAGGTAAACAACGAGACTTTCCGTTTCTTTGGATTTTTCTATACAGTGTCCCAGACCGTAGTTCATAAGTTTTGGCAAAATCCTCAGGCAGTTCATCATTACGCAACTTAGAAACAATGGAAGAAGTTTCTTCATCCTTTTGCTGTTCAGATAACAACCAGTTGTCGGATATTTAAGTTAAATCAATACGTTTCTCGCCCACACCTGACGAATTCTGTACACTTTTTATACCCTTAACCCATAAAATGGGTAAATAAGGGTATAATAGTTTTGTGCAAAAGTATGTAACAGGCAGAAGGAAGCATCTCCGACCCCATAAAGTATATATATTCTTGATCAGCATCAATAGCCGAGACGATATAGCCATGTCTGTCTGTCCGTCCGTCTGTCCGTCTGTATGAACGCGTGGATCTCAGAGACTACAAGAGCTAGAGACTTCTGATTTTGTATTTAAGTTCTCCTATACCATAAGCAGAACAAGTTTGCTTCAAATTATCAATAACTATTCTGGTTTCCGATATACACATAATATCGATAACAATAAAATATCGAATTTGGAAAATCTAAAAATGAGGGTTGAAGTAATGGATAATGATAGAACGTTTCTGAAAATTTCGTCCAAATCGGTTAAGAAACACCGGAGATATCAAATTTAATCGATTGAAGCTAAGTCAGTATACCAAAGTCTTACATAAATTTAATTTATTTATTGCAACTGGGTTCAGGGTATCTTCTGGTCGGGCTCTCCCGACTAGAGCCTTATTACTTGTTGATATTGGGTTTCGAGACAAAAAATCTACGTGAGCCATGCGCTCACCGGGTCTATACTGAATTTCAAAATCAAAAGATTGCATATACGACCACCACCTATGAACCCTCGGTGTTAACTCTATTTTTGTACGAGAAGCCTTAAGAGAATTGCAGTCAGTGAAAACAACAAAATGACGACCATGCAAATAATGGCGAAAGTATTTAATAGATTGAAAAACAGCTAGGGTTTCCAGTTCGTACGAATGGTAACGTGACTCTGCTGATGACGTCACCTTGCTAAAATATTCGATAACTCGAGGCTTGTTTTCAATTCGGTGCAGCAAAATTGCACCATAGCCAACAGCACTTGCATCTGTGTGTAACTCAATAGAAAATTGTGGACCGAATATCGTGAGAACAGGTTCATTAGTCAAAATAGAAATTACTTCTTGCCGTATTTGCTCAAGCTCTAAATCCCATACAAATGATTTGCCCTTTGACCTTAGGGCGTAAAGGGGTTTTATTATTTGGGAAAACTTGGTTACAAACTGACGAAAGTACGAGACTAGTCCGATGAATTGTCTCAAGTGGGCGACAGACTGAGGAGGCCGCAAATCGATAACGGCTCGTATCTTTCTTGGATTTGGTCGAATCTCACCTGCTCTAACTTCAAAGCCCAAGTATTCAACACACGATTTAAGAAAAGAGCATTTTTTAATATTAAAAGAAAATCCAGCTTCCGTAAGCGTTTGCAAAACTACCCTCAATCTATCAAAGGCTTCTTCCTTTGGGCTTGCGACTATCATTACGTCGTCCATGTAGACAATTGCATATGAATGAGAAAGAACACCAAAGGCACGATTAATAGCTCTTTGGAATACAGAAGGAGCGTTTTTAAGCCCAAATGGCATAGTCAAATATTCAAATTGCCCTTCTGGGGTGACAAAAGCCGTTCGCTCGATTGAGTCCGGCTGAATTGGGATCTGGTGAAACCCACTTGCCATGTCTATACAACTGAAAAACCACCACCACTCAGCCTCGCTATCTGATCGGAAATAAGCGGCAACGGATGCTTATCCAAAACAGTATTTGCGTTAAGCTCTCTATAATCTACACATAGACGGTCTGTACCATTTTTCTTTCGCACAAGTAACATTGGGCTCGCAAAAGGGGAGTAACTTGGTCGTATAATGTTTGATTCCAACAGCTGTTTAATTAATTGCCGAACTTTTTCCTGTTCCTCTACACTCAACCTGTACGGGCGCCTTTGAACCGTTTTATTTTGGTCAATCAACCGAATTTCTAACTGTCCCGTAGACACGCGGTTTTGTGGAATTCCATTAATGAACGAATTCAAAAACTCTTGCAATATTGATAGTAATTGGTCTAAATCAGGTCCATGTAAGTCGGTGTCAGTATAAGCCAAATTGTTGCACTCAGAAACTTGAACAGGTAATACAGATTTTTCGTTAAATATAGTGAGGGTGCTTGGTGTAAGTGTCACGCTGACTCCTTGGCTCATAATATCCCGGCCAATTAAAGCGTCATATTTTATAAAGTTGTCTAACACTAAATGGAACAGTATTTTGAATAAACGCTCGCATATTAGAACATTGGCCAATATCTACAATGTGCTCCAAACATTACTGCCACCAATGCCCTTTAGGACGACTACATTGCTTGCTCGAGTTCCAGATAATCTTTGAGAAGCGGCCTCCTTGATGAGCGAGCACTCGGCTCCAGAATCAAAACAAAATTGGAACGACTCACCAGATTGCAAAAACTTTCCTACGGGCTCAAGGACAGTACAGATGTTGACATATTTTTCAATGGTGCTTTTATTATTAGACGACGAACGCTGCTCCTGACGATCAGGGCACACTATAGATACATGGCCAGTTTTTCCACAATTATAACAGGTCACTGTAGACCGGTCTCTTCCTCCTGTGTAGCCAGAGTGTTGTTTGCCAGGTTGCTGTTGCTGAGTCACTAAAGTTTTTGAGCGACATTCCGCCTTCTTGTGGCCAAGCTTCCCGCAATTATGACACTTGATGTGAGGCAAGAGCCTAGCTCGCTTTCCTGAAGGCGCTGCTGTGTTGTCGTTTGAAAGCTGGCTCGGTTTAGCGTCAAACGAGTATGCTTTTAGTTCTTGATGCATTTCGTTCCGCGTGTTGATGTCCGTAGTGAAAACTAAGCGCCGCAATCGCTTGTCAATTCCAGCTGCATGTGCCAGCGCAACGGAGGCTGCGATTTGTTCCACGTTCAGCGACTTCCACCTGGCCATTGATTGAGGTAACCATTCGGCACTCTCCTTCTGCAGGGCGTCCATTTAACAGATTCATAACTGTTGCAGCCAACGTCTCTGTACCTGCAAAATATTGCAAAAACAGTTCTCTGAACTGCGTCCATGTTATGCCGGGAAAGCATGACTGAGACAGCCAATGAGACGCGCTTCCTTCCATCGACTTGCTAAGGGTCATCACAAGGGCGCTGGCTTCTAGTTGGTTTTCGGAAAATATGTAATCTTTCGGTCTGCTCTGTGAGTGTTGCACTTGTTTTAAAAGTTCCATAAAGTTAAGATTTTGCGACTCCAATAGTTTCAGCAAACTATTTTCACTATTTGTAGGTGTTGGTGATCCCACTTCTGATGTCGAAGATGTTGCAGAATCATCTTGTGAAGACTCGTTTAATGTGTCGCTTTCTATTTCGCGTTCAGCGCAACGTTTTCTAAGGCGTAATCTGTGTGAGCGCTTCATGACTGTTTTGTTCACTGGTGATATTCAAAGTGATTAAAAACCAACGCGTGCCTACCACGCATAACCAAAACGTACAGTACTCGCCTAGACACACCGTACGGTACTTTTCCAGGCTCGCTACCTACAAATTTTGGTGAATTACTTTTTACTATGTACACACACACAATACGCAATATCCATACAGACAAACGTCTGCGTTTCGCTCACACCCGCCATCAGACTACGTTCGACAGAAACCCTAACGGGAATCTGCCGCGCTAAACGAACAGAGAAGGCACCAGCAGAGAATATGCAAACGACAATAAATACACAGGCAGAAATAATAGCAATCGATCGTTAGATTTGAACCATAAAATTACTCTGCGACATATGTATGTATGTACGTGTGTTTTCTTTATATTTAGAGACGGCAGCGTCAGTTCAACTGCAAATTAAAGTGATTATGAACACGGCAAACTCTTTTAAGCAACCGTAAATAAAACGTTTATTTGCAATCACTGCTAGAATTATTTACCAGATAAAACAACGTAAAACACCATTCACAAACACAAGAAAACAATTAATAATTAAGGGCACGCAAAAACACAACCGTCACTAACGAAAGAAAACTTGTTATGAGCTGATTTCCTTTTGGAGTCATTAGACGAGATCCCCAGTGTGTGTGCTTGGCATTAAAGTCTTCTGCTGCTATAAAATGTTCTCGTAGTAAGTTGAAGAATTCCATAAATTGGTGTTCAGAAATAGTATAATGCAGGGGGCAGTATACAGGTGCTAGAGTGAGTTGGTTACCTCTGTCTAATTGTATTTTTAAGGCTGTGGCCTGTAGAAAATTTTCAGCAAGCTCTTTATAGTAGTGGTGCTTAAGACGGCTTCTGATCAAAATACCAGTTCCACTGTGTGCCTTTCCATCGGGACGATTTGTACCTTAGAATAAGTTACCTCTCATTTCAATATTACTAGGTGTGTTTCGGAAAGTAGCATTACGTCGCTGTGCTTGTCGTGTAAAAATTGAGCTGACTCAAGTTTCTGCTGTGAAACGCCATAAGAGTTCCACGTAGATATTCGTAGCAAAGCCAAGGAAAGCTTTGACTGTTGCATATAGTTGTCTACAAGAATGACATAAATTCCGACATGCTCTGCTACAGGGTTCATATAAGTGCTTCTAAGCTGATTTGTTGCTGCTCCGGTGGCTTGTTTTCCTGTGCCGTGTTTTTGATCTTATGAGGATTTGGCTACACCCGAAAAGAAAGGTTGTTATTCTTTGGTGTGAAGGTAATCGGTGCGTTATCTGAGGATAAGTGGCAACGCACGTTGAATGTGGCTTTTAAGTTCTTTGTAAATTGGGCAGCCTCTGTATTCGGCTGTGTGATTTTCGCCGCAGTTGCGCTTTACTTACCGTCGTGCAACACGCTGATAAATGAAACTTTTAAGTTTTTTTTAATTAATTGGGGAGCCTCTGTAGTTGGCTGTAGAGAGAACGGACACATTAATGTTTTCTGTCGCGTGCTGTGTGCCGTTTGTCGGGTAAGGTTTTGTGCTGTCGATCGCGCGGTGTCGGATTGCGTTGACACGATTAATAATGAGGAGGAAGACGGGGGGGGGGGGGGGGGGGGGAGAGAACTTTCTCTGTCGAGGGTACATCTCTGAAACTACTACGCGTTACTCTGCCGACGACGCTCGTCTTGCTCGCATTTTCGCTGGGCACAATTATCGCTTTGACTCATTGTCTTGAACGAGGTAGAGCTTTTGTTTCGGCTTTTGATTTATTTATTTATTTATTTATTTATTTATTTATAATATTTAGATAAAATAAACAACTGGAAACGTTGCAGTCGGACACACCCGACTGAGGTATACTCGTTACCTGTATTAACACCGGTAAAAAGAGGCCTGAGTGCAAAGGGGTACGGATGCGGCAAGGGTGTACATTGCCTTAAAGATTCTAGGAAGCAGATGGGGATGCCACCAACTATTTTCCTTCCAAACGTGCTGACTCTAGCTCAAAGTTTTCAAAGGTGGGGGAAGGGGGATGGGGTAGTATGGGTGGGCGTGGCATCCAAATTTTTCATACCAAATTTGGCGAGTCTAGCTCGACAACTCTGAAAGATAAAAGTATTCCCGATTTTGACGATGCGTTGGGCAGCTGGGCTAAAACGGTATTGGTGATCGTAGAATCCAAACTTTTGATGCAGTTCTTTGGGAATCACCATCACCTAACTTGTCATTGAATTTGGTGGCTCTCGCTCAAAAACTGTGGTAGATATAGGCTTTTTTGACTTTAAAATGCGGGTGGGTGGGGGTCGGAATGGGTGGGCGTGGCTCAAAAATTTTTGATGCAGTTTTTTGGGGGTTTCTAGTAGCTATCTTCTTACTGAATTCGGTGGTTCTATCTGTAATGCGAAATGTGTGGATTTATCGGTTTTGAGTTATCGAATTTATCGATTTGCTAGCCCCAGTAATCTTAGCACCCCAATCTTGACACTTTAATTTACCATCCCATAGATAAAGATAATTGCGAAGTTTCAAGTCTCTAGCTTGAAGGGTGTGGAAAAAGTTGCATTCATACAGACGGACAGACAGAAAACTGCATCAAAGTTTTGGAGCCACGCCCACCCATTCCGCCCCCATTTTCCCACCTTTTACAAACATTGAGCTAGAGTCACTGAATTTGGAAGGAAGATAGCAATTGACATACCACAAAGATCTGCATAAAAAATTTGGATGCCACGCCCAAATTTGGTATGAAGATATCAATTGGCAGACCACAAAGATCTGCATCAAAAATTTGGATGCCACGCCCAAATTTGGTATGAAGATAGCAATTGACAGACCACAAAGATCTGCATCAAAAATTTTGATGCCACACACACCCATACGACCCCTAGCCTCCCAACCCGCACCTTTTACAAACTTCGAGCTAGAAATACCAAATTTTGTATGAAAATAGCAATTTACCTCCCACAAAGATCTGGATGCCACGCCCACCCATACCACCCCCAGCCCACTTCCCACACCTTTTACAAACTTTGAGCTAGAGTCACCAAATTTGGTATGAAGATAGCAATTGACAGACCACAAAGATCTGCATAAAAAATGTTGATGCCACGCCCACCCATACCGCCCCCAGCCACCCAACCCGCATCTTTTACAAACTTCGAGCTAGAGTTACCAAATTTTGTATGAAGATAGCAATTTACCTTCCATAGAGATCTGGATGCCACGCCCACCCATACCACCTCCAGCCCACTTTCCACACCTTTTACAAACTTTGAGCATCGGAGAATCTTTAAGGCAGCGTACACCCCTGCCGCATACGTACCCCTTTGCAATCAGGCCTCTTTTTACCGGTTTTAATACTGGTAACGAGTATACCGCAGTCGGTTGCATCCGACTGCAACGTTTCCACTTGTTTTAAATATTATTATCTTAATGCCATTGGATGAACAATAATTTTTGTAAATCCTTGATTGGTATAAAAAAAAAACAAATTGGTTGGTTTCCCTTGGTTTTGTGCAAAAGTAGAAGGAAGCGAGAGCCCAACTATAGCCTTTTTACTTGTTTATTACAAATCGCGTGCCATTAAACAATTTCGGCGCATTCAAATTTCTAACCAAAATTATTGGTGAGCCATGTTCATTCTTCTTTAAGGCAGCGTACACCCCTGCTGCTGTCGTACCCCTTTGAAATCAGGCCTATTTTTACCGGTTTTAATACTGGTAACAAGTGTACCGCACTCGGCTGCGTCCGACTGCAACGTTTCCACTAGTTTATTCTAACATTGTCCGATTGCGAGACGTTTCACCTGTAGAGCAGCTGCCTGTCCGATAGTTGTTCGTTTATCGTAGTAATATACATTTTTGCTTAGTGCCCACGCTGTATCGAGGTCGTATTCATCCCAGGGTTACCGAAATGCTAGCTGGATAACGATACATAAATTGTGCCAAAGAATAGTTAGGGTATTCAGTAGCTATGCTATGTGCGTAAAGTACTAAAGTGTTATATGAAAGCTTTACAACAAACACACAGAAGCATTTTTAACACAGCAAACATGCCTCTGGGTATGTTTGCTACTATTGTACTATATGTATGTGTTATTGAGTGGTTGCCAGACTATTTATAAAAACAGCTGCTTTCGAGATTACTGAATTAGTGAAATTAGGTCAGACTAGGCGAGTTTTGGTTGTAAAAGTAAGTAAATTTTATTATTTATTAGAGGTTTGCATGAATGGCAAAAAAAAACATGTTCGAACGATGTTCCTGGTTGGATGATTTTATTTTTGCTGACAAAAGCTAATTAAACTTTTTAGGTAGTGGTGGAAAGTCCATGGTGCTGCGGAAGCCGGATACTGAGCTCGAGAAGAATCGCTTAAGACAAACCGAAAAGTACGGCGGGTGTAGTGTATTGGTTTAGGCCCCATTTCCACAAAAAGAGCGGGGAATCTAATTTTCATTGATGGCAAAATGAACTAAGACCATTATTTGAAAATTTGGAACCAAAATTTGAAGCCTTCGGTGGAGATATCGGGTATTGGCAACTCGTTCAAGTTATATCAGGGCAATAACCCAAAGCATAACACCTATAAAGTGGAGTCTGGGCTGTTATAAAACTGCCCAAAAATCTTGGAAAAGGCACCGTAATCACCACATCTACATCCTGTTTAAAATTTGTGGAGTGAGTTGGTCCGCCGTGTGCGCAAAACGCCAATATCGTCCTTATCCGTATTAGAAGAACGGCTTCAGGAAGAATGGGCTTATACTGGGCATGAATATACCCAAAAAATTCTAAAAACTGTGCCACAATGCCTAGGAGATGCCATACACAATATAATGGGTATCATACCAAATATTAGATTAAGTTTTTGTCTTAGATAAAAAAGATATTTGTTACTTGTACAAAAAAAAAAACCGAATATTAATGTGGCGCAAATTTTGGACTTCTTTTTTTGTTTTATGCATATTTTCTGTATTAGTTTTCAATAAAATATAGATATATATATCTCTATAAAAAGGTTATTTAACAAGCTTTAATCTACCATTTTTTTACATTTTTGATTATTGTAAGTTTTATGTATTGTATTCGCGTTTGAAGTTGAAAAAAAAAAAAACCGAATATTAATGTGATCCACTGTATAACACTTTACGCACATAGCATAGCTACTGAATACCCCAAGTATTTATTCGAGCCGGTAGAACAGAGGCGCTTATCGGCGCGAGCATAAGTCACGGTCAATGCACTATAAGAACCTCATAGCCACCAAAAAAATTAAAATCGAAGTTCAGTGAGAATAATAATATATGAAAAATTTTATTTTTAGGTCTTTTTACATGCTTTTATTTAACTTGACTTGTGTGTCTGTCTGTCTGTTTGTTTGTTTGTACCGAATTTTCACCAAAGATGTGTTTCAGATGACAATACATGTTTTTAAAGTTTTTGGCACGATAAAATATTTAATACCATGCAAAAACCACGAAAACCTTTTTTCCCTTTTGATTAACTTACTAATTTTACTATTTAAATTAAAGAGCTCCGGTGGCATAGAGAGAAGTCTGCCGCTTCACACACCGGAGATCGCAGGTTCGATCTCTGTTCTCTCTTCTTTTTTTTTTATTATATAAACTTTTTTAAACTATCGATTTCATATGTATGCAAGAAAGCGTATAAAAGCATGTCTTCAAAATTGTTTTTGATTTACTTGTTTACTTTATTTTCATTTATATATCAAACAATGTGGTCCATGTTGATTTTGAATATAATTTTGGGAAATATATTTCTAAAGATAAATTGCAGTTTTAACTTGAGTATGGAGTAGGATATCTCGTAAAACAACTAAATTCTTACAAAATTTCGCGCAAATACAAAAAGGTTAGTAGTTACATATATTCCTTTAAAATTTGAGTCCCTGTTATGCGGTTTAATTATCAGCATTTTCCATTTGAAGGCGCTTTGGGGCGACATATTTTACTGCGTCCATTTGCACCGTAGACAATATTGCAGGTAAAGGTAAAATAGCCACACGTCGACGACTTTGTGTAGTATGTGGATTGAAAGTTTTTGTTCTCCTGCGACGGGTTCTTTGAGTTGTCCATGCTACCAGTCACTGACTTGGTGACTGTAACATAAGTGTCTGGCGTACGCGGGCTATGAGCACTCGTACTCGATGCCTCAACTTCTTTAGCACTGATGTTTACCTTCTTGTCTGTTTTGTGCATCTCGAGGGCTTTTGTGTGAAACTTTTTTTCAACATTGACTGTGCCACGGAAACCGCTGGGTACAGACTCCGTAGTTGTGCGTACAGGAGATGAATTGACACGACCATTTTGGTTCTGCACCACTCGAAACAGGCCTCCGTTCGGATTGGTCACCACCGTCTGCTGCTTTTGTGCGGGTGATGATTGAGTATAAGTGAGCGCTGATGTAGCCAGTGCTGGTTCTGGCGCTGTACCAGCATCCTGTTTTTTTATCTGGCTAGCCGATAAGGAACTCTCTTCAAGTTTTACGGGCTTTTCATTGTAGTAATCGTCCTCATCGTATTCGTCAAACGGTTCTTCATCATCCTCCGTTTCATCTTCTGCTATTGTGGGTTGGAGTTCATCCAGATTGTTACGGTGGCTGTTGTCAGTTTTCTCCTTGCTAGTCTTTGACGACTTCATTTGCAACTCGGGTATTCTATCTGATTTGGATGTGATTGCTGGGCCGCTAAAGACTGCATCGACACGATCCGTGACCCTAAATAAAAATGTTAGTTTTTTTTTAGCTTTGTAGACAACATTTATAGCATACTTTGAGTTGAGTAATTGGTAATCACTGCACGCGCTGTAAAAGATGCATGTACATCAAGTGGACCTGCTTAGTTTTGTACATATGATAAAATTTTAAATTACATGGTAAATGCGTCTTAATTTTTTTTTATACTCGTTACCGAAGGTCAAAAGTATATTTGTTTTGTGCAATGTCCGCCATGGTGTCTGTCCGTCTGTATGAAGGCAACTTTTTTTTTACACCCTTCAAGCTAGAGACTTGAACTTTCCAATTCTTTTTATCTACGATAACAAGGGGCTCGCAAATCGATAAATTCGATAACTCACAATCGATAAATCCACATATTTCGCACATCCTTACAACTAGAACTACCAACAGCAAATAGCTACTAGCAACCCCCAAAAACTGCGTCAAAAATTTTGGAGTCATGCCCACCCATTCCGCCCCCACCCGCCCGCAAAGCCTTTATCTCCCACAGTTTTTGAGCTAGAGCCACCAAATTTGGTGCCAAGATAAGTGTTGATTAATCTCCTAAAACTGCAAAAAAGCTTCGTCTAAATTGGGAATGCGTGTATCTTTCAGAGTTTTTGAGCTAGAGCCACCAAATTTGGTAGGAAGACAGCTGGTAACGATCCCCAAAAAACTGCATCAAAAGATTTGGAGCCACGCACACCCATTCTGCCTCCCTTTCCACACCTTTTACAAACTTTGAGCTAGAGTCACCAAATTTGGTATGAAGATAGCAATTGACATCCTACAAAGATCTGCAGCAAAAATTTGGATGCTACGCCCACCCATACCGCCCCCAGCCCCCCTTTCCACATCTTTTACAAACTTTGCGCTAGAGTCACAAAATTTGGAAGGAAATTTGGTGGCATCTGCATCGGAGAATCTTTAAGGCAGCGTACACCCTTGCCGCATCCATATCCCTTTGCAATCAGGCCTCTTTTTACCGGTTTTAAAGCTGGTAACGAGTATACCGCAGTCGGTTGCGTCCGACTGTACCGTTTTAACTTGTTTTTTTTTTTTTTTTTGGGTGAGTCCGGATACATTGTATTTAAAGTTTACGCGTACTAGCATTGTTACTATGAACTTTTTTAGAGCATGATGACTAGTGGTTTTGTATATAGTTTTTAAAACCTGTTGCATATTATTTAATTATTTATTTATTAAGTATTTATTAGAAAAGGAACTGCTTATTTAAAAACGACCTTGCTCTTTATGGGGTCAGGGTGCTTTGTTTGGCTGCTTCATACATTTGCACAAATCCAATATTTTCATTTGACCCATGTCATGGGCTCAGGGTAAAACAAGTAAAAACGTCGCAGTCAGCATAAGAACAAGTGCTTAAGAGTCTGCTTGCGAAATTGAGAAAGGTAGAGGATGTGCGTGGCTGCGGATCCATCTTAAAAAAGTTCATCACTTATCAACCTTTTAATTTTGGTTACCCTCTTAAGTAATAGAATTTTTTTGCTTTTTTGGTTACCCTCCTATTGACTTTGGTTACCTTTTTAAGATATATAATTTTTTAACTTTTGTTGTCGCAGTAAGTGTGGCCGTCAAATTTGATTCGCTCTTTGACCAAAGTTCATGTAATTTTCTGTTGGTGACTGTGCTAAATATAGCTCAAAATCTGTGGATTAACGATTTAAAATGGTTAGAGCAGATGGTCGTGGTATCCAAAATTTTGATGCAGAATTTTAGAGGACTAACGTTCATTTCACAAAAATGTGAGATATAGTTTTCAAGAATTTTTATACTCGTTACCGAAGTTTAAGAGTATATTGGGTTTGTGCAACGTCCGTCATGGTGTCCGTCCGTCTGTCCGTCTGTTGTTCGCAACTTTTTCCACACCCTTGACTTGAAACTTACCAATTATCTTTATCTATGGGATAGTAAATTAAATTGGTAAGGCGGTAGCTACTAACAACCCCCAAAAAACTGCATCAACAATTTTGGAGCAACGCCCACCCAGTCCGCCCACAGCCTCTCCGAATTTTTAGGTAAAAAAAAGCATATATCTCCCACAGTTTTTGAGCTATAGCCACCAAATTTGGTGCCAAAATAATTGATGATGACCCCCCAAAAACTGCATCAAAAGTTTGGATGCCACGTTCACAAATACTGCACATTCCGCCCCCATTTCCCCACCTTTTACAAACTTTGAGCTAGAGTCACCAAATTTGGAATGAAGATAGCAATTGACCTTCCACATAGATCTGCAACTTGGATGCAAATTTGGATACCACACCCACCTATTCCACCCCTGCCTCCCTTTCTCCAAGTCTCTTTATTTATGGGATAGTAAATTAAAGTGTCAAGATGGGGGTTCTACGATAATTGAGGGCTTGCAAATCGAAAATACGATAACTCAAAACCGATAAATCCAAATATTTCGCACATCCTTACAGCTAGAACTACCAAATTTGGTAAGCATGTAGCTACTAACAACCCCAACTGCAAAGTTTTGGAGCCACGCCCACGCATTCCGCCCCCAGCCCCCCGCATTTTAAAATTTGAAAAGCTTTTATCTCCAACAGTTTTTGAACTATAGCCACCAAATTTGGTGCCAAGAAAGGTAATGATGACCCCCCAAAAACTGCATTAGAAGTTTGGAGTCCACGCCCACCAATACTGCACTAGCCGCCCCCAGCCGCCCCAACGCTTCGTCAAAAACGGGAATGCGTGTATCTTCCAGAGTTGTGGAGCTAGATCCACCAAATTTGGTAGGAAGAAAGCTGGTTGCGGTTGCGTCCGACTGCAACGTTTCCACTTGTTTTCATTGATATTCCAGCCTGCATAATTCGTTGCTCCCATATTACCACTTTGTCTGACGAATATGGAAATCAAGATATTTGCAATGTTTCAAGTCTCTGGCTAGAACGGACAAACAGCAAGAAATTATCTTTACTTCTACAACTAAAGTGGCATAAATATGAAAATAATCCGTACGAATAGTTTTTAGTATGGTCTTAAAAATAAATACTTACGCGTTGGCAGCGTTGCCAAACTGGCTAATTGTGTTAAAAAGCTCCCTATTCTGTTCTCGATACGTTGCCACCTGTTCCTTAGTGCCTGATGCAGATTGCGCAGCCCCATGGTAGGAAACACCAAAGCTGCAAAGCTAAATTGTTGTTAAACAATTACGTATTTTTATTGACCTTACCTGGACGTGCCGTGTATCTGAGACTGGCTCTGACCTGAATGACTGCCAGATTGCGCCGATGCCTGTCCGCCACCCGATGCTGTGGCTGCATTTTTGTCCTGACCAGGACGGAAACCAATTTGTGCTTGAGATGAAGTCTGGCCTGGCCCGCTGGATTGCGCATCAGCCAAGCCGCCCTTATCATTGGCCTGCACTTCACTCTGGCTCTGATGTATAACACCTCCGCTCTGTGATGAAGCTTTCGTACCGCCATCCTTACCATTCAGTTGGACTTGCGCCTGTGATTGAGAGGGACCGCTTGACCCTTGTGACTGACTCATTGCACCACCTTGATTTCCCGTTACTTGTGCACTAGCTGCACGATCTGCGTCCGAGGTCATTGCGCTTGCACTGAAAGAGCTGTCCTTACTGTAGCTGCCGGAAACCTGTGTTTTAGCAGTTCCTCCATTCTTTTTGCCCTGCGCACTGGCTGATGCCTGGCCATCACCAATAGCAGACTGTGCTTGCGAGAAGGCGTCATCGGCTCTGCCAAGGCCAGCAGCCTCAGGTGCTTCTGCAAAATGCAAGACATTAAAATATCTGAGTGAAATGCTATCTACAACTAACCGAGACCATCGCTAGGAACAAGACCAGTTCCTGCTCCAGATGCAACATTTGTGTTACGTCCAGGAGCAGCCGATAGGCCACCACCAATACCGGGTTGTCCTATGGCCCCAAGCTCAGAACCGTATACAACAATACCCGGTTGACCAACAATTCCTGTCTGAGCTATGAAGGCAGGCGGATCGCCGCCAACTTCAGACTGTCCTGCAATCCAAGGCTTTGTTCCATATCCATTGTGAGCCTTGCCATTTCCGGTCGGTCCTCTAAAACTAGGCTGTCCACCATATCCAGGCTGAGTTCCATATGCAGGTTGTGATCCACTAGCTCCAGGCAGCCTAACAGCTTCCAGTTGGGTATCATAGCTAGGTTGACCACTGTGAACCATAGGGTGTGCTCCAATAGCAGCACCAGTCTGGGTGGCTCCAGGATAACCAGCAATTTTGCTTAGACCAATTCCTGTTTGAGGTCCATAATCTGTTCGGGCACCACTAATAACAGGCTGTGCTCCGTATCTGGGATGGGTGCCTCTAATTTCAGGATGTCCTCCAATTTCAGGCTGTGAACCAAATGTAGACTGGCCACCACTTATTCCAGGATGTCCTCCATCTACAAGCCCAGGTTGACTGCCACCGATTCCGATCTGTCTTTCGGATCCGGGCTGAGCAATGTATCCAGGCTGTGTGCCGTACTCTGGTTGATCAGCACCTGCTTCATGCTGTACTTCAGCTACAGACTGTTTTTTATATCCAGGTTGTGTTCCGTATCCGGACAGTGCAGGGGCTACAGGCTGTGTTCCGCGTTCGAGCTGGCCACCATATCCAGACGTATTTTGGTCACTAAAAGGGAGTCTACCAGATTCGCGCTGTGTTTCAGATACAGGCTGAGTTCCATAGCCGGGCTGACCAATCTCCATTCCAAGCATACCACTGGATCTGGGCTGAGCTTTGTATTCTGGCTGAACGCCATATCTAGGCTGTGTGTCATATATGGACATCCCAGTGTCTCCAGGCTGTGCTAAATATCCAAGCTGGCCACCTCCCGTTCGCGGCTGCCATCTGGCTCCAGGCTGCGCTCTGTGCGTTTGGTATCCAGGCGGTTCAGTGGCTTTCTGCTCTGCTCGGTATCCGGGCTGACCACCGGCTATTCCAGGCTGCAAACCAAATCCAGGTTGCGTTTCATAGCCAGTTTGCGCATCATATCTAGGTTGAATACTACCTTGTCCATATAGTAGTCCACTTTCAGGCTGAGTTCTGAATCCTGTCAGAGAGCCACCAGCCCCTGGCTGCACACCAGATCCAGGCTGGGTACCATATTCAAGTTGACTGTCGCTAACTCCTGGCTGTCTACCGTCTCCGGGAGGAGTTCTGTATCCATCATGATTTCTGTATCCTGGCTGACCTCCAATACCGAACTGTCCCACATTTCCAGGCTGTGTTCCGTAACCAACTTCAACTTCAGGCTGAGTTCCGTAGCCTGGTTGACCAACGCCGATTCCAGACCGTCCTCCAGCTCCAGGCAGTGTTCCGTACCCTGGTTCACCAGCACCAACTTCACGCTGTGCGCCAGCTCCAGGCCGCGTTCCATATCCGAGTTGATTACTGCCAAAACCAGCTGCAGGCATTGTTCCAAATCCAGGTTGACCTGCACCAGCTACGTGCTGCACTCCACCTCCAGACTGTGTTTCATATCCAGGTTGAATGCCGCTCATACCATTCTGTCTTCTAGCTCCAGGTAGTGTTCCAAATCCAGGCTGACTACCGGCAATTCTCGGCTGTTCTCCAGGCTGCGTTCCGTATCCTGGTTGACCACCACTAACTCCAGGCTGTCTTACAACTCCATGTTGTGATCCATATCCAGGCTGCGTTATGTATCCGATCCGTCCTCCGGACCCGGGCTGAGCAATGTATCCAGGCTGTGTTCCGTAACCTGGTTGATCAGCACCAACTCCATGCTGTACTCCAGCGGCAGGCTGTGTTCCATATTCAGGCTGTTTTTCGTATCTATGTTGGCCGCCACCAATGATAGGCTGTCCTACAGCGCCTGGCTGACCACCAGCTCCAGGCTGGGTTCCATATGCAAGTTGACCAACGCCGAGTCCAGACTGTCCTCCAGCTCTAGGCTGTGTTTCGTATCTTGGTTGTCCAGCACCGGCTCCATACGGTGCTCCAGCTCCAGACTGTGAGCTATATCCAGGTAGAATTTCTCTGTAAATAGTATGTTTTCCAGCTCCGGGCAGTGTGCCAAATTCTGGGTGACCTACACCAACTCCGTGTTGTTGTCCACCTCCAGGCTGTGTTCCATATCCAGGTTGAATACCGCTTATACCAGTCTTTTCTCCAGCTCTGGGCACTGTGTCAAATCCAGTATGACCACCGCCTGTACTAGGCTGGTCTCCTGGTTGTGTTCCGTAACCAGGTTGACCACCACGATTTCCAGGGTGTCTTTCAGCTCCATGCTGTGTTTCGTATTCAGGCTGCATTTCGTATCCGTATCCACCACCGATTCTAGACTGTCTTCCATCTCCAGATGGTGTTTCGTATCCCTGTTGAGCACCACCAATTCTAGGCTGTCCTTCAATTCCGTACCCCGGCTGACCACCAATTTTTCCACCAATTGGCTGGGCTCTGAAGGCAGGCTGACCTACTCTGCCATCAGGTTGTCCTACAGTGCCTGACTGCGTTCCAACAACAGGTTCGTGGTCTGTAGGTCCGCCAATTACTGCTTGACTTGCATATCCCGTTTTCCTACCACCAACACCAGGCTGTCCTAATGCACTCTTACCAGGCTGCAAACTACCAGTACCTGAATAACCATAACCTGGTTGGGCTTTGAATTCAGCTCCAAGCTCTGGTTGTCCTCCTTCAGGAGCTTCAGATCCAGCTGAAAATGTATTTCAAATGTTATGCTGAACAGCTATTTTTAATATAATTGTTTTTTACCTGGTAGACTTATTATAGCATCGGGTATTTTATGAATACCATCAACCAAGCCGGGACCACTTAAATGAATTTCTGCTCCTCCAGAGCAGTCGATACAATCTCCTGCAGAGAATTGACTTTGCGCTTGTCCCATGCCTTGACTGCCAGCTATACAATGCATTCATTGATTTAATAAGTAATTCGAAATATTATGTTTCTTTCGTTAGAAGAGACTTACATACAATCGAACGAGAGCCACCCTTATTGGCTTCCGCTTCAGCCTTACCATCACTTTCGGGCTTGCCAAAGTTTAAGTATTGCGACTGGGTTTGTCCTCTGACACTGCAATTGAATTATAATATTCAAAGAGTTCCTTTACAGTATAGGTTTATGCAGGAACTTACTAGCCTCTGCCACTTCTTTTTGTTCTCTCTAATTCAGTGAGGGGATTCAGCTCCGCATCATTATTTATAGACGACTCCTGCAGTTAATTTTAAATAATTAGGTTTAATCTCAGCCTTATCTTAATAGAACACACAAAAATAAACAAATAAAATTTTACGTTTTTTGTAACAACACTAATCTAGCTCGTCTTGCTTCTAAAACTGACCTTGATAATAAGACTTCCAATACTCATGTGTTATTTCATTTTATTTGAGCCGAATTCATGTGCATTTAACCAATCTACTTCCTCGAATATGCTGTGACATAAGCCATCTCTTTCTACATGTCCCTCTTGCACACGCACTAACTCACATTTTTATACCCTGAACCCATAAAATGGGTAAAAAGTGTATAATGGTTTTGTGAAAAAGTATGTAACAGGCAGTAAGAAGCATCTCTGACCCCATAAAGTATATATATTCTTGATCAGCATCAACAGCCGAGACGATGTAGCCATGTCCGTCTGTATGAACGCGTGGATCTCAGAGACTACTAGAGCTACAGACTTCAGATTTTGTATATAAGTTCTCCTATGCCATGAGCAGAACAAGTTTGCTTCAAATTATCGATAATTATTCTGGTTTCCGATATACACATAATATCGATAACAAAAATGTCAAATTTGGAAAATGTAAAAATGAGGGTTGACGTAATGGGTAACGATAGAACTTTTCTGAAAATTGAAATCAAGTTAGTATACCAAAAAGTTTTATAAATTTAATATATTTATTGCAACTGGGTTAAGGGTATCTTCTTGTCGGGCTCTCCCAACTAGAGCCTTCTTTCTTGTTAATTATGTCTTATTAAAAAAGTTTATACTTACAATAGCAGCACCATTTGTGTATGATATTAGAAATACAACGCCAAGCAGCATGCCCCTTCGAAAGGGCCACATCTCAATAAATCTAATTCGAGTCAAATGGAAACTCGAAAAGGACAAAACCTGCAAGCTGTTAAATCAAATGAAACTGTATTATCATAAAATGTTCGTAATAATTTATTTTTTTATTATCACTAATATTTTTCGATAGTGTCATAAGGGGTTATCAGCGAAGACACTTTGTCAAAATGAGCACGAAAATGCCAAAAGAATTAAACATAATGAAGATTTTGAGCTATGAAGATTTTTAGTATGACGTAATAACATGTGCAGTTAATTTTTTTTTAACAATGCTTTAAAACATTACCTGCAACGGAGGAAACACCTTAGCCAGAAGTTAATACGGTAAACCGATTTTATGTGTTTGGATCAAATTTAATTTGGGACTATGAAATCAACTTGTACATACAGCCGAACTTCCATATATCGAATCATAAGGGTACAAGAAAAAACTTCGTTAAAAAAAAAACGAGTAGCATAGAAAGTTTTTTGATTGAACAAAATTACTGTGTTCTGGAAATGAATTCGTAATCTAGAAAACTTTTTTGTACGGAAGTTCGTTATATGGAAATTCAACTGTTGTAATATTATAAAACTCGCCTCCGGGTATACTAAAATATTTAACAAAAAAAAAAAAAAAAAAACAGTTTATTGATACATATTTTTCATAATTTGATGATTGCCATAGTTTGATAATTGCTTAAGCGTAATTGTTATAATCCGAAAGTTTATAGTTTCAGGAAAATGAAAAACGTGTAAAATTTTATTGTACCTTTGATTTTTTACTGTTCAAATAATTTACTAATTTTGGTTTTAATAGTGAACATGATTATTTAACAGATATTTTTTTTATTTAATTGGTTTAAATTTATATAATTATTTTGTATTTAGTCCCAAGATGATAGAAATAGTTCGTGATCTATTATATATCATAATTCACTTGTTTGAAATAATTATTTACGAGAAGATATTTGTGACACTTGTATTCTCATATCCTTGATAAATTGTCGTATATGTTTTCCACAATATGTTAATCATTTGCACATACTTTTTAGCCTTGTGTGTAGGATCCAAATTAAAGTTCCGATATGCAGCCGAATGCGACAACTGTTGGATTGCGAATAAAGTAACGTTGGCAAAGCATAGAAACGTAAAGTTCTCGATCTGTAGTTCAATTCATTGAAAGCAAGCAATATCAATTCATTTGCATGTAGCAGCATAAATATTTATGGAGGATTCACATCACACACAGACACGGCGTTGCTTCGCCTGGCTCTGGCTCTGTCTTATCGCACGTACACATATGACCCATACAAACAAACGCATTCAATGAGCACAGAGACAAACCACTTAGAGCTTTATGTTGTCAGTGCGATTCGTTTGAAATGTACATGTACATGTTGTATATTCCATTACATATCAACACTTTGATCGTGTCAATCGATCAATTTAGCTTAGGGCGTCCCATTGAATGCAACCACATTACAAAATCGTCGCAGATGGAGTAGACTTTTGACCCATTTTAGGGAAATTTGCTGCTATTTATAACAATATAAAGATACTCAATTGTTTATACTGCTATTTTAATTGCTTTTTGAATAACTTGTTCTTCCGTTTACAAGTGATGCCGGCAGCCGTGTCAATAAATATGCATGTGGTTCAATTGTCTCTGTGTTGCAATTTTTATTAACACACACAGTAAGTACAAGGCTATGTTTTGTTTTGGATGCCATCAACCAATTTTTTTAGCGGAAGCAATTTTCTCTAGATAACCTTTGAGCCCTTCTGACAGAAGCGACATATCTATTAATAGAAAACACTAGTCTCTTTAAGTAATGTCCAATGTTAAGCTCGAAATTTTTCTTATCTTTCTCCAAAAATTATTAATCATATTTGTGTTTAAATTATATTTCAGTGTTGAGTTGACATAACTTCAAATGTAGCACAGTAGATACGTTTATAAATTTAAAGCCTTGATCGTTGGATGGGCTTATTTCAAGGACAGACGTATTTTTAATTAAAACGCGCTCAACAACATGAGCCTAGTTTGATAAGATCAACAAGAGGAACATTTTTTATTAATAAGTAATTGCTGAGGTCTATTAAAATGAATTTGCATGCACCAAAAAGAATCTATTTGGAGCATCTATGAATATATAATTTTTTTTTAATTTAGAATTTAAAAATTTACATTCTGCAATGATTTAAATAAGGCGTTATTAATTGAGTGAAATCAAGATAACTATATTTAACAGTAAGATCAACTTTAAAAATTGCAAAACTCAGAGCATTATCTTAAGATATACTAAATTATTGATACTCAATTATATAAGTGATAAAGAAAGTACTATTTGACTGTCAACTTAAACATTTTACATTTTGCGATTGTCTTGAGTCACCCTGTGAATATCAAACTGGTATCAGGGCTGAAATAGTACTTTATTTGTTTTCAATTTATAGGTGAGAATACCAAATCTGGTCGCACTTTTAAAAAACTTGGATTTTATGTTTTTGTTGTTTGAATAGTGCATTTCAATTTGTAAAATAAAATTGTAATTACACTATGGCATATAGAGAATGGATGCCTTTGGTATATAGTGGGCTGTCGGTACCCATCTCACTGTTCATGTGGGTTGGCAACGTTGCGTTTTCGAATATCTGGAGTCACGGCCATGAAGGTAATCAGAGATTTGATCAAATTTACTGATAACTTAATGCTGTTTTAACCTAGAACCAATGATTATTCCACCTACTCGTTGGCTGATTTCCACACTGGCGCCGCTGTGCCTGATGACAGTGGCACTGCGTCGTCGTTCCGTGAGCAAATCTGGTGCCGTCCTAGGAGTAATCGTTGCTTTTACGCTGTCAATAGCAAGTCATCCGTTCTTTGGCAGTCTGGTTGTTTTCTTCTTTAGCTCTTCGCGCGCTACCAAATTTCGCGCACAACTGAAACGGAAATTCGAAATAGACTTCAAAGATGGAGAAGGCCAACGCAATTGGGTTCAAGTTTTGTGCAATGGCGGCATGGCCACACAGCTGGCGCTGCTCTACCTGCTCGATTGCGGCAGTGGAGAGCGTGCAATAGATTTTGGCAAGGCGTATCGCTCCAGCTGGCTGTGTATTGCTGTAATGAGTTCGTTTGCCTGCAGTAATGGCGACACGTGGAGCAGTGAAATAGGCAGTGTGCTCTCCACAAACGACCCAATTTCCATTATGAGCTGGCGTCGTGTGCCACGTGGCACAAACGGCGGCGTATCGCTCATTGGCGTTGTGGTCAGCCTGCTAGGCGGCTTGCTTGTTGGCTTCGGCTATTTTGTGACTGTCCGTTATACGGTAGAAGCTCAAATGCTGCTCGTAAGTCCGCCTCAATGGCCTATTATATTGTTTGGTGGCTTGGCTGGACTGTTTGGCTCGCTTCTTGACTCGGTGCTAGGCGGATTGCTGCAGTACTCTGGCGTTAATGCGCAGGGAAAAGTGGTCGACGCACCTGGCAAAGGTGTTCGACATGTGAGTGGATTGCGCATTCTAGACAACAACAGCGTTAATCTTATCTCAAGCATTGCCATTGGCGTGACCATGCCTTTACTGGCTCTTAAGTTTTGGCCGGCGCGTTAAAAGCGTCTCTAGCTAAAAGTGCGGCTCTCCTGAACAATTACTTTAAATCTTGTAGTGCTTCCAAACTTAAGGAGAAGTACTGTCGAACTTCCTTATAACAAACTGCCGGAAAACGAAGTTTTCTATATAACAAATTCATTTCCCCTTGATAATATATTGAAATTTGTGTATGTAATGCAAACAATGGACTGGAACCCAACGATTACGGCAATTGCATCGGTTATTTAATTTACTTATATAGATTATTATTATTGCTTATTGCTTAGTTGCAAGTGGGGATAACCCCTTAAGCTATCTCGTTTTTTTTATACCATAAACCAATGAAATGGGTAAAAAGGGAGTAATTCTTTTTTGCAAAGATATGTAACAGGCAGAACGAAGCATCTCCGACCACATAAAGTTTATATAGCCGTTTCCGAATACGGTCGCCTTAACCATATTAAAATCAAGTTTGACCTTATGATCTTTAACTTCATCCGTTTCCGATACACAAATGGTAACAACTACAATAAAATCATGAACTTATTTTAACATTTTTTTAATTTTACTGTCTGTTTACTTTTAGTTAAATAAAGATAACGCAAACATACAGGATGTCTCTTTGTAGAGCTTTTTTGAATCAAGCTTTCTTGCTTGTTCTAATTAGTATATCTATAGTATGTGAAAAGGTTAAAACCAACTTGACACAATATGCATATTTTGGTCTGCTGGTAATTTTTGCCATCCGTAAGTACAAGCCATGTCAGTCGGATAAAATAAACCTAGATCAAGTCTAAACAACTTTCAACTATTAGTTACGACGGTTCGAAAAAATTTGACGACTACGTCGCTTTTCAACACACAGAGTTAACCCCAACTCCCTACCGGTTGAGTACGGATAATTAGACTTCAGACTCGAACTACCTGCGCGGTTCCAAAAGTTGACCCGATTCTGTACACTATTTTGTATATTGTACTTAGAAAAAGGCAAAAGAAACGAAACGAATTGTCCATCACTTCAAATTTGGTTTGTTCTGAAGGGCTTTATATTATAAAGAACTTTATGGTCAAGCCTTCGACAGTTTACATACTGTGACTCTGTTGAAATAGTCTAATAAACAATGCAACGCCTATGTTGATAGATCTGTTGATCGTGCTTTAGTCTTGTCCTGGGAGCTTGATGCTTATGCTGAGACTGACTTGTTCAATATAAATACATAGGTGGCCAAACTTTGGTACTCGATAAGTTTGGTTCACTGAGCTCGGCGCTGGGCTTTTTATACTCGATATCTAAAGTAAAGAGTATATTGGTTTTGTGCAAAATCCTTCATGGTGTCTATCTGTCTGTTTCTCTGTCTTTCCGTCTGTACTGACGTAACTTTTTTTCGACACCCGTAAAGCTAGAGGCTTGGACCTTTTCAAATAAATTTTTTTATAGGCGAGATAAGTAAAGTGCCAAATTGGGTTTCTGCGCTTACTTGGGGGTTGGAAAGTCGAAAAGAAACGTATATATCTTGCACTGGTTTTGAGCTCGAGCCACCAAACTTGGTGTCAAGATAGCTAAAGACGCCCCCGAAAAAAAAACGTAATAAAAAACTTTGAATGCCACTCTCACTCTATCCGCCCCACCGCCTAGTTAAAAACGGGAATGCGTTTATTTTTTACAGTTTGAGCAAGAGTTACCAAATTTGATAGGAAGATAACTGGTAACAACCTCAAAAGATATGCATTAAAACTTTGTATCCCACGTGTAACAACGCAAAATGTTGAATCAAGTATAAAACATTCTTAACTGTAAAGATCGAGCATTCTTAAATTTATAACGTTTTTACAATGACAATTACTTATATTAATATTGTTAATTCTTGAACTAAAAAGAAAAATTCTTAGAATTTGAGATCTGATTAATTGAAAATTTGAATGAACCCACTTGATTTAAGAATTGAAAAACCCTAAATAAAATTAAAGTGAACCTAGAAATAAGATGTTAGATATTGAATTTTGAGATTATAAATTCTTGATATAAGAACTGACAAATTCAAAAATACATTAATAATACACGCCAAGTATTCCTAGCCATGTATAAGTTGCGTAAGGTCGTAATTTCATAAACTAATATACTCAATTCGTTGTCATTAAGGTTGAATCCAAGAATTTGGATCCAAGTATGGCAATACCTTGTTTTATTTATTCTCTAAATTCTAAGATAGATACATAGCGCCGCTAGACCATTTTTAAGCTGCCAACCATTCTCATGCTTAAGAAAAAAATTTTAGAAATAAGAAACAACCATTATAAATTTATCTGCGTGACTCGACCGTCTCAGTCGGCTGCTTCTGTGCATCTAACCCAGCGATGTCAAAAATTTGAAAAGGCAGCCACGCGTGGTTGGCAAGAAAAATTCTGCCGGCGTTGCAGCCGACACATGTATAGAGAGAGAATATGTGTATTCTATATATATGTAGAACGCTCGGCAGCTTGTTCACTTACGATGCGCGTGTTCGGCTGCATTTGCTCTCACGACTCATGTGTTCGGCAGAAGCTCAAAAGTCAAACGCGCATACATTCCCTAAGCTGCATTCAATGAGGGCCGACCATACAGCGCATGATTTGTACACTACACCGAAAAAATTTTTTGATGTCAATTAGGAAAATGAATTATTTTTCATTGAAAATATGGATGGTAACGCTCAATGTTAATTGTGCCATAACGTTGCATGTCGCTTTATTAATTGTGTTGTTAAAAGGCACTACCAGCTTTGCCACCTGGGCTATAATGAAATAAAAGGGAAGGAGAGAGATTTAAAAATGTTAAATTTGTGTTATGTTTGAATCGCACGCATTTTATTTTTATACTCGATACCGAAGGTAAAGAGTATATTGGGTTTGTGCAATGTCCGTCATGGTGTCCGTCCGTCCGTCCGTCCGTCCGTCTGTATGTTCACAACTTTTTTCCACACCCTTCAAGCTAGAGACTTGAAACTTTCCAATTCTTTTTATCTATGGGATAGTAAATTAAAGTGTCAAGATGGGGGTTCTACGATAACTGGGGGGCTGACAAATCGATAAATTCGATAACTCAAAACCGATAAATCAACATATTTCGCACGTCCTTACAGCTAGAACTACCAAATTTGGTAAGCAGATAGCAATTTACATTCCACACATATCTGCATCAAAACTATGCCGCAGTCGGTTGCGTCCGACTGCAACGTTTCCACTTGTTTCAGTATAAAGCAGTAAAACGTCACGTTGCCTTCGTGTTTCACAAGCGCAACACTTTCATTGTGTGAGTTTGGACACCACTGCTGTAAATGTACGAATTAATATTTGTATTGTATTGTACAAATGTGCAAATGATATTCAAAGCACAGTACTTCTTTTGAAAAGACATTGTAAACTGCTACTAATGACAAACAAATCATAACAAGCCCTCTAATATAGATAATTGAAATTTCATTTAGAAGAACAGTTTTATTTTGTATTAACAAATCAAAAACAAAACACATGCAAATCATAAATGTTTCTATAACCTTCTCATTCGCACAACATGACCCATTTAGTTCACATGTAAGAGACTTAAGCAAAGAGAGATGCTTTGCTTAATACACGCTGCTGTGAGTAAGGGAGAAGCCCTAATAGTGAACACCCCTAAGGTTTTTGGGATATTAAATTGTCAGAAATCAACGTCAAGCTTAGCTGTTGGTATCGTAGGAAAGCTAGTTCAATTGCCCATCGATCAGTGTAAGGCATTATACACATTTCATTCGTTTTTTTAAAGATATATAGGATTTAATGAAAAAAGTCAAAATCACGATTTTCGATAAAGTGCCCCTGTAGTAGTCACTCCCCTTAATCTTGTCAAAATAGAGCTAATAAAATGAAATAAAATGCCAAATCATTGTTTTTATTTATGCTTTTGTATTTTATGCAATTAAACACTCAAAAACAACCGAATTTAATAATTTATTAAAATTTATTACTCGTAAAAAACAGTATCGCCAGCGATGCAGCGATGTATCGATTAAAGTATCGATTTATGCATCGCACGCTCAACATCGCACACACAAGAACAATAAATTTTTAGATTGCCCAGAAACTTGTTTATGTTGTGCGCAGATGACGTCACAATGCATGTGTTGAATATTTGCCTTGGTAATATGCATCATATGTGACGTCATCTGCGCAATGCGTTATCTGTCTTAATTGTGTCATGTTGCTATTAGGGCGCAAACTTTTAAGCAAATCTACAAAAAATTAAGTCAAGTTTTATGCCAAATCATAATAAATTCATTTTATTAATTTTTCTTCATTTTTCTTAATAAAACTTTTTCTTGCTCTTCTTGCAAATCATAACAAATTCATTTAACATTGTTTTAACTAAATAATAATAAAATTTTTCTATTCTTCTTAAGTCAACACGCATCTGTTCCTTGTGTGAATTTGACACAATTTTGAAATTCGGCTTTTGCGGCTTTTCTACTTATCAAATGTGAATTTTGGTTCACTGAACAAATTTGAAGAATTTTCAGATATTTTGAAATTATGATTTTCTGATTAAGAGCAACGCGAGAGACGCAAAGTGATACGATAGTCGATACAAATATCGATAAGTGTTAAAGTGTATCACATCGTATTTGACCAGAACACGCAGAAACATAATTTTACATTTATTAATGTTAAACCCAAAATATTGAACAGAAAAAATTTTGGATTACAGATTATGAAAGGGCAAGAAAAAACGATTAAGAAAATTATTTATTTCCCTTTGCTGAAACTTGAAATAATACAATTCCAACGCGTTGAAAAGTTACAAAGCTTACGTCGAAATATCGGTATTTTAATTTTAGTCTCTGGTGCATCCAAAACTTAGTATAAACACCAGTAGACTACATAAAAAGCAAGCCGGCACTAAGAGCTATCAATCACAGTGATTAGACCCCGCTAGCATCAAAACTCGCCAAAATATTCCGGTTGACCTATTTAGGGGCTATGACCGTCACTAGGGCTTCTCCCTTACATATGTACATACATATATATATCTTGCCGCGTATAAACGATGCAAGATCCATATTCTTTTGCATACTTTTCAATCCATTCGCTAATCAATCCAAAGAATCGATGATTCACCAAAGAAAAGGAACGAATTCATATCAGCCGGACAATGATACAATTACTAATGGTAGTGTCATCCGTACTACCCTGAACCCAGTTGCAATAAATATGTAAATTAAATTTATAATTGACTTTGGTATACTGACTTAACTTCAATCGATAAAATTATGTATCTCCGGTGTTTCTTAACCGATTTGGACGAATTTTTCAGAAAAGTTCTATCATTACCCATTATTTCAACCCTCATTTTTACATTTTCCAAATTCGATATTTTATTGTTATCGACATTATGTGTATATCGGAAACCAGAATAGTTATCGATAATTTGAAGCAAACTTGTTCTGCTTATGGTATAGGAGAACTTAAATACAAAATCAGAAGACTCTAGCTCTTGTTGTCTCTGAGATCCACGCGTTCATACAGACAGACAGACGGACATGGCTATATCGTCGCAGTGCGCAGTGCGGCATTTTGAATAGTCAACTGTAAACAAACAACAAAAATAACAAACAGAAAAAATCGTCCTCATCAACGTCTTACCTCAACGAAAAGCACTTAGCGACTGACAACTAGAGTTGTGTCGTTTCGTTCAGAATAAACTCATATGAACGGGTTATCGAAATGAACGAATGAACGAATTCAGTAATTCGTGAACGATATCGTTCATTTGTTTTGGCGGAAATCTGAAATTGCTTGAACATGATTATTGTTGAATTTTCTCAAGGTAAGGAACCATATTACTGGGATGTAGGGTGGAACAACCAGCAAGTGTGTTTATCGCAAATCCGTGCTGAGCATAGCTGGCGCGTCTCAAAGCAATTTGATGCACCAGGTGAAGCATCCAACAGTTACTATGGGCACCGAAAGTCAAATTCAGGAAACATCTGAAGCTGATCCAGCACCAACAATTGAGGCTGAGGCAAGTCCCTTGATTTCGGTTGGTGGTCAACAAATGATTACAAATGTTATCAGGCGACCCCCAACTGGCAGAAAAGTTGAAAATTTTTTATCAATCTAATTAAAATTTGAAAATTTATTTGATAGGCTAAAAATTTACTAAACGAATTTATTGCATTCAAAAATGAAACAATGTTCATTCAAACCAACTGAATAAAATAACCTGTTCATATTCTGTCATTCATCGTTCAGAACAACTGAGCAACTGAATAATATGACCTGTTCATATTCTATTGTTCATCGTTCAAAACAACTGAATAAAATGACCTGTTCATATTCTATCGTTCATCGTTCAGAACAACTGAACAATTGAATAAAATGACCTGTTTGTATTCTATGTGTGTCAAGATAGCAACGGTTCACCAGTAACGAAAAACGGAACTTAGCTCATGAGTCGGAACCACCAATGAACTTTACTGTTTTAATATGTTTTTCAGCATGGAATCTAATAAAAATTGATGGAAAAATTTAAAAAAATGAATTATTTATTGTTTTTATGCATCGTTTGGCATATTTCAGCTTTCCAAGTGGGTAACACAAGTGATTAAAAAATCACGCATCCAGCATATCTTAAATATCTCAACACACAGAGCACGGCACCGATGATGACATATACTGCATTAAAGCCTATTATTTCACCTATTTTATGTTAAAAATTTTAAGAAAATCGTTCGTACAGTTTTTGAGTAATTTGACAAAAAGTGCAGCTACCTCGATGTCAGCCCCATACAAAATGACCATTAAAATATATGTATGCATGGTTCTCAAGCCTTAATATCTTTTTTCAGAGAACACGGCATATAATGCACGCTTTACCAAAATGAAGGTACATGTTCCAGGAAGCTATATCAATTAAAATTAGAGAAATCGTTCGTACAGATTTTGAGAAAATTAATTATATGTGACTCATGAGCCAAGTTCCGTTTTTCGTTGCTGGTGAACCATTGCTATCTTGACACACATCAAAAGGTTAATTATGTGTGTCAAGATAGCAACGGTTCACCAGCAACGAAAAACGGAACTTGGTTCATGAGTCTATTTACATAGAGGATGCGTGATCAGTGTTGCCAATTTCGCTTTTTTCCCGTCAGATCTGGCTTTTTTCAAAACGAGATTGCGGGAAAAATTTTCAAATATTGTATGGGACAGCTTTTTTCTGTACGAGTCATTTGGTATCATTTGTATGTAAATAGCATTTTTTGCTTTATTTTTTCTCCTTTCTAGCTTTTTTTGCTCAAAAAAAGTTGGCAACACTGTGCGTGATAAATAGCTTAAGAATGTTTAAGTAATGACAATTATGCATCACTATAGTTAATATTAAGTAATTTTAATTGATAAAAGTCAATAATTAGTAAATATATTATTAGTATGGCAGCCTTTGCTTGGAATTGCATAAATTTTATGTACCAGTCAGTTTTCCGATGTGAACAAATGCGTACAACCCACGCCATATCATCCAGCTTTCTGTTGCGCAGTAGTTCAGCTCATGCTGGAACTACCAACTCGATAGGCCTTTTGAATGAACCAAAAAGGTTGACTTACATTTAAATAATTTTCTCAAAATCTGTCCGATTTATCTCTCTAAATTTTATTGCAATGGCTTCCTGAAACATGTAGCTTTAATTTGGTATATCGTGCATTTGGGGCTATTATCTCTGAAAAAAGTTATTTAGGATTGAAAAGCAAGCATTGATTTTGGCGGTCATTTTGTATGGGGCTGGTTGCCTTGGTTTAAGGCCTCTACGCAGATGCTAGTACATCGCCCGTACCGTAAAAACTTCATATAAAAAAAAACAACAGTCTCGTACAGCGCCCGTACCGTATTACGAAACACTGGTATGCAGCTCTGTTAGTCACAAGCAGTAGCTTAGTGCCCATTTACACGCTGAAGTTTTTTCATGAAGTTTTTTTTTCATTCTGTTTTAAAACTTTTTCGGAATTCAGGTCGCATTTACACGCTGAAGTTTTTCAGTGAATTTTTTCCTTTGAAAATGCAACTCTGATTTAAATTTATGGTCGATAAACATACATCTTTGGCATCGATTGTTTTATTTGTTCACATATAATTGATTTAAGAAGCAACAAGAAATAAAAAGGATTCAGTGAACATTTCTACTAATAATTTCTTAACCAAAACAATGTATTTACTATTGGAGATAATATTTGCTTGTGCGATATTTCGTATCGATAACTTTATTATTCACATCAAACATTGTGCAACTCTGTGTTTACATTCTATCGGAATAAGGCAAAGCAGAATTAGAAAAAAAATTCACGACTTCACAAGTAGTGAATTTTTGCTTGAATTTTTACACCTCTACTCCCCTTGCCTTCAAAAAAAAGATTCACAGAGAAAATTCATGAAAAAACTTCAGCGTGTAAATGGGCACTTAGTGTTGAACAATGAAAATGATGGAATCAATGTTCAGCAATTGTTTACGGGCCTTAAAAGTGAAACAAGATGTCGGCAAACAAAAGTACATTCGAAAATTTTAATAGGGATTCGGAGAAAA
>JARNME010000404.1:31811297-31829560 GCA_030179655.1 Scaptomyza flava | reverse complement strand
TTGCTTTAATAAAGGCTATGGAACGTCGGCCAGTCTTGTGGGGCATTACGAGCAAGTTTGCACGTAATCGTTTAATGCGCGTGGGAGAAAATTGGAAATTGTCGGGCAAGAGCTGGCATATACATTTTTCGAAAAATTTTAACAAAGTTGGCCTTATTCAGGTTAAAATAGAGCCATACTTATTGTTTTGGCAGTCAATGCTGCGCAAGAAGTATTGAATAAAAATATATTAATTAATTAATAAGATAAAATTTAAATAACATATAAGCAGGATTGTACTGCCACTGATCTATTATAGGGTATAGATCAGTAAGGTGAATTTGCTTTGAGTCTTTTGAGTGGTTTCAGTTATGTTTAGCATAATTTTTGGTAATCTCAGCTCTGCGCATCAAATATGGGTTCACTAAAATGCTTCTTGGTTTTGCAGCCTGCCTTTTTTTTTTTAACAACCGCCAGCAGCAGGGCGATAGCTGTACCAATAAGTATATAGTACTCAATCACAAAAGTAGCGCGCTTTAGAAGTGAATCATTATTTTGAATTTAAGTGCACATAACACAGTTGCACTTGCGATTAATTTAGAGAAAGTTATCAACCAACCGCCACAATATGTGCATTTTTTAACACTGCTCGTTAAGGTCCGTAAAATTCATGTATACGGTACGGGAGATGTACGGGGCTCATGCTTACAGGCCTTAAGCTAGCTTTGCATTTTGTTTTTACATAGTGGCAGTGCGTGTGTCAGGGTAGCTTACACGAATTGTTGAACTTTTGTGTGCATATTTAAATAGTATTTTGTTGTTAGCTTAATTATGTCTGAGTCAGATAAATAGTCACTCGAAAAACTTTACAGCTAGAATTACCAACATTGATAAGAAGATATCTACTAGCAACCCCCAAAAACTGCAATTTTGGAACTATGCCCACCCATTTCGCCACCGCTCTTTGCTATACTGACTCAACTTCAATCGTTTAAATTTGATATCTCCGGTGTTTCTTAACCGATTTGGACGAAATTTTCAGAAAAGTTCTATCATTACCCATTACTTCAACCCTCATTTTTAGATTTTCCAATTTCGATATATTTTGCTATCGATTGCATGTGTATATCGGAAACCAGAATAGTTATCGATAGTTTGAAACAAATTTGTTCGGGTATCGGAGAACTTATATTCAAAATCTAAAGTCTCTAGCTTTTGTAGTCTCTGAGATCCACGCGTTCATACAGACGGACAGACGGGCAGACGGACAGACGGACATGGCTATATCGTCTCGGCAGTTGATGCTGATCAAGAATATATACACTTTATGGGGTCATAGAGGCTTCCATCTGCCTGTTACACACTTTTGCACAAAACCATTATACACTTTTTACCCATTTTATGGCTTAAGGGTATAATATGCCTATATCTCCCACAGTTTTTGAGCTAGAGCCACCAAATATGATATGAAGATAACAATTGACATACCTTAAAGATCTGTATCAAACATTTGGATGCCACGCCAATTTTCGCGAATTCTTCAACTACACCGAAAAAATTTTTTGATGTCAAATGGATGGCAACGCTCAATGTTTATTGTGCCATTACGTTGCATGTCGCTTTATTAATTATGTTATTAAAAGGCACCACCAACTTTGCCACGGGGGCTATAGTCAAATAAAAGAGAGGGAGAGAGATTTAAAAATTTTAATTTTTAATTTGTGTTATGTTTGAATCGCACGCTTTTTATTTTTTCAGTTTAAAGCAGTACAACGTCACGTTGCCTTCGTGTTTCGCTGCTTCGCACACAAGCGCAACACTTTCGTTTTGTGAGTTTGGACACCACTGATCTAAGCACAAACAAAACAAAGCGAATGCAAAGCAAAAGACACAGCGTTCGTTAAGTCACGAGCGAGACTTCGTCTTATACGACCATTTTTCTCTGCCGCAACACCAATACCATCATATTCGTTTTCAGGCAGAGACAATTGTTGTACAACAACCACATACTATTTAAATTTTGGACTGCAGGTTTAGTGTCTGTGATGCCTTCTCTGTGTGAGTAACGGCATTTGAGGCGGAGCGAGTAACTAAAAAAAATGTATATATTAAGTTTGAAAGGCACTTTGGTAAGGGTAACCGACACTCACCCGGGAGGTCTGGGTTCAATTCCCAGTATGGGTGATATTAATCTTTTGTCAGATTTAGTTTTTTTTAGTTAATATTTAATCATTTAGTTATATATAAAAATATTGAAAAAAACTTTAAAATACGGGTTTTTAAAACATTGAACTAAAAGTTTAAAAATAAATATAGTTAAAAGAACATAAAAAATAAGTTTGTTTTATTATTATTATTGTTTATTTATTGATTATTCCTAGTGCTACAAGTAAAAGTACTTACAAATTACTGCACTAGTCACCTTTTAAACTTGCTATATAAACATACAAAACATTATAATTATTTTAATTATTTTAAACAAAATGACTTTAATACTACTTATGTAATAAACATTAAAATATAAATTAAAAAACAAAAGTATAAACTCAAAGACAAACATATATCCATTAACCTATGACCCTTATTGTTGTTGTCATTAATACCATCATAAATCACTTCGCTGTAAGTATGTCTTTAGCTTAGATTCAAAAATTGATGTGCTTCTAACGGTCTTAACCTCTAGTGGCAACTGATTCCAAAGTCTAGCAACCCATACAAAAAAGTGCCTATCGGAGGATGCAAGCTTAGTTCTAGGACGAACAACATTACAGGTCCTTAATGACACTGCAAAGCGTAGTTTCTCATATAAATAATCAGGCACTTTTGTGTATATAATGTCATGAAGCAGTTTTAAAGTTTTATACTTAGTCCAGTTTCTTAAGTCTAAGTCAAATATAAAATTTGCAAAACATGTAACATGATCATATCTTTTAAGTCCAAAAACATAACGTGCTACACTATTGAAGGCTACTTTAAGCTTTTGCTGACTAGCAATATCACAGTTTGAGAAAATTTCAATGCCATAAAATAATAAGGGGGCTACAAGAGTTTTTGCGATGGTCATTCTTGTTTTAACAGGCAGCCAAGGCTGTGTTAGAACAATCTGCCGAAGAACTCCATAGGTCTTTCCCACAGCCTTATTTTCCTGGTCTTTCCATGTTATTATATGTAATCACTAGATTGTCAGCCTCTGAACATTGAACTAAATATTTAAAAACAAGATTTAAAATAAGCTGAAAACAATAATAATCGAAAAATGCTGTTAGTTTAGGTTTTGAGTTGGTTTTGCACTTCTCTTTGGTATTGTGTTGGTGCCGTTAATCAGTTGTAACTGATAGACTGCATTGGTCGGTTCCTCTCCAGCTTCTGCATCTATCTTCTCTGCTTTTGCATAAATCTGGCACAATCTCATTCAAATTGTCAGTATCAGGCGTCTGTTTCTTAAAAATCATCAACTCATCGAACAACTAACATTACACTGTGCAACAGCCATTTTGGTGCCGGGGATTTATCAGCTGATTTTAGGTAAACTTGGTGCGCTGATTTCAAAACTACCATCAGTTTTTCTCTAGACGCTCTAGTTTTTGAGATATGCCTAATTCAACATATAAGAGAATACATATGTACCTATGTATACCTATGCATATACATATGTATGTATTCATGGTTATATATAGAAGTACTAGTAAGTGGCCCGCTTACTTCGCTGCGCGGTTAGTTTATATAAATTTTAGCAAAAGAAGATAGATACAAAATAAATAAATTAGAAAATATTTAACAACATACAAATAAACTTTTGGTCAACTAACTCTTAAGCAGGCTACATAAAATTGGCCATGAGAAAAACAATCGTGTCTTAAGTCTTGTCCGGCTAATTTCCCTGTAATTTATTAATTGTTAAGGCAAAGCAAACTTTTAAAGGAATGTGCAATCTTTTAAATAGAATTGGCAATTCAGAATCAGAAGGTATTAATGGAATTCTCGGTATAAAAACCGTTTCCCCTATACCACTGCCAGTAAAGACCATTGCTTCGACAACATTCTTATGAAGGGCTTTAACTTGCAATCTTGTACCATTGCACAGTTTTGGCGGCTTCAAGTTGCAAATCAACATTACAGGTGAACCAATCTTTAAAGTTAATTTATGTTGAGGCAAGCCAGCCGGCTTTAATGAATTAAGAAACTCGACGGGGTAATGAACTGCATCTTCGACTTCAGTCACAGAATCAATAGAGTTATATGTATTTCTTCACTTTGAAATGATTTTAATAAAAACTCGTTTATTTCCAATGCATTGTCATTTCTCGCAGTCAAATAGCACGTTCTGAAACCATTCGAGTGATTTTCAGAGATATTTGTAATATCCGGAATATTTTGAGAGTTAGCTCTTCAATACTTTTCACAGCATGACACAAAGTTGATGGTAAAGTTATTTTGCCATCATGGGTTGGAAGTAATCTAATTCCATTTTAAGAAGCATTTCTGCCAATTCACCAGCTATGCTATCACCTTTTAAGTAAACTCGCATATTTTGCGTTAATGCAATTTTCTTAATTTTGGGCCACAAAATTGAAGACTTTAAGAACGCATTTATTTCATCTGCTCTTGTTCCTCTGGGATCACGGAAGAGTTTGTCGAAAATCACCAGCTAAGAACAGTTATGACACCCATTAAGTATTCACTATCTCAAATATCTTTCAAAGATCGATCTACAGCTTCAAAAGCTCCTTTATGGCCCATAGTACACTCATCCCAAACAATAACTTGCAATCTTTGAGCACAGCAGCAATATTAGATTGCTTTGAAATTGAGCTTTGTGGTGTTTCTAAATGAATCAAATTAAATGGAATCTTAAGTGTAGAATGCGCTGTGCGACCACCATTTAGTAAAGTGGCTGCAATACCGGAAGAGGCAACGGCCAATGCAATGTTTTTACTTTGCCGTACCTTTGCTAATAATAAATTTAAAAGATACGTTTTACCTGTTCCACCAGGTGCATCTAAAAATAGATTTCTCCCTTTTCTGCTTCAACGCTATGTAGTATCTTTTCGTATACTTGTTTTTGCTCAGAGTAAGGAGTAGCTCATTATTAACAATAGAATTATCGCAATTTTCATAATTTGTTTCTCTATGATATTCAATATTGGAACAATTTCCTCGGATCTAATTGGTAGTGGAAGTCCATAATAAGTCAAGTTTTGACCACCAATAGACAGTACTATATCTTCAATGTAAGTAATACATATATTTAATACATTATTCACAATACTTTCATCAATATTTCTGTGTTGTGTGAAAAATGAAAGGCTCTTAAAACATCTTCTGAGAAACTCTCTTTATAAGTATTCCACAGTTTAAGAGCATCTGAAATTTGACAAAATACTAACATTCTTGCAAAAATAGAGCACTTGTTCCGGCTTAGGAGCAGAGCTCATTTGATCTTTTCCGGCATCTGGTTGGCCAGGTTTGATGAGCAATACGTGAGCTGTGAGTGGAGAGCGGCCATACTCTGTTGGCTTCCATCTCGAAGAAATCTCTTAGGTTGAGTCTACAGGATGCCATAGGTATACCAATGCACTCTTTGCTGGAAGGAGTTCCATGGTAGTTCCTAATCTGGCAAGTTCATCAGCGATGCAGTTGCCTTCTATGTCCCTATGTCCTGGGACCCATACTAGGCATATGCTAAACAGCGATCTAATAGCTGCTTGGCTGTCTGTGAGGATATAGATTTTACTGACATTACACCTTCGTGGAATGTAACTTAGTGACTCCTGAATTGCTAGCACTTCTGCCTGGAAGACGCTACAGTGATCAGGGAGTCGAAAAGCTTTGCGTAAGTTAAAATTGGCGCAGAAAATGCCGCCTCCTACTCTACCGTCCAGCTTTGAGCCGTCTGTAAAATTTCTATGGCTTCCGCAGGTCTTGCGGGCAAGCCTTCTTCCCAGTTCTCTCTAGTTGGGATTAGGGTGGTAAGGGAGTGTCTAAATACACCTGTGGGATCTGATAATCCGTATTGTCTGGTATGAGTGGATTGTCTTTCAAGATACTTGAATGTCCAAAGTCCTGGCCTATCCACTGTTTGGCTTCCCTCATTCGGAGCGCTGACATAGTTGCTATTTTCCGCCCCATCATTTCGACAGGTAGAAAGTGCAGTATGGCATCAAGAGTGTTACCCGGGTCGTACGTAAAGCTCTTGTTATGCAGAGCGCAGCAGTTCGCTGCACCCTTCCTAATTTCCTGGTGACTGTTTTCTTGTCAAGTGCAGGCCACCAGACAGAAACACCATAGAATAAAATTGGTCTGACTACCGCAGTGTAGAGCCAATGGACAACTTGCGGAGTCATGCCCCATTTAAGTCCGATTGTCTTCCTACAGGCGTATAGAGCACATGTGCCTTCCTTATACGCTCTTCAGTATTAAGATTCCAGTTTAATTTCTTGTCTAGAATTAGACCTAGGTATCTTGCTGAGTCACTAAAGGACAGTTCAACCCCATCTAGAGTTGTGGCTGTAGAGAAGGAATTTTGTATTTCCTCGTAAAGAGGACCTGCTCCGTTTTAGCAGGATTAGCTCCTAATCCAGATCTTTTTGCCCAACCGGAAAGCCTAGCAAGGGCTTCCGTCATTCGGTCACATAACGTCTGCGGGAACTTGCCTGAAAAGGCTAGGGCAACGTCGTCTGCATAGGCTACCACTTTGCACCCTCCCCCATCCATGGACAGCAGCAGTTGGTTTACTGCTACGTTCCATAGAAGAGGAGAGAGGACTCCGCCTTGTGGGGTTCCACGATCAACGGATTTGGTGACAGTCACTGCTCCCAGTGCGGCCCTTACGATCCTGCATTGGAGCATCTGATCGATCAGGTGCACAGTCAGGGAGTCAACCCCCAAATCCGTCAGCGAGTCGGTGATAGTCCTAGGAGTGACGTTGTTGAAAGCTCCCTCTATGTCTAGGAACGCTACTAGCGTATAGTTTTCCCTGTGTATAGACTTTTCAATGTATGCAGTAAGTGCATGCAGTGCGGTCTCGGTAGACTTGCCCTTAGAATAGGCATGCTGAACTGGTGAGAGAAGCGATATGGGAATAGTGCTTCTCAAATGAAGACAGAGCAGCCTCTCCATCGTTTTCAGTAGAAAAGACGAGAGACTGATAGGTCGAAAATCTTTAGCTGTTGTGTGCGAGGGTTTTCCGGCTTTTGGGATGAAAACTACTTTCGATTCCAGCCATGGCCCCGGGATTATACCACTTTTAAAAACCCTGGAGAATATGTTCTTAAGCCAATTTATGGCTAATTTCCCCGCGGACTGCAATTAGGCAGGAATGATATTGTCTATTCCTGGTGATTTATAGGGTTTGAAGCTCTTAATTACCCGATGGATATTGCTTTCACTGAGCAATTGCAAGAGCTTCTGTGTCCTCCCCGCTAGCGTGCAGATCACAAGGTCTTGGCGATCTACTTCCCCCCGGAAAATGTGTGTCCAGGAGTAAGGTTAGTGATTCTTCACTGGATGATGTCCATTCATCGTTTGCATTCTTGATGAAACCAAGAGACTGAGACTGCGGTTTTTGGTATTGGTATTTTATTGAGAGCCATTTTTATACCCTTAACCCATAAAATGGGTAAATAAGGGTATAATGGTTTTGTGCAAAAGTATGTAACAGGCAGAAGGAAGCATCTCCGACCCTATAAAGTATATATATTCTTGATCAGCATCAACAGCCGAGACGATATAGCCATGTCCGTCTGTCCGTCTGTCTGTCCGTCTGTCCGTCTGTATGAACGCGTGGATCTCAAAGACTACAAGAGCTAGAGACTTCTGATTTTGTATTTAAGTTCTCCTATACCATGAGCAGAACAAGTTTGCTTCAAATTATCGATAACTATTCTGGTTTCCGATATACACATAATATCGATAACAATAAAATATCGAATTTGGAAATTCTAAAAATGAGGATTGAAGTAATGGATAATGATAGAACTTTTCTGAAAATTTCGTCCAAATCGGTTGAGAAACACCGGAGATATTGAACTTAATCGATGGAAGCTAAGCCAGTATACCAAAGTCTTATATAAATTAAATATATTTATTGCAACTGGGTTCAGGGTATCTTCTAGTCGGGCTCTCCCGACTAGAGCCTTCTTACTTGTTTCACTTCGAAATGATTTTAATAAAAACTCGTTTATTTCCAATGCATTGTCATTTCTCGCAGTGATTTTTGAGAGATATTTGTAATATCCGGAATTGTTTTTAGAGTAAAGTTGATGGTAAAGTTATTTTGCCATCATGGGCTGGAAATAATTCATTTCCTATTTGAAGAAGCATTTCTGCAAATTCAACAGCTATGCTATCACCTTTTAAGTGTACTCGCATATTTTTCGTTAATGCAATTTTCTGTATTTTGGACCACAAAATTGAAGACTTTAAGCACGCATTTATTTCACCAGCTAAGAGAACAGGTATGCCACCCATTAAGTATTCACTATCTCGAACGTCTTTCAAAGATCGATCTAAAGCTTCAAAAGCACCTTTATGGCCCATAGTACACTCATCCCAAACAATAAGCTTGAAATCTTTGAGCACATTAGCAATATTAGATTGCTTTGAAATTGAGCAATGTGGTGTTTGTAAATGAATCAAACTAAATGTAATCTTAAGTGTAGAATGAGCTGTGCGACCACCATTTAGTAAAGTGGCTGCGATACCGGAAGAAGCAACGGCCAATGCAATTTTTTTGCTTTGCCGTACCTTTGCCAATAATAAATTTAAAAGATACGTTTTACCTGTTCCACCAGGTGCATCTAAAAAATAGATTTCTCCCTTTTCTGCTTCAACGCTATGTAGTATCTTTTCGTATACTTGTTTTTGCTCAGCAGTAAGGAGTAGCTCATTATTAACAGCAAAATTATCGCAATTTTCATAATTTGTTTCTCTATGATATTCAATACTTGGAGCAATTTCCTCGGATCTAATTGGTAGTGGAAGTCCATAATAAGTCAAGTTTTGACCACCAATAGACAGTACAATATCTTCAATGTAAATAAGAAATTTATTTAATACATTATTCACAATACTTTCATCAATATTTCTGTCTTGTGAAAAATGAAAGGCTCTTAAAATATCTTCTGAGAAACTCTCTTTATAAGTATTCCAAAGTTTAAGAGCATCTGAAATTTGACAAAATACTAACATTATTGCAAAAAGTTCTCTCAGTTTTGTAGGATTTTGACATATGACAGCATCGGCTATAGTTGAATCCCAAAGCTTATCATCTTGACCATTTTCTAGATGAACAGCTAAGTGTGTAATAGCCGGAAAACGTTCATGCATGGGAAATGCAAGGATTCTCCATACCGCTTCTGAGCTATATATGTAACGGCCACTTTCGTACATATTAATTTCATTACGTTGGTCTTCAAGAGTAAATGATGTTTGATCACTGCCCTTGTTAATATATTTACAAATGTATTTAATAGACTTTACAGAACTACAATACTCAACATTAATGTGAGCTTCAAATGTTCCCAAAGCTGAATCTATTTTAACTCCAGGAAAATTTGGTACATCATGCCCTCGTTCCATCGCCATAAGGAAATAGCAAAGGGTACTGTAAGGCATCGTATGATCGATGCACCTCACTTGTACGATGTAATTTATTATTATGGCTTTCAATAATAATATCGCGCTTTTCAAATTGCTGACCAACAATAACTAAAGCTACTTCGCTTGATTGAGGTGCATTGTAAAGCCCTTTTTGAGCACCAGCGGGTGTTCGATCAGCATGTATAATCAATTTATAGTCTTTAGTACTTGTTGGTATTTTATTGAGAGCCATTTTTATACCCTTAACCCATAAAATGGGTAAATAAGGGTATAATGGTTTTGTGCAAAAGTATGTAACAGGCAGAAGGAAGCATCTCCGACCCTATAAAGTGTATATATTCTTGATCAGCATCAACAGCCGAGACGATATAGCCATGTCCGTCTGTCCGTCTGTCTGTCCGTCTGTCCGTCTGTATGAACGCGTGGATCTCAGAGACTACAAGAGCTAGAGACTTCTGATTTTGTATTTAAGTTCTCCTATACCATGAGCAGAACAAGTTTGCTTCAAATTATCGATAACTATTCTGGTTTCCGATATACACATAATATCGATAACAATAAAATATCGAATTTGGAAAATCTAAAAATGAGGGTTGAAGTAATGGATAATGATAGAACTTTTCTGAAAATTTCGTCCAAATCGGTTGAGAAACACCGGAGATATTGAACTTAATCAATGGAAGCTAAGCCAGTATACCAAAGTCTTATATAAATTAAATATATTTATTGCAACTGGGTTCAGGGTATCTTCTACTCGGGCTCTTCCGACTAGAGCCTTCTTACTTGTTAGATCTTTAACATAACGATTATGATGATGAAACATACATTGAAGATCCTCTACTACGCTTAAATCAACATTTGAAATATTTTTGCAACGTAGTTGAGCTTCCTTTTCATCATCACCAACAAAATAAATTTGAAGAAACTGCAATTCTTCATTTGCCAAAGGTTGGACACTACCAGTTAAGTGATACACTTCTCCTTGGACCTTAAAGGTTGACCAACTTCCATTTATAATTTTTGTACTTCCAAAAGAGGTAATTTGAAAGCAGCTGTTATACTTTCTTATACGATCAATGAAATGATCATGCTTTGGATGTCCACCAATTATTAAGCTTTTAAGTGGATCAGGCAAACTTTCATTTTGTGAAATTTTAACTTTTCCTGCCTTGCAACAGATACCCAGAGGCTCATTACCATTTTAAAGCATTACAATGTTTGCATATAAAATTCATACTACCAAGTTGAGTAACTTTATCTGACTTGTAAGCTATTTCAAAATAATAGTTTAAGCCAGACATGGCTTTAACACTCCATGCACGCAAACGCCTTTCTTGACGTGTATCAGGATTATTAGCCTGATGTCTTCTCACTGCAACTCTATGAGCTTCAGGATTATTAGCCTGATCTCTTCTCACTACAACTCTAATAACATCAGTATTATTAACACGATATCTTTTTGATGCTTCTATGCGCTTACCCCTATTGATATCACTTTTTTTTCAAATGAACGTTTTTCACCTTTTTGTCTGTTTTGCCGGTAAATCGGCAATATGTTCAACAATATGTTGGCGTATGGTGCCATGGAAGCCTTGCCACCAAATAAAAGGTATATCTATATACCTAAAAAGGCAGGCTCCATCACCAATTATGGCAACAACTGAATGCGGCAACAAAACACCACTAATATCTAAAGTTTCAATAGACATATTTTAATTTGGCTGTGAGTCAATTGACTTCACTGTTAAACGATTGTTACAACGTTACAGTGTCTATGCGTAAGTACAGAATTCAAAAAAATTGAATATACCAACTTATACTAATTTAATAGAATATTCAGACTGCTTAGTTTTATTTGATTTTTAAATGCACTAAAGCAGCGTCTATATAACTATTATTATTAGTATGTAACAGGCAAAAAGAAGCATCTCCGATCCCATATAAAGTATATATATTCTTGATCAGCATCAACAGCCGAGTCAATACAGCCATGTGCGTCTGTCCTTCTGTCCGTCTGTCCGTCTGTCCGTCCGTCCGTCCTTCCGTCCGTATGCACTATAAGAGCTAGAGACTTCAAATTTGGAACATTACTACTCCTAAGCCATAGGAAGATTAACTTTATTTCAAACTATCCTTAACTATTCTGGTTTCCGATATATGTATATATGGAATCGATAACGAAAAAATCTCGAATTAAGAAAATATAAAATTGAAGTTGAAACTATGGATAACTTTATAACTTCTGTGAAAATTTGATCCAAATCGGTTAAGAAACACTGGAGATATTTTAAATTAAAGTTAAATCAAGAAAAACTGCACTACTGCAAGTCATTTTATACACGGGTTCAGGGTATCTTTTAGCCTTCCTACTTGTTTTCAAATTCGCTCATTCTCGTGTTGCGGTGAATTGAGCGCATTTGGTCCCAAACCCAAAGAGGCAGCTTAAACTTGAACACGCTCGCGCATCGCTCTTCATGTTCGACGCTGGATGACAAATTATTTTTAAGTCTCGCTCCGATCATGCACCTTTGTTGTTGCCTATTTCGGCTCAAGAACGATGAAACTCAGATTGCGCAGTCAGCGGTGTACCTTCTGCGCAGATGACGTCACATTTGACCGGTTGGGTATGATTTTCATATTGCATCATACATTGTAGTGGAGTTGAATAAGTTACGACTGTTAAAGGTGAATTAAATGCGCTGTGCAGTTTTGAGATGAAACAATAATAACAAATTGTTCTTAAGTTATATTAGAAGCAAGAAGGCAAATCCACCCCCATAACATATTCTGGTGTGAAAAATGTTTCTACACGGACTAAGTTTTGTTTTGTTGTTGTTGTTTTTTTTAAAGGCCTGTACGCATGAGCCCCGTACAGCTCCCGTACCGTATACATGAGTTTTACGGACCTTAACGAGCAGTGCTAAAAAATGCACATATTGTGGCGGTTGGTTGATAACTTTTTCTAAACTAATCGCAAGTGCAACTGTGTTTTGTGCACTTAAATTCAAAATAATGATTCACTTCCAAAGCGCGCTACTTTTGTGATTGAGTACAACCAATAACTATATACTTATTGGTGCAGCTAACGCCCTGCTGCTGGCGGTTGTTAAAAAAAGGCAGGCTGCAAAACCAAAAAGCATTTTAGTGAACCCATATTTGATGGGCAGAGCTGAGATTACCATACATAACTGAAACCACTCAAAAGACTCAAAGCAAATTCACCTTACTGATCTATACCCTATAATAGATCAGTGTCAGTACAATCTAGTTTATATGTTATTTAAATTGTATCTTATTAATTAGTTAATATATTTTTATTAAATACTTCTTGCGCAGCATTGACTGCCAAAACAATAAGCATGGCTCCATTGTAGCCTGAACTAGGGCAACTTTGTTAAAATTTTCCGAAAAATGTATATGCCAGCTCTTGCCCGACAATTTCCAATTTTCTCCCACGCGCATTTTACGATTACGTGCAAACTTGCTCGTAATGCCCCACAAGACTGGCCGACGTTCCATAGCCTTTATTAAAGAAATTTTCTCCGAATCCCTATTAAAATTTTCGAATGTACTTTTGTTTGCCGACATCTTGTTTCACTTTTAAGGCCCGTAAACAATTGCTGAACATTGATTCCATCAGTAACAACAGCACAGCTTTTATTTAACATTTTCATTGTTCAACACTAAGCTACTGCTTGTAACTAACAGAGCTGCATACCAGAGTTTCGTAATACGGTACGGGTGATGTACGAGCCTGTTTTTTTTATATGAAGTTTCTACGGTACGGGCGATGTACTAGCATCTGCGTAGAGGCCTTAAATCAATCACACCGACAAAAAGTAGCAGAGCGGGCCCAACAACAACACTTACAACAACAACAAACGCTACTTGGGTCGTAAGTCAATTATCAAAGGCACACAAATTTGAAAAAAAAAAAATGTGCACTGTGCGAAGTGATACATGTACATAAAATTATGAAAATTATTTTCAAGCGCATTGTTCACTTAATTGTGTGTGCACTTATTCATTAAGAAGCGGAAATCCGTTTTTTTTATGCAAGTGTAAGAACCTTTTTTTATGACTTTGAATGTGCGACTCGAAGGCGTCACTGCGCATTTGTTTTGTTTTTGTATTCTCGCTCGCGATCAAACCCTCAGCTTGTGCGACAACCAGGCGGCAGACGTGGAATGGGTAATGTGTTCTGTTTTTGGAATGGGTCAAAGTGCACCAAAATGTATGGGAGGTACTCGAAGGAGTTGTCCAAAATGAAATTCCTTTCTTAGTGCTCACTTACTACCTGCATGGAAAATTGTGTGAAAATTTCAGCCTCTAGCTCTTTTCGTTTAGGCTGTGGCTCTTCCATTCTAGTCAGGACAAACCCTTTTATATATATAGATAAATATATATATTTTGATAGAATACATATATCTAATATATATAAATCTCGTGTCACAATGTTTGTCCTCAATGGACTCCTAAACCACTTAACCGATTATAATAAAATTCGCACACCATGTGCAGTTCGATCCAACTTGAGAGATAGGATAATTTAAATCTCAAATTATAGTCGCAATTTTAATTTATTGCTAATTATTTGTCTGTTATTATTTGACAGTCTCAATTATCTGTTAACTCCAAATGATTCTAACAGATGTCGATACCTTTCGAGTGGGTTGAGTAAGTAATCAATAGATGGCGCTGCTATGGTAAATCTACGAAAGTGTCATATAAGCTACATTTTAACAGCATAATTACCACGTGTTGTTGACGCTTTAAAATTAATTAAATTTATTTTGTAGTGAACGAAATACCGTATAATTCAATTAGCCTATGCGTGTGATCTAACACAATCTGAAAGCTTAAAGTCGAGTGGAAGCCGAGGACGCAGTGCGGAATTTTTTTTGTTCTTTTCTTAAAAAATCTTATTAAAATATATTTCTAATTGTTACATTAGTCATTGTTGTTTTATTTCAAAGAGAATATAAAAAAAATGTTAAAGCTGGAGCTCCGATGGTTTAGACTTTATTGAGCATTGGCGGTGAGTGTAAAAGGGGGCGCTAACCTGATGACTCGCAGTGTACATAGAGAAGACTTTACTAAGCACCACAGCAACGCTAGGTAGGGTTCCACGTCCACCTATTACATTAACTTTGACTTATCTGTCATTATAGCCTGGCAAATAATATACAGTAAAGATATTTTCGAAATGGGGGAGTACAGCAACGCTCACCGCGCATATTATATATAAAATTCTCGTGTCACGGGGTGCGTAATTGAACTCCTCCGAAACGGCTCGACCGATTTTTATGAAATTCGTATTTAGTAGGTCTGAGAATCGGCTATTTTTCATCCCCCTAAATGTTAAGGGTGGTCCACTAAAAATTAATTCCACTTTCATTCCAATCAAAGACAAAATTTATCACAAAGTAGGCTCAGTGCTGCCAATGCCAAACAAATCTCATAAATTTTAAAAAATCAGAAAAACAAAAGTCCCAACCTAATTGTGAAAAAGTTGTACATTCGCGCAAAAAAGAAAAAAAGGCCAAAAAAGGCCAAAGGGGCCAATTTGAGTCGTCAAAGGATCAATTGTAGAGTCGTGCGAGATATAAGAGCCGAAGATCAAACGAACAAATTCAAGAAGCCAATGCAGATTTGCGTGCGAGAATGTCGCAGTTACGTGATTCACAAACTCAAGAGGCACGAGATGAAAGAAACCAACAAAGACATCTGGACCGAAGACAAACGCACTGATTCATAGTTAACAGACGTAGAGGAATCAACCAACAACGCCAACACGTTCATCGTGCTTTTACGTCAAATTCATTTCTTCGGTTAGCATTCCAGTATGAGCCCGATGTTGAAAACAAGGACAGACGTATTCTACGTTTAGCCTGTGGTCTAACACAAGCTGAAAGCTTGTGAAGAGGTGAAGCCGAGGACGCAGTACATTTATTTATTTATTTAATTATGGAACGATTCTTAATGCTACAGTATTGCTACTATAAATTAAAGCATTAATCACAGATATTTTAATGTAAAATGTAAAAGTATTAATCTAAATTATATATTTTAAACAATCATTTATAAAATGGAACCAAAAGAATTACATATTGAAAGTTATGCGTAAGTAGACTGTAATGTACTTTCAGGCGTTAAAATTAAGTTTTAAGATATGATTCTAAATTTTTTAAAATGGTGTGCGCAGGAGGAAGATTGTTCCACAGTCGAACAGCAAAGATAAAGAACTGCCTATCAGAAGAAACTAGTTTGGTTCTCAAGCAAACGAGGTTATTCACACGTTGGGACGATGTAAACTTTATGTTGCCATACAAATACTCAGGTGTTTGAGTATATATAATTTTGTGAGAGAAAAATTTTAAAGTTAATTAAAGACGTTAGATCTAGATAAAACAGTCTGTTAGCGTAATCCGTTACGTGGTCTGCTCTTTTGAGGCCAAACACGTAGCGGGCAACATTATTATACGCTACCCTAAGCTTCCTTCGGCTTGCAGCGTCGCATTTGCCAAAAATTTCAATGCCATACAAAAGCTTTGGCAATATTAAAGATTTCGCGATCAATATTCTTATCTTAAAACGCCACATGTTTTTCCCATAGCTTTATTCACCTGACTATCCCATGCTAAGGTCCTGTTCAGGGTGATCCCTAAGCCTTCAGCTTTATCTATATGAATAGCAGTGGAATCTATTTGCAGCTTGGGAAAGTTGTCAGTGTTCAGGTACTTTTTGTAAATTAGGATACATTTGGATTTAGACGGGTTAATACACAAACCATTAACATTGACTAACACGCAACAAGTCTTCATTACATAACTGGACACATTCGTTAATTTTACTGAGCGGACGACTTACATACATTTGGACATCATCAGCATACAAATGGATATTACATTTAGACAAAACACTGGGTAAATCATTGATATATAGAGTAAAAAGCAGTGGACCTAGAATTGATCCTTGCGGGACCCCGCGAGAGACAACAAGGAAGTCGGACGTTTTAGAGGGGATAGCAATGGCTTGTCTACGATTACTTAAGTACGAGGATAGGAGTTTAGTAGCAGTTTGGATAAAATTGTACATATTATTGAGCTTTGCCAGTAGAGTATCGTGGTTAAGCGTGTCAAATGCTTTACTAAAATCAAGAAGCGTCAAAAGTGAAACCTCACTGTTATCCATCTTTGATCTTATATCCTCGACCACTTTGATTATCGGCGTAATGCAACTACGGCCAGTCCTAAATTTGATCATTTAATAGTCGATTTATTGTGAGGAACTTGTTAACTTGAGAGGCCAATAGGTGTTCAAATATTTTCGATAAATATGGCAAAATCGAGATTGGCCTAAACTCATGATTCGATTTTGGGATTGGCAATGCCTTTGCAATTTTCCACTGGTCGGGAAAAGTAGACGTTGTGATGGCGGTATTGAATATATAAGTTACATAGCCAATGATTAGCGGCAGAAGAATTTTAAAGAACTTTGGATTTAAACCATCCATGCAAGTTGCGTTAGACTTCATTTTACTTATAGACAGATACACATCACATTGACTCACACAAATAAATTCAAAGCTATTACAACTTTTATTAAGTGGTTGCGACCACAAATACGGATTGCAGTGAGAATTTTTTTTTGTACTTATCTTAAAAACTCTTATTAAAATATATTCCTTATTGTAACAGTAGCCATTGATGTTTTATTTCAAAGAGAATATAAAACTAATGGAAACGTTGCAGTCGGACGCAACCGACTGCGGCATACTCGATACCAGTATTAAAACCGCTTAAAAAGAGGCCTGATTGCAAAGGGGTACGGATGGGGCAGTGGTGTACGCTGCCTTAACGATTCTCCGATGCAGATGGGGATGCCACCAACTATCTTCCTTCCAAATTTGGTGCCTCTAGCTCAAAGTTTGTAAGAGCTGTGGAAAGGGGGGCTGGGGGCGGTATGGTTGGGTGTGGAATCTAAATTTTTGATGCAGATCTTTGCGAAATGTCAATTGCTATCTTCATACCAAATTTGGTGACTCTAACTAAATGTTTGTAAAAGGTGGGGAAAGGGGGTGGAAAGGGTGCGCGTGGCTCCAAAACTTTGATGCAGTTTTTTGGGGGTCGTTGCAAGCTATCTTCCTGCCAAATTTGGTGGCTCTAGCTCCACAACTCTGGAAGATACACGCATTCCCGATTTTGTCAAAGCGTTGGGGCAGCTTGGGGCGGCTAGGGTGGTATTTGTGGGCCTGGCATCCAAACTTTTGATGCAGTTTTTGGGGGGTCATCTTCGCCTATCTTGGCACCAAGTTTGGTGGCTCAAGCTCAAAAACTGTGGGAGATATATATTTTTCTGATTTCAAAATGCGGGGGGGCTGGGGGCGGAATGGGTGGGCGGGGCTCCAAAACTGTGATGCAGATTTTTGGGGGTCGTTGCCAGCTATCTTTTTACCAAATTTGGTGGCTCTAGCTCCACATATCTGGAAGATACACGCATTCCCGTTTTTGTCGAAGCGTTGGGGCAGCTTGGGGCGGCTAGGGCGGTATTGGTGGGCGTGGCTTCCAAACTTTAGATGCAGTTTTTGGGGGGTCACCATCACCTATCTTGGCACCAAATTTGGTGGCTCTAGTTCAAAAACTTTGGGAGATATAAGCTTTTTTGACTTAAAAATTCAGGGG
>JARNME010000404.1:31758756-31793318 GCA_030179655.1 Scaptomyza flava | reverse complement strand
GTCATGGTGTCCGTCCGTGTGTCCGTCTGTATGTTCGCAACTTTTTTCCACACCCTTCAAGCTAGAGACTTGAAACTTTCCAATTCTCTTTATCTATGGGATAGTAAATTAAAGTGTCAAGATGGGGGCTCTACGATAACTGGGTGGCTGGCAAATCGATGAATTCGATAACTCAAAACCGATAAATCCTCATATTTCGCACATCCTTACAGCTGGAACTACCAAATTTGGTGGGCAGATAGCTACAAGCAACGCCCAAAAAAATGTTGGAGCCACGCCTCCCCATTCCGCCCCCAGCCCCCCCGCATTTTAAAGTCAAAAAAGCCTATATCTCCCACAGTTTTTGAGCTAGAGTCACCAAATTTGGTGCCAAGATAGGTGATGATGACCCCCCAAAAGCTGCATCAAAAGTTTGAATGCCACGCCCATCAATACCGCCCTAGCCGCCCCCAGCTGCCCCAACGCTTCGTCAAAAACGAGAATGCGTGTATCTTCCAGATTTGTGGAGCTAGAGCCACCAAATTTTGTAGGAAGATAGCTGGTAATGAACCCCAAATAACTGCATCAAAGTTTTGGAGTCACGCCCACCCATTCCGCCCCCTTTCCCCACCTTTTACAAAGTTTGAGCTATAGTCACCAAATTTTGTATTAAGGTAGCAATTGACATTCCACATAGATCTGCAGTAAAAATTTGGATGCCACGCCCACCCATACCGCCCCCAGCCCCCCTTTCCCCACTTTTTACAAACTTTGAGCTAGAGTCACCAAATTTGGTATGAAGATAGCAATTTACATTCCACACAGATCTGCATCAAAACTTTGGATGCCACGCCCACCCATACCGCCCCCAGCCCCCCTCTCCACACTTTTAACAGTTTTCGAGCTAGAGTCACCAAATTTGGTATGAAGATAGCAATTTACATTTCACAAAGATCTGCAGTAAAACTTTGGATGCCACGCCCACCCATACCGCCCCCAACCCCCCTTTCTACAGCTCTTACAAACTTTCAGCTAGAGTTACCAAATTTGGAAGGAAGATAGTTGGTGGCATCCCCATCTGCATCGGAGAATCTTTAAGGCAGCGTACACCCCTGCCCCATCCGTACCCCTTTGCAATCAGGCCTCTTTTTACCTGTTTTAATACTGGTATCGAGTATGCCGCAGTCGGTTGCGTCCGACTGCAACGTTTCCACTTGTTTTTAATCTTTTTTTAATAAAAAGATCTATTAATAGAATCAAAAATAATGATGATCCGTTTCTTAGTTTTTGAGATATTGTATCTCAAAGCCGACAAAATCACACTAAAATCGCGATTTCTTTCTAACACAAAAAATCAGTCAACATTGCAAGGCTATATCTTCTGAACAAAAAATCTGGGTTGCAGATTTAAAATCTTTGGAAAATTTCCTATAAAGTAGGTTCATTCAATATTTTTTAGAGGCACATGCAATTTTTGACACCTGACTTGTTCTACGGGCGCCACTGTGCAGCGTCTTCAGGAGCATGCTGATATGATAGCTCGAAAAATGAGTGAAATTTAATAATTATTTATTGATCTTTATGGTGTAAATAAAGATAAAAAGATGCTTCTCGGGTGTGTGTATAGGGCAAATAAGAACTTAGATTATTCAGGCATGATTAATTCAATTGAAAACGTATCGTTAAATTATACTGATGTAATTATGCTTGGTGACCTAAATAGTAATATTATCCAAGAAAAAAATTTATTATTAGATTTCAACGCACTGTGTCTCAACCTTGTTAATGCATCAACACCAACGCATTTTTCACTAATTATTAATACACTACTTGATGTCAATTTTTGTAAATGATATGGATAAAGTTATGTTGTATGACCAAATATCAGTACCTGATTTCTCTAAACGGGATCTCATTTTTTTGTCCTATAACACACAACCTGACTATAGTAACCAAACTATTCAATATAGGGATTTTAAGAATGTTGATAGTAGTATGTTATACAGTGACTGTAGCACGTGTGATTGGGACAGTATATACTCTCTTCCCTCGGACCACACCAAGCTAGGCCTGCTACCAAGAAATATAGACTATCTGTACAATAAGCATGTACCGATTAGAACCATAGTTGTTAAGCCGAAGTTAAATCCATTGTTTAGTAGTGATATTACAAGTGAAATAAAATGCATGCTTTATGAGAAGTGGAAATGATACAAGACTGTTCATTTGCCTCAACCATTTAAGACTGCTAGGCGTAAGGTTAATGACTTGATTAATAGTGCTAATCGTAGGTCTTATGGTAGTAAGTTCAATAGAATAAATTCGTCGCAAAAACTATGGAAAGAGCTGAAGAGCGTAGGAATAGGAAAGGGTAAATCTGTGATAATTGACGAATTGGACCTTAATGTTCTTAATCGTAGTTTTGTCAACATTAGTGTTCGTCCAGCTACATGTAATGTTAATTCTGTGTCGTTAAATAATTGTTCTAGCTGTTTTAATTTTGTGGGTGTGAGTCAATGTGATGTACTTAATGCAATCCTTATAATCAAGTCAAATGCAAGTGGAAGAGATGAAATCAGCCCAAAGTTCGTTACTACCATTTATTCTAGGGCACATTACACACATTTTAAATAATGCTATAACCACATCCACATTCCCAGAGATGTGGAAAATTGCGAAAATCACACCCATCCCTAAAAATAAAAATTAATATAGACCTTTTGCAATTTATGTTAGTAGTAGGGAACTGGTGGTTCTGTGACAATTTATGACCTTTTTTTTGACAGTTTAATTACCCCCCAATCACAATTTATGACCCCATTAATTTTATGACCCTTTTTTCGACCCTTTTCTTTTGACCCCACAATATGATAATTTATGACCCTTTTTCCCATCATCGTGTCACTCCTTTGATTAGACTAGGGTGGAGAACAAAGGATTTACATTCCTAGGCCACCACTTTATCAACAGCATCTGTGAGAATCAGTGATCATAGGATTTGGAGTCAAGTGCACACCTGTTAAACCTGCGTTGCATTATACACCTGCAAGCAAGCCACAATCATAGATGCCATTCTTAAGGAAAATAGCAACAAGATTCTTGAGAAGCAGTGATCAGAGGAACAGATTTGGTTGTTTACCTAACTAGTGTTAGAGTCAATTGTGCGCCTCTTTGACGTGCGTGGCATTGTAAACCTGTTTATGGCCATGAGATGCAGTGTGCACAGGAAGTTAGGATAGATAAGAGAGAGTCGAGAGGGCGCCTGTTTGACGTGCGTGGCATTGTAAACCTGTTTATGGTCATGAGTAGTAGTGATCAAAGGATTTGGAATCGAGAGGGCGCCTCTTTGACGTGCGTGGCATAGTAAACCTGTTTATGGTCATGAGGTGCAGTGTGCAAAGGAAGAAAGGATAGAGAATAGAGAAAAGCGAGCGCTTGTTCGATGTACGTTGCATTGTTATGGTCAACAGCAACAACAACTACAACCTTCATGGGGGGCTCTTTGAACAAGGATGGAAATTTTCTTACGTAGCAGCAGCAGCAGCAAAGTCAATACGTTGAGCTTTATGGTTGTGATAATGACAGGATCAGTTTTAGCTATTTAACCAATTAGTGTTAGAGTCAAGTATGCTACTGTTTTAAATACATTGCTCTACACACGTACATTGTTATTGTCAACAGCAACAACAACAACCTTCGTGAGGGGCTATGTGTGCAAGGATGGGAATTGTCTTTCGCAGCAGCAGCAGCAGCAAGATCAACACATTGTTTTTAAACAAGAGTATTGATACTTGTACATTAAGATTATAGCGAGTAAGAGGGAAAAGGTGTAAGAGGGGGGGAGTGTTAGAGGGAGGAAGTCTTAGAGACAAGTTAGTGCATGCTTGAAGTGTGCTAGTCAAAGGTCAAGTACATTAGTTGGCTAATGTGTTATAGGTATCACCGAACGGGATTTTTTTTATTTATTTATTTATTTATTTTTTATTTTCCTAGTGCTACAAGTGTTATTACATACTTATATTTTAGTGCACTAGTCACATTGTTTTATCATTAACTTTATATTATATGTTATAACCTATCTTATATTTAACTCTTCCATAGCAGTTTTCTTTTCACAATACGTAACATGTCAAAGATTATTTTCTTTTCAATTTTCAATTAAATATTTATGGCATTACATAATTTTAATTATTATATTATTATTAAACAATTAATTGTGTCTTAAAACTCTAGAAGTTTTGTTTGTTTTATGTGATTAAGTGTGCTTTCAACTTTATTTTAATCAGAGGTGCGCTCTTGGTACTTTTTAAATCTGTTGGTAATTGGTTCCAGAGACGAACAGCAGAGACGTAAAATTGCCTGCTTGAACAGGCCAGTTTGGTACGAAAACTATTTAGGTTATTTACTCTTTCCGATGTAGTAAAACTTAAGATATCGAACAAATAGTCAGGTTTTTTAGAAAAGATTATTTTGTGGAGAAGAACTAGTATTTTATAATTTAGTAAATGCGCAAACTCGAGATCAACCAACTTCTTGGCGTAATCCGTTATGTGGTCTGTTCGTTGCAGCCCATACAACTAGCGAGCAATATTATTAAATGCGACTTTAAGTTTATGTTGGCTCGCGGCATCGCATTTGGCAAAAATTTCTACTCCATTAAAGATCAGTGTGCAAAGTACATAGCCAATGAAACTTTTAAGTGCTAAATTTAAGTGTGCAAAGGTTTCTTAGCTACAAGCTAGTAGATAAGAGAGAGGGAGTCAACTGTGCGCAGGTTTCTTAGCTACGAATAAGTAGATAAGAGAGAGTCGAGAGGGCACCTATTTGACGTGCGTTACCTTCCACACCTGCAGGCAAAACATAAGCAATGAATGTTTATAGTTGTGAAAACCAGTAATCAAAGAATAAAAGGATTGAGACAAGATTGTGCTTGTTTGAAGTACGCTAGTCAAAGGGCAGTACATTCGTAGGCCGCATTGTAATGATCAATAGCAACACCAACAACAACAAGAACAACAACATTCGTTAGTGTTATCTAAGCAAGGGATGGGAATTTTTTTCGCAGCAGCAGCAGAAGATCAACACATTGTTTATAATCGATACCGAAGGTAAAGAGTATATTGGTTTTGTGCAATGTCCGTCATGGTGTCTGTCCGTCCGTACGTGTGCAAGTTTTTTCCACACCCTTCAAGCTAGGGACTTGAAACTTTCCAATTCTCTTTATCTATAGGAAAGTAAATTAAAGTGTCAAGATTGAGGTTCTACGATAACTGGGGGGCTGGCAAATCGATAGATTCGATAGCTCAAAACCGATAAATCCACATATTTCGCACAGCCTTACAGCTAGAACTACCAAATTTGGTAAGAAGATAGCTACTACAGAGAAAACAGAGAAAAAAAAATCCGTTCTCGCTAGTGCAAAATCAAGAACATCCGTTGACAATAACTGCCTAAGCACGGATTTTCTTGATATGAGAACGGTTTTCTTAAATTATGAACGGAATTTTTAAGACCGAAAATAACGAAATGTTCTTGAAACCGTTCTTAATATGATAACATGGGTTCTTAATTTTAGAACACTTGGTGCTTGAATTTGAAATAGCATTAGTTGTTATTTTAAAAAACATTTAATTTTTTTAACACTTTGATTTTACTATCATGAGACTCTAATTGGTGGATAATTCTAGTACAGATATAAGCTACTATAATATTATTATATAACGTATTGCGGCTATGGGGGGGAGATATTTTAAGCATTGTACTGTTTATAGCTGTTTTGTTAATGGTTAATAATAATTAATAGCTTTATTATGCTAGGGAAATATATTAAATATAAATTATATTCATTTGTATACTCTTACCGATAATGAAACTTCAATGCCTTTACCGAGATTCGAACCTGAGACCTCTCGATCACCACGCGGATGCCTTATAAGCTGTAAACTTTGTATGTATATAAAGACATTCTATTTTCTGTAATATGTTAATTGTTGTAAAAATAAAATAAATAGGTAAAAATGTAGAGAATGAATTTAGATATTCCAAACATAGACGACTTTTCCGCCAGTCTTTTATCCACTCTTTCCTTTCCCTTTTTTTGGAAGCGGTTTCAACGCAATCCAACATATCCAAAACGATGTCCACTTCTTCAGAATTCGTGAAATCAATTGCTTCCACTGCAAGCATTGTAACATCTAAAAGTTCTTCAGCAATTTTGTAATTTTTACTCATTTTTTTAATATTATTTGACGCTCTGTTCAATTTGAGCTATAAACCGATAATCAAAATATATCAGTGCGGCACAATCGAAAATTTTATCGAAAAGAAGCAGCAACTAAAAAGCATCGTGTGTGTGTGAGTTGCAACTCGAAGCCACTTTCAAAAGAAAATCAACAAGAATGCATGCGTTAAAAAAGCACCGTGTGTACGCAGTCTTATACTCAGAGCATGGCTGGCTGGCTGTGCTATGAGAAAACAAAAGCGTATAACAGTCGCCAAGCCGAAAGAGTTGATACTCGGGCACGAAATGCGCTGGCAGAGAAAAAAGCAGCAGCAGCGCTTTGTGAGAGAGGTGTCGCCACGATTGCCAATTCCAACTGGCAGTCAGAATTTGGCCTCATGACGACTCTATATAAGTTTCATTCTTGTTGCACACAACTATACTTTTATTGCTCTTTGCTTGTATTGAAAACTGTGTTCGCGCACGAAGAAAACAGTGCACTGAGAAAAATAAAAAAGTTGGCAAATAAAAAAAAAAGTTCACGTTTTTTTTTATTCAAATTCTTTAACTATTTGGTCTAGGTCTATTTCTTCATTATAGCATTTTATTCTAAGTAGGTCGTCTAAATGTTTATTGGGAATTTTATTTGTATTATTTTTTTTTTTTTTAATGTTGAGAACGTTGTTTCGCAATTCGAAGTTGTGGGCGAGCATAAAAAAATTAAAATTTATAAATTGTTATAATTTAAAATTTGGTGGCAAATTAAATATTGTGAAACATTTTTTCATTGAAAAAAAAAAATTCATTCATTATTCAGTTTTTTTGCAGCGTCTTGCCTTTGTGAATGCTGAACAGCAACTGACTTGATTTGCTTTGTCAAAGTGGGAGCAACACAACTGCCGAAAGCCGAACAGCGTGCGCTTGTATTAGTTTTTGTATAGCGAACAGTGTAAAACGAAAAAAATGCTGCCCTATAGCCAGCTATTGGAAACGCTAAATGTGCCGGTCGCTGATCTACACTCACCAAATTCGGCAGCGGCACGAATATTTAATTACATTGCGTCTTATGAACGCACGCACACCAAAGAGGGGCGAATTCGATCTGACAGTGCATGTGCAGCGTTTTTTTTCGCTGAATATTACGAACTGTGCATGCAGCGTTTTTTTCAGCCGTGGTTTGGCTCCTCGACCAACTGGATGACAGCATACTCTCTGCGTCTTAGCATTCTTCTCTCAGCCTCTCCAGGTCAGTGATCCACATCGGATAGATGACCCGTGAAATCCCGTCCCGGATGTTCACCTTCACGATCCTGATCAGGTCGTGGTCGCTGACGGGCACCTCCAACGTGTACCTCAGAGCAAACATGGCCTAAAGATAGTCGTCGATACCCTCTCCTGCCTTTTGTCTACACTCGCGCAACTCCTACTCGCGCTCAAAATCGGATCTGCGCGTCTGTAAGCGCTGCTTCAGAGCGTACCGCAGATTTGGCCAGTCTGTTGCTCCACTCGTCCTGATGAGCATCCAGTACTAATCCTTGGCTCGTCCCTCGACCAGAATGTGAAAATTCCGCAGGATATCCGGCCACGGCACCTGGTAAGTCAGCCTCAAATGGTCAAATATAAAAATTAACTCGCCGACAGGCATTCCAGATGGGTTGGCATCAAAAAGGAGACCCCATCGACGCATCGGGATCACCTCTGGTCTCGTGTCGGCTATACCGAGTGGCCTCCGTGTGGTCTGTTCACGGCCCGCCTGGGCTTCACAAAGTGCTCCAAACATCTAATGCTCAACTTGTTCACGCTGCTCGGATTCCAGCGCCCGGTTGTCGAACCAGTGTCCCTGTGCTGCGGGAGGCCTTTGGCTGTGGAGCTGCGCTGTGGTCAGCCTGTTTTGCTGCGTTTTGCCCGGATGGTGGGCGTAGAGTTGGCGGATCTTCTTTGGGCCCTGGCAGTTGCGTATACAGGCTGCTCTCTCGGATTGTCTTCACATACTCGAGCATCTCGTGCCTGTTGTGAGCCTGGAGTTCGACTATGCCCGTCGCCAAAGCCGCCTGAAACGTTTCCCACGCCTCTGTCAGAGCTGAATTGATTGCGGCTCTCAGCTCACTATGCAGGTCCGTCGGAGCTAGCTGTTTTTGTGCTGTCGTCAAGGAGCTGCGTTTGGGCACTGCTCCTAGGCTGCCGAGAACTGCATCCCCGCCTTGTGGCGACGTGTCTTTGTCTGGCTGTTGCACTTGTGATTGGGAGGTTGAACGAGTAGTGGGAGCCATTAATTCATCCCCTCTTCTTCAGTTGAAATCTGCGCAACGCCTTTTTTTTCTCTGTTAATGTACGTATTCTTTCACACTACGCATTGCCTTTCTTTTCCTGCTAATTTAGAATTTTTTTCTTTCTTTCTTTCTTTCAGATAAATACGCACAATATATATAAACGGAATGAGACGAACATGTAACATGATACGGGTACGGTAAGTGTTGAGTACATGCATTGGTCCTAATCCTTAAAATTGTCCTATTCCTATCTCACAGTTGGGCTATTGAAACTATATGCTATATGGTTCATGGCCTGGCAGGAAACGCAATGCAGGTCCTGAAGGACATGACACGGACCATCGCCTTGACACATGAACACGTATACAGAAAACAAAAATGTGACTTAACCCTGCTGTTTGCTCAAAAAAAACTTACGAATCACAGCTTAGCGGACCATTTGGTCCATACTGCATTTTTCATACAAAATAACAATTTAATCGAATATTTAAAATCTATTTTGATTCAATACTTCGTGTGAATATAATACAGGCAAACCCCGATAGTGTGAACCAAACGAAAATCAAAATTTTGAAATTTGTTCACACTATCGGGGTGTTCACACTATTGGGGGTTCACACTATCGGGGTTTGCCTGTATTCATAAATCATTGTGGAATATTACAACACAGCTGATGTAAAAATTAGTTGTGGGATTCCCCTTATTGAGTTTTGTTATGAAGACGCACTGCGTTGTTCAGTTTGTGTTTTGCTATGAAATAGATAAGGCGCTAGTTTATGTTACATACTGCGTGAAGAAATGGCGAGCCAACGTCGCTTGAACGAAAATGATATTCGTGATGTGCTCAATGCAGGAAGTGACTCCGAGTCTGCTTCGGATATTTCAGATTTAGACATTGACTTTAGTACGGAACATAGTGACACAAGTGATTCTGAAACAGGGAGTGAAACAGACGTGGATGCAGCTTGCTCCAATGATCCCTTGTTTATTGCTAAAAACAAAATGGTATGGAATGCCACTTCATTACCTCAACCCATTGGAGCTACCGCTGAGAATATAATTTCAATGAAACCAGGACCAACTCGATTTGCAATATCCCGATGCAATGACATGGTGTCAGCTTTCTTGTTGTTTTTTCCGCCATCAATAGAAAAAATTGTCATCGAAAATACTAACAAGTATGGCAGAGTCAAATTTGTCGACAAATGGATCAATATTGATCACGACACATTGCGAGCCTATATTGCTGTTCTCATTCTTGCAGGTGCATGTCGGTGAGTGCCTTTTTTGTTTTACGTATTTTGAAAAATTAGTTGACTTATATAAAATTTCTCTATGGCAGCGCAAGAAATGAAGACGTTCATGGTTTATTTGATGAAACTTTTGGCCGCCCCATTTTCCGATCAATTATGTCTGAAAAAAACTTCCACAAAATTACAAGTGCGCTCCGTTTTGATGATGTTTCGAGTCGAAGACAAAACCGTAGCAGCGATAAATTTGCTCCAATTCGTGACCTGTGGGATCGTTGGCAAGTTATTCTTCCAATTTTTTACAACTGCCACGAAAATGTCACAACTGATGAGCAACTTGTTGCATTCAGGGGACGTTGCTCTTTTCGTCAGTTTATGCCATCAAAACCTGCTAAATATGGTTTGAAATTTTGGGTATTGGTTGACTCAAAGTCTTGTTACGTATGGAAGATACAACCATATCTTGGAAAACCTAAAAATGCAAAGCCTGAAAAAAACCAAGGAGAACGCATTGTGTTAGAATTGACGGAAGGCTTGAAAGGACAGAATGTAACAGCCGACAATTTCTTTTCTACTTTTGAGGTGGTAAAAAAGCTGCTTGAAAGAAAACTTACATATGTGGGAACAGTACGCAAAAATAAAACATTTATACCTCCCAAATTATTGATTGTCAAAAAACTTCCACTGTATACATCTACATTTGCTTTCAATGAAATTGCGACATTAGTGTCATATATCAACCACAAAAACAAAGCAGCGATATTGATTAGTTCAATGCACAGGATAGCTAAAGTGGATGAGAGTGGGGCGAAGAAAAACCGGAGATTATATCTTATTATAATTCGAAAAAAGGTTTGTAATTTTGTTATCCGTCTATAATTTCTCATGCTTTGTCTCTCTTAGGAGGCGTAGATACTGCTGACCAAATGATTGGATCCTACACAACAAAACGCAAAACAAATCGATGGCCGAACATTGCATTTGCAAATATAATTGATATATCGGCTTTGAATGCGTACATACTTTTTTCTGAAATCGATGCTTCATGGGCACCAGCTGATTCGAATCGCAAGAGACCACACTTTTCGCGGCAGCTGGCACTCTCTTTGGCTAAGCCGTATATGATGAAGCGGACTAAACTACCTCATCAACAGTTTTCAGTAGACTTATTGGCTGAAATAAGAAAATCATCCTCCGCTTCAGAGCCCTCTTCAAGCAATGCTACTACCAGTTCAGGATCTAGAAAGCGTGGAATTTGTAGTTGCTGCAAATCAAAGTCTGACGTAAAATGTTCCATTTGCGGAAAGTTTATTTGTAAAGTAAACCGAAAAACAATGTGCTTAGCATGTTATGACAATAATGTTTTGTAAATAACAGCAAAATAAATGGTTTTTTGGTTGTAATCAAAGAAAAATATATATTGGACCAAATGGTCCCTTGAGCAACGATTAGTAAGTTTTTATTTTTCTCAGTCCCACTTTAAGTCAGACCATTAAAATTTTGTATATAACAGTGTTTTATAAAAAGACCACCTGAAAAAAAATTTTAAGTCAATATGTATAACCGCTCAAGAGTTACAAAGGAATAAAAAAAAAATTGGACCAAATGGGCTCAAGGCTAACAGCAGGGTTAAGATCAATAAATTTTGACATTGCATACTTATCCTGCGACTGAGCACTGAAGGATGTGGCCTTATTATGCGGTCCGTCGTTTGTGCTAAACTACATCCTCCCGCTGCTTTTGCGTCATTTTAGGCATTCGACCTTGCTGCGAGCCAGCAACTTTTGGACTATAGCTACCAAAAACAACTAGCACACAACATATAAAAGCGTCTTTCATTGGGTTTTTCCATTGGGCGCCACTTGTTATGAACCGACCTTTGATTCCCAAGACTGCATTGAATTGGCTGTTTCTTGTTCTATGCCAATTCCCTAATGCATGCAACAATAATAACAATAACTTACCCCGAGATCAACACACCATCGTCCCACCCACCCATAAATTACTACTCACACATGTTTTTACATTAACAATAACAAGACATTCATTTATTTATAAATATAAGTATAGCTAACAATGTTTTTTCTTAATATTAAATTTACTTTAATTAAACATAATAAAGAAAATGAAAAGAATATAATTAAATAAATAAACAAAATGAACAAATATCTAATACACGACAAACAAAATAAACAATAAACAAAAACACGGAACGAATAAATAAATAATAAATTAAATAAATAATGAAATTAAATAAGGCGAAAATAAATAAATAAATATATAAAGGCAAAAAAATAAAAAATAAGGCGAATAAATAAAGTAAATCCTATTTCTGCAGCCGTTTGCTCGTCGCGGCCCACTGTGGCTGTGGCGGCAGCTGCGTTGGTGAGTGTGTGTGCGCGTATGGATTTTCGCGGGCAACTATTGATGGGCGCGAACGCACTGTGGTTTGCACGGGCGCAAATTAAACTTAAGCTCGGAAACATACTTGTTTTTCTTTGGAAATTAAAGATGATGACCACCCAGACGGGTTGGCCAATCCTCATCCGGTGGCCTGGTTGCTTCCTGTGGCGCTGAAGTTGCGTGTGTGTGTGTGACTGTGTGTGCACTTGGTTTCCGGTCTGTACCGCACTGCTGCTATCACTAAATAATCACTTTTAGCAAGATTTTCACTAAAAGAACCATTTTCATCGCCTACCTTCTATGCTGCACTCACTAAGCACTGGACTTCAACTTCTTTCCTTTTGGGGCACTTTTCTCTCATTTAAATTTTTTCTGCCGGCGCAATATTCGCTGCGGCTAAAGATTTTTGCCTACGCACGGCCTCTTCCTCTTTCTACCTAGCAGTCACCTGTCTAGCAGTCACCTGTCAAGCAGTCGAACAATCGAGTATTGGGTACCAGCTCGACTCTCCATCCCTCGTCAACAACTACAACCATCGATAGCCTAGTGCCGACCATAACAGGGTATCCATGACTCAACATTCGTCTGTTCATACTTTTATTCACTATCCCAGCTAACCATCGGAGTCCGCAAGGTGCTCCATTAGGACTCCCTGTTTGGTGCGGTAAACCTTCTAGGGAGGCTCCAAAAAGTGTCCCAAAGGAGCATATTTGCGGGAGAAAAGTGCATTTTAAAATACATGAAAAAAGTGTGCCTTGGGGACTCCTTAAATGAGCGATTTCGGAGTCCCAAAATGCTCCCTCAGATAACCCGCAAAGACTCCGTGCGGACTCCTCTTTTCTTCATGTTTTTTTTTTTTGGAAAGGGAATCCTTAAATCATCCAAAGATAACCTAGACGGAGTGTTTTGGGATTGGTTTCGGGCTCCGATTATAGTCCGAACAGGAGTCCCTACGGTTTGCTAAATTTTATTTAAAATGATTTGTTTTTCTTTTTATATTGAATTATTATTTTACCTTTTATTATTATTATTTAAATTAAGAAAATTATTTTTATAATATTAAGAACAAAGATTAAATGAAAATAGCAAAATAATGAAATAAATAATAAAAAGAATCAACTCAAAGTTAACAATTAATTAAATGAATTAATACTAATTTTTTTCCTTTTTGGAATGACGTTTCTTCGAAGTTTGAAACCATTTTGCACTAGCTCTGTTAAACTCTTTGCCTGAGCCAACAAATTTTCTGTTAAATGCGCCTAAAATATACCAATGTTAGTCAAACGATTTTTTTATGCGTTACTGTTTACCTCTGAATGCATTAGTTATTGCCATAACGTCAACAGCTTTTTTTTGACGTTCCTTTCCATGAATATTGGGAGGCGACGTTGTCGTTCAAAACTTTGCGCCATATTGCGCGAATAAACTTAGAAGGATCATTACCGTTTAGCTTGAAAATTTCATCTTCCTAAAAAAATGTTTGAGATAAATTTTTTTTTTTTTTTTTTAAATTGCTGGTCTTATTTATTGAATCTTTTCTAGTGAATTAGAAAACTAGCAATAAGTATACAAATCTTATAAATAAATCTTAGCTAACAGTTCATTTTTGTTTTTGACTGTATTCTGAGTGCGCGTCCCTAAAAAAAAAATCATCGCTGGGTTGGTAAGTCGTTACGACGAAGACGGGATCGGCTGCGCAGCCTTGTGAGACCTCTCGCGAGATGATTTGTGTGCGATGAGAGCTTGATAAGATATTTTACTTTTTGTTCCTCTATTTCCTCCTTGACTGTTGAGATGTTTAAGTCTTTATGAATGTTTTCGTTTCGAACATACCACGGTGCCCCGGTAATGGTTCTCAATATTTTTGACTGGGCTCTCTGGACAATGTCAATGCTGCTGTTGCTAGCGTTCCCCCATAACTGGGAACCATAGGTCCAGATTGGTTTTAGAACAGAGTTGTAAAGCAGGACCTTGTAGTCCAAACTAATGGAAGAGCGAGCATTGATGAGCCAGTGGAGGCTATTGGCTTTCAGTTTGAGATGTGTTCTTTTAGCTTCAATGTGTCGCCGCCATGTTAGTCTTCTGTCTAAGTGTACGCCCAGATACGTTACATCGTTTGCTTTTGGAAGTGTGGTGTTGTTTAACGTGAGCGGTGGACAATCTTGCCTGTTAAGGGTGAAAGTTACTTGCTTACATTTTTGTTCGTTTACCTTAATTCGCCAATCTGATAACCATTTTTCCACGTTGACCAGATGAAGGGCTAGTTGCGCTGTTGCTTGTATTGGGCATCTGGAGCGGCTGAGAATAGCTGTATCATCAGCAAAGGTAGATGTTGTCAATCGGCTGCTTATTGGGATGTCTGCTGTGAAAATCACGTACAGTGTTGGTCCCAGTACGCTGCCCTGTGGAACACCAGCTTCGATACTGTGTTCGTCAGACATTGCAGCGTTACATCTTACTGCGAACTTCCTGTCGTATAGGTACGACTTAAGCAGCTTATGTGTGTTGTTTGGGAGCATTGCTTTGATCTTATGCATTAGACCTTCCAACCAAACTTTGTCGAATGCCTGAGAAACATCCAGAAATATTGCAGTGCAGTATTCTCTATTTTCGAACGCGCTTCGTATCTCTGATGTTATTCTGTTAACCTGCTCAATTGTTCCGTGCTTTTCACGAAAGCCAAATCGGTGTGACGGGATTATGTTATGAAGATTCAGGAATGGAATTATCCGGGACAGCAAACATTTTTCAAAAAGTTTTGATAGACACGGTAATAAGCTTATAGGTCTATACGACGTGGGAACTGTGTGATCTTTTCCAGGCTTTGGTATCATAATGATAATTGACTTTTTCCATCTGTCTGGATAGTGGCCAAGTTTGGTGATAGTATTGAAGAGCTGGGCAATTATGCAGATTGCACAGTAAGGAAGCTCAATAATCATCTTTGGGGTTATTTGGTCACCTCCTGGAGATTTTTTTGGGTTCAGTTGCTCTTTAATGATTCTAACGATTTCATTCGGGCGAAACTTGATTGGATCATCTTGAAGCTGAGAGCCGTTTGAAGAAGTCGGTAGTGCAAACGTATTTGTTGCAGGGTTAGGTTGGAACACTTTTTGGAGATGAGTAGCAAATGTGTTAGCTCTTTCTTCATCGCTGCGAGCCCAGCCGCCTGCGAAGTTTCTTATAGGCATTACTGTTTCTGTTGGTGAGCTTAGAGTTGGGTGAGCTCTCCACAATGAGTTTTTCGTACTGGTGGTTGATAATTGCTCGATGTAACGGCGTTGAGCGCGCTCGTCCTCGATTTTTAACGCTTTGGTGAGTTTACGTGTGGCGTCTTTTAGATTTTGCTTTGCCGATGGCGATCTGTTCGATTGCCAATCACGTCGTAAGCGCCGCTTTTCAAGAACGAGCTGTTCAATTTGTAGATTTGTTGTCCTTTGGTTGTGTACTGTTTTTGGTATTTGAGGCGTAGCGGCGCGAGCTGCGGCGACGAAGACAGTCTCCAGAGTGTTAACAAAACTGTCAATGTCAGTTACATCAACGAGACGTGGCTTAAGCTCAATGTGTGAGCTTATATATTTTTTGTATCTGAGCCAGTTAGTTTTATGTGAAGTTAACTTACTGGGTCGATTTATGTATTCAGGGTGTCGTTGCAGATTTATTAGGACTGGGGAGTGATCGGATGATAGATCCGAAAGGCACTCTGCACTTATCAGTCTACGCGAAATGTTTTTGGTAACTGCAAAGTCAATCAAATCGGGTAGTTTTTTGGGATCTGTCGGCCAGTATGTTGGTCTGCCAGGAGAAACGTAGTCGAGCTTGTTGTTAGCTTTTATAATTGCATTGTAGAGCTGCTTTCCTTTTGGATTCACTAGGCGAGATCCCCAGTGTGTGTGCTTGGCATTGTAGTCTCCTGCCGCTATAAAGCATTCTCCTAGTGAGTTAAAAAATTCCATAAATTGGTCTTCAGATATGGTATAACGCAGAGGGCAGTATACAGCGGCAAGAGTAAGTTGGTTCCCACTGTTTAAATGTATTTTTAGAGATGTGGCCTGTAGAAAGTTTTCAGCAAACTCTTTATAGTAGTGGTGCTTGAGGCGGCTTCTGATCAAAATACCAGTTCCACCGTGTGCTTTACCATCGGGATGATTTGTACCATAGAATAAGTATCCACTTATGTTAAAGTTATATTTGTTTGTAAGGTGTGTTTCGGAAAGTAGCATTACGTCGATGTGCTTATCGAGTAGGAATTGAGCTAATTCAAGTTTATGCTGTGAGACGCCATTAGCGTTCCACGTAGATATTAGTATCTCAGCCATTGATTATTTTGACTGTTGTGATACAAGCATTTGTAACAAGAGATTTTGATTACGCATTAGTTCCTGCATAGTTGTTTTCATGAATGACATAAACTCGTTCATGCTCTGCTGCAGGGTACATACGAGTGCTTCGAGGTTACTTTGTTGCTGCTCCTGTGCAGCGTTTGTGCTCACTTGTTTTGGTTGTAAGTACGGTGTGTTTGAGGCAGGAAGAGCCAGTCCGGATCTTAGGGCGCTTGCATAAGTTGCGTTATTGGTTGAGAACTCGGGGCCAAGTGAGGATCTGGCTGCAGATGAAAAGAAGACGTCTGGGTTGTGTTTCGATGGAGTGAAGGTAGTTGGTGCGTGTTGCGAGCGTGCAGTGGTACAGCGCTGATGGATACGATTTTTGAGTTCCTTATAGACTTGGCAGCCTCTGTAGTTGGCTGTATGCTTGCCTTCGCAGTTGTTGCAGAATTTTTTGCTAGAGTCTTCTTTGCTTACTGGGCAACTTGCGGAGCTGTGCAGTTCCCCACAGTATACGCCTACCGAGCGCAGTGTACAGTAGGCTTTTGTATGGCCGTACTCTTGGCAGTTCATACATTGTACCGGACCGTTTCGTTTGTGCGGTTCTTCTACGGTGATTCTTCGGTGAAGTAAAAGCTGAAGTTTGTATATTGAGTGCACCTCGTTTTTTTTAAGCATCTTCGTTTCTGGTTCAAGTTCTATTTTAAAAAGTGGTTGCGGCATCCTATTCCTGTTTAAGATGTTTATGACGGTTTTTGCTCGAAATCCTTTTTCCTGCAGCGCCTGTTTTATTTCTTCTGGTGTTACATCAGGTTCTATGCCTTTTATTACGACCTGCAGGCCCTTGCAGCTTTTTAATTGATACGTATAATAATTCATTTTTTTTTCGTTTAGATACTTTATGAGAACTCTGTAATTATCTTCCGACTTTGTCTGGACTTTAATTTCTTGAATTTTACCCTGTACGAGAGGGACTATGTAGAAACTATCTTTGCCTATGAGCTCGATAACTTTGTTAACAAAAGCACTGGAGCTTTTCTCGCGTATATATATTGGGGGTGGCTTCGGCTTTTTCGTGACAACCCCAACGGCTTCAGAAGGCAGATCATCTGTGTTTTCTGCCAAGATGTGAAATCTATTGCTATTGTATGTAGTATCATTCGAGGGTATATTTAAATTGCTACGGGTCATTTTTTGTTTATTTGTAGAATTTTGCGGACTTTCTTTTGATATAAATGTAGCGATCCATACCAGTCTGCGTAGCCGGCTTAACATTTTTGCTGTTTGCAGTTTGATTTGCTGACGGCGCAGCAGTCGTTGTGCTTGTTGAACGGGAAGTAGGTATCGGTGCAGTTGTGGTTGTAGTCGCTGTTGCGGTACCTAGAGAGGCCGCGGCACTTGCAGTCGTTGCTAAGAGAGACGGGGAGCACGAAAACTTTCGGTCGCGTGCTGTGTGCAATACTTCATTTGTCGGATTGGGTGTTGCCGACCGCGCGCGGTCGGATTGCGTTGACTCGATAGATAACAGAGACGGAGACGGTGAGCAAGAACGTTCTCTGGCACGCGCTGTGTAAGAGAGTTCGATTTGCGGGTTGGGGGTAATTGACCGCTCGGGCTGCTCTGAAACTACGGAAAAGTACGCGTTGCTCAGCCGACGACGCTCGTCTTGCTCGCGTTGTCGCTGGCCACAATTCTCGCGTTGACTCATTGTCTTAAGCGAGGTGAAGAATTTGTTAGTGCCTTTTGTTTTATATGTTATTATTTGTTAAAAGTCAATTGTTTTGTTTGAATTGCAGATTTTTAAAAAGCAATTTGTGCAGATACATTGCACTTAGCGTCTTTTCGCATAAAATATATATTTTATAAGCTTCTATATCACTGCACTTTTGCGTTTGGGAATTAATTAACCGGACCACGATGAGAAAACACGTCTGCAAAGTAATGTTCCCCCAAACCCAGTTACTTACCAATTTGTCGCTTAGCTCTGGCGATTTTTTCATATTCTCCTCTAGCTTCTCAAACTCCTCAACAGAGTTGAATGGTTTTTTTAAAATTGGAATTTCTTTTTTGGGCGTTATTAATTTCTGTGTTATTGAGAGCTCTGTGAGTTGCCGTGAATGCATTTTCTGGTTATTTTCTTCTAAAGTTTCAACTCAAGTAGATAAATCTGAAAAAAATCGAGCATTCGGGTTAAATAAATTCCCTTAAAATACAATTTTTTGAACTTTACCTTTTATTGACTGCTTTAACTCCACAGTATTTTTTAAAATTTCTTTGAGTATTTCTGTAAAGAGGACGATTTAGTTTTTTTTTTTCATTTTATTTTGACCATAACTTATCTTACCATTCTGTTCATATCCGCCTGAGATACGTTTCGGTTCCAGCGTGGTGTATTTTACGTTAACAGGCATGTTTTCATGGTTATCTTAAAAACAAACCATTTTAGTTATTAACTATTTATACCCTTAACCCATAAAATGGGTAAATAAGGGTATAATGGTTTTGTGCAAAAGTATGTAACAGGCAGAAGGAAGCATCTCCTACCCCATAAAGTGTATATATTCTTGATCAGCATCAACAGCCGAGACGATATAGCCATGTCCGTCTGTCTGTCCGTCTGCCCGTCTGTCCGTCTGTCTGTCAGTATGAACGCGTGGATCTCAGAGACTACACGAGCTAGAGACTTCTGATTTTGTATTTAAGTTCTCCTATACCATGAGCAGAACAAGTTTGCTTCAAATTATCGATAACCATTCTGGTTTCCGATACACACATAATATCGATAACCATAAAATATCGAATTTGGAAAATGTAAAAATGAGGGTTGAAATAATGGGTAACGATAGAACTTTTCTGAAAAATTCGTCCAAATCGGTTAAGAAACACCGGAGATATATAATTTTATCGATTGAAGTTAGGTCAGTATACCAAAGTCAATTAAAAATTTAATTTACATATTTATTGCAACTGGGTTCAGGGTATCTTCTAGTTGGGCTCTCCCGACTAGAGCCTTCTTACTTGTTTTTATTTGAAAAAATGTAACTCTTACCATTGAATTCAGATGTATTGCTTGACGAGTTTGACGGCATTTTTTCGACGTTACTTGCGTTAAGAAACATATTTGTGAAATTACTCATTTTGAAGATGTGTTACGAAAACCAACAAATTGTTGTTGTGGAGTTGCAATTTTCGAGCTAGAGTCACCAAATTTGGTATGAAGATAGCAATTGACATTCCACACAGATCTGCATCAAAACTTTAGATGTCACAACCACCCATACCGCCACCAGCCCCCCTTTCCACACTTTTTACAAACTTCGAGCTAGAGTCACCAAAATTGGTATGAAGATAGCAATTGACATTTCGCAAAGATCTGCATCAAAAATTTAGATGCCACACCCACCCATACCGCCCCCAGCCCCCTTTCCACAGCTTTTACAAACTTTGAGCTAAAGTCACAAAATTTGGAAGGAAGATAGTTGGTGGCATCCCCATCTGCATCGGAGAATCTATAAGGCAACGTAAGCCCCTGCCCCATCCGTACCCCTTTGCAATCAGGCCTCCTTTTAAGCGGTTTTAATACTGGTATCGAGTATGCCGCAGTCGGTTGCGTCCGACTGCAACGTTTATCTTGTGATGATTTGTATCACTTTTTGAACGAAATGGTTCGTCAGTGCGTAAAAGCGCCATTTCAGGCTTAAAAATTATTCTATTTTGGCAACTTTCACCCCGCTGGTGACACTTAACGCAACTGAAATAGCCGGAATGACCTTTTACACCAAGCATGTATGAACGCGCCGGTGCATCACATATAAATGCTCTTATTTGCACTTGAAAATATTTAGATTTATAGGTAAAACCATTATATAACAAGTCTTTCATTTCCGTAACGAAGTCTGAAACATATACATTAACGTTTGGAGGCTTGCTATCACCCACGAAAGCACCAACAGCGAGAACAGGGGAAGAATTATGAACATTTATTAATATAGGCCATACCTGCTGCTTAGAACTTTTAAAAAGAGGAAGTCCATCTACATTGACATTTAGTTTAATTGTTTTTTCTGTCAATTTATTTTTTTCTAAGAAATCCGTTAAACTGTCTTTAACACCGTAATGTACATATTTCCCACTTCCCATTGCAAAGCAACGCACTTGCATTGGAGTTTTTTTAAGAGAGCGTGAATCGGCATTCAAAACACAACCATGGCCACGTACAATTTTTAAAAGCCGATTAATGGCTGACGCTGAAATATTATATATAAAAGCCCACTCCGCCAAATCTTCACTTAAAGTCGACGTGGATTCGTATACCTCAAAATCGTCTGCTTCTTTATCCGAGCTGTCACAATCCTCTCCGTCTGAGCTATCGCTGACAACAAAAGTTTCACTACTTTCCGGAATGCAACATACGTTATCGTTCAGTGAACCTTCATCCAACTCACTAATCACTTCAATTTTACAATTTTTTGTTAACGAAGCTATAATTCTATCAGATGGTTTTGTTACGAGCCTTCGTTTAGACATTGTTAAATAATTTTATTAATTACACTTAACCGCTTCGAATAACACGTCCAACACAAATAGGCGAAAATTTGCACTGGTAAACTGACGTGAACAACAAAGCAAATAAAAGACTGTTCAATTCCAAGAAATGCAAATGCAAAAAAAAAAAAACAACAAAATAAGAACATGTCACAACATGATTCAGTGCTCCCTTAACGGTACCATGAGGTGCTATTTTGAGTCCCTTTTCACTCCTACTTCGGAGCGCTCCTAAAAAGCTCCTTTGAGGTGTTCTTTTGGGAGTCCCTTTTTCACTCCTACTTTGGAGCGCTCCTAAAAAACTCTTTTGAGGTGACTTTTGAAAGTCTCTTTTCACTCCTACTTCGGAGCGCTCCGCATATGGCTGGCTGGGGAATACTTGAAATAATCTATCAATATATTAAAAATTTATATTCAAGTTTTTATTGCTATAATTGAATATAAGGACAAGCGTTATTTATACTTTGCGCAGTTTGTGCGTCTTATCTACGACAAGCCAGCACGTTGATTGTTGTGTTTCAGCTCTGCTTTGCGTCCAGCGGCCTGTGCATTAAAGGATAGGCGGCGGGCCAGCGGAAAGCAAGAACGGTAAAAATGTGTTAGAATGTGTATGCACGTGCGTTTGCTTCATTCTTGCTGGGCCTGCTCTTTGAGATTTTTGTTTGTTTTTCTTTTTACGTTTCTTCGACAAATCCACTATCGAATACACTTTCGGCATTTGTGCGCATCGCTGCATAACTGTATGATAGTTGCGATGGCAAAATTGTTGGAAAGTGTCATAGAGCTAAGAACATGAAAGAGTATGAATGACCAGCAATGCAAAACTGATATTTGCTTGCCTATCTTACTAGACGCTTGTTTTTTGTGCTGTGCGCCTGATCAGCAAATTATCCACCAGCACCAAAAACGCCTTGGAAGTATTGTTTTTCTTGTTTTTCTTAGGTTTTTGTAGGCAAAATACTAATATGCACCAAATTGAATCTAAATATTTGCTGTTTAGCGTTTCCCGAAATTCATTATAGTAGAGAAAGCTCATGGAATGCCATGGCAAACGCTACGCATACATTTAAATATAAACATGTAGATATACAGGGACGCGCACACAATCTCACAGGTGCTAGCCCAAACAAAATACATGTCAAAAATTATTATAAAGCCCAGGTCCACCAAAACTGCGTGGCTACGGCAAGCCAGTAAGTGTTGTTGTTGCGTTTTGCTTATTCTCGAATGGCATGCATACACACAAAATTACACGCATAGAAAATTGACTTAATTGCCTAGGCAACTAGCTAGCTAGCACTGCACACCAACAAGACAGCAGTGTATTATTAACAAAAAAGCTATAATCAACACAAGCGCAGCTTTTTGTCATTGGGGGAAACCGACTTTTCTACTCGTTAGTGTGTATGCCCATCGGTTGCTGTTGTGTTTACAGCTCGTTATCGTCAACAATTCTTAAAAGCCGTCTTTATGTTAACTGGTCGCTGCCTACCTTAGAAGTTACATTGTCTGTTAGTCTTCTCCTCCAGTGTCTAACCTGCCTTCTTTTTTTTCAATTTACATTATAGCCAATATGTGTATATGTATTTCTCATAGCACTGAGAATTCAGGAGAAGAAAGTTTGACTTGGCTATAATGTAAATTGAAAAAAAAGAAGGCAGGTTAGACACTGGAGGAGAAGACTAACAGACAATGTAACTTCTAAGGTAGGCAGCGACCAGTTAACATAAAGACGGCTTTTAAGAATTGTTGATGATAACGAGCTGTAAACACAACAGCAACCGATGGGCATACACACTATCCTAATTCATTTTAAAATGTTGTCAATTCTAAGCGAAAATCGTTCACTTCTTTCATGCTTGGGATGGATACATCTTGCAATGATAGCGAATCCGCAAAACTGTTTGGTGATTTTTTCCAATCAACTTACTCATCTGCATCCCCTATTAACATACCTTACCCTTAAAACAATGCTTTTTACAAATTCTATTCCTGTTCCTATCATCTCTCAGTCGACTCTGCTTTCAGTTTTAAATTCATTAAAGTCTTCTTATACCCCGATTCCATTAGGCTGCATCTTTCATTAACAGCGAGTGAAAGATGTAGGTGATTCCACTATAAATCCAATTGCATAGTTGCATCTTGATATAACAGGGTCTGTAAAAAGACAGCAGACAGCTGTTTGTGTATTATACGTTTATATTTAATTGGAAGCAAATATGAGTTCGAACACAAATAAAATTAGTGAAGCTAAAAAAGTAAAAAATATTGCTTTAATTTTTGCGCAAAATGCAAACATGGTTTAACGAATATCCCAGTTTGTTTGGACAGGCACTTGATGACAAGCTGTTTTACTCAAATTGGCACTGTTAAAACCAAGTATCGATTACAAATTTCATACTATCGACTATGTTAAAGCTCTGTTCAGTGCTCTGTAATGTTAACTTCTAACATTCCCAGTTGGTCGGTTTCGAACCAACTGGGATTGCAGCCGACCAACGGGGAAAATTTGAATAAGATTCCCATTGTACAAATGGGATTCTAATACAAAAAGATGCGGCATCTTCGAATACCAATTACATACTTGCATCTTGCTCTAGTGGACCTCTCTGGGCCTTACAATATAATTACCTAGTTGTCTTCTTAAGGAGTGTACTGCTTCTCTTCTTCGCCCATTGCTTAAGCTTTTAAATCTATCGCTTGAATCTTTTGTCTTTCCATCTCTTTGGAAATAATCTTTTATCATCCCTCTTCACAAAAAAGGTGGGAAGTCCAATATTGAAAATTATAGGGGCATTGCAAAATTGTCCACTATCCCTAAATTATTCGAAAAAGTTATCACTTCATCTTTGCAACACTTCTGCAAATCAGTCTTATCCCCTGCTCAACACGGCTTCGTAAATAATCGATCAATCATGACCAATTTATTAGAATTTACAACTTTGGTAAATGATGCTTTCCTCTTGAAAAGGCAAACTGACGTCATTTACACAGACTTCAGTAAAGCTTTCAACTTTGTACATCATGACCTATTACTTCTCAAGCTTGTCCGTATTGGTTTCCCTCCCTCACTTCTATCTTGGATGTCTTCTTATTTAAAGGGTAGGACTCAAAAAGTCCTCCTAAGACTGGCTAACTTGAAACAAGTTCAAGTTACTTCTGGAGTACCTCAAGGGAGTCATCTTGGTCCTTTACTTTTCATTCTTTTTATACCCTTCACCCATAAAATGGGTAAATAAGGGTATAATGGTTTTGTGCAAAAGTATGTTACAAGCAGAAGGAAGCATCTCCTACCCCATAAAGTCTATTTATTCTTGATCACCATCAACAGCTGAGACGATATATATATACGTCCGTCTGTCTGTCCGTCTGTATGAACGCGTGAGTCTCAGAGACTACAAGAGCTACAGACTTCAGATTTTTAATATAAAATCTCCTATAACTATTATGGTTTCCGATGTACTCATGGAATCAATTACAAAAATATCGAATTTGGAAAATTTAAAAATCGGGGTTGAAATAATGCGAAACGATAGAACTTTTCTGATTACCAAATCGGTTAAGAAACACCGGAGATATCGAATTTAATCGATTGAAGTTAAGTCAGTAAACCAAAGTCTTATATAAATTTAATATATTTGTTGCAACTGGGTTCAGGGTATCTTCTAGGCGGGCTCTCCCGACTAGAGCCTTCTTACTTGTTATAAATGATATTCTCCCTGTTTTATCACATTTTCGCTTTCGCATGTACGCTGACGATGTAAAACTTATTTTCTCTCACTGTAATTTTCTGAACCATACTTGCCTACAAGATGCTTTAAATTCAATGGATCTTTGGTGTAAGACTAATAAGTTGCTTCTCAATTGTTCTTAATGTATGCTAGTGGCTCTTGGTCTAAAGAACTTGTGGGATAGTGCGGAGGGGGCTTAGTTGAGGCCTCCAGGCGCCTCGAGGGTTGCGGGAAGCCCCACGTCACCGTGTCGCCACAGCTGCAGGAGGAGGAAGCAATGCTGGACCATCCCACCCGATGTGACAGAATCTTAGTGCAGTTAGGCAACATGGCGTGCAGCACCAGCAGCCAAAAGTGCAGCTGCCAGAACTAGGAGAGCCGGGCGGTTTGGATGACCCAAACAACCCCCTGCTGAGGCACTGCGCATGTCAACGGCCGGTAGGGCCTCAGTGAGCCACGTACGGGGACCAGCCCCCAAACGCCTGAGCAGTACACTGACATCACCCACTGCCACCTCCAAGAGGGCGTGCCCCGAGAAGCTTCCCAGCACATCGGCAGCCACCATAGCAGCAGCAGTGAGGTCTTCTTCTCCAGTGTCCACCGAGAATCGTGTTTCGTATGCAGCGATTGCGAAAAAGTCTTGGTGTCCTAGTTACCTATAGAATACCCGCAGGTAATGCTCAGCCATGGGGACTTTCCTCATTGGAGGAGGCCATCCTGGACGAGGTTATCCTAAAAGGATGGGACACCACGGTCGCGTTTGCGGGCATTCACTTCCTGGTGATAGGCATCGATGAGGCATCTAAATAAGCGATAGTGAAGAGAGGCCATCAGGTTTCATTCCGCTACGGGACCATCCCCGTTAGCGGTCTGAAGAAGAACAGTGTTGGCGCGAGGACTGCCCCCGCCCAAACGACAGCCCCGAGGCTGCAGGCTTGGTACCCACAACTCCCACCGAGTGGTCATCTGGCAGATATCTCCGATTTAAAGTTGGCTGAGGAACTGCAAACGGCAGAGGACGAAGAAGCTGAAGTCACCATGACCGGCAGCGGTGTTGTGGGTAGCTCCCAACCTGCATCACCAGGAGCTGGAGCTTCGGATACATGACAGTGAATCAAATCTTAAAGGTAAACTCCATTTCTCTATTCCTTCCAGACCTACTAAAAACTTTTGCCCGTTATTTTTGAAGACGTGCACAATATATTACGCTATGCACAGCCCATTTCGTATTTTATGCGTTCAATTTAATAACGTATACCACGTTTTCTCTATTGAGATCTCTCTCTCCGTAATCAAATCATTTCTTTCAGTATATCTTCGGGAAGTTAATGACCACTCTCAGCTATGAAACGGGGCATAGCTTGCTGAACTGGCTAAATTTATTTTCCTAAAAAGGGTGAGATTCTTATAATGTCACTGACAATTTAGGCTAAGGAAAGGGGCATAGCTGGCCGGACTGGCAAATAAAAAACCCTCATCGGTCGGTGATATTATTAGACATCTTTGTTCTTTGCTTAGGATTTTTACTTCTTCTATTTTATTGTCACTTATTTTTTATAATTTGACTCTAGATATGTCAACAATTTTCTAATAAATAAAATAAAAAAAAAAACCGTTCGGATTCTGAGTGCAGCATGTGTATTTGTCGTTAAGGGGCACAACATATTGCATGTGTGTTTCACGCCCTTTCTGAATTGCTGCTGTGGTGCCCTCGGGATCAAAATGCGCTGGTCGAATCAATTCGGTGATCACTTTCTCTTGTACGTCTGACTATTAAATATGGATCTTGTAAATAGCATCCCATATAAAGAATTCATTAGAATACATTTAAATCGGTGGAGAAACAGTTTCTGTTATTGGCACTTATGCTATGTTTACACTTCAGTGAGTTTGCTATCTATATCGTCATCGACGCAATAACACAGAATTTGAGTTAACATTGGCTCAAAAGTGCGTGATTGAGTTAAGCGTCAACAGCTGTTTGTAAAAGCCAAAAAATTTAATTTAAAAAAACAAAAAAGTAAAGTAACGTAAAGTTAAAGTAATGGATAATAAGAAATTATGTATGATTTTATCTGCAATGGAGCAAAACAACGCTATGATGATGAGAGCAAAAATATGGCAGGGACCTCTTTGGCAACATTAGATTTGCTAAGGAATGCATGCAGTCGACTCTTTTGGACACTTGTAAGATAAAATCAGTTGATTCAACCCAAGCATTGTTAACTAAATTATTATTGTACTGGTATTATTCAAGCCATGGTATGTATGTTTTTGGGAGAGTGACGTGCCAAATAATTCAGACGCCTTTTTCAAAGAAAACTTCCGCTTGGAAAAAGAAGCATTTAATATCCTTTGGTCCTTTGGTTATTGAAGTGCGACCAAAGTCTGTGCATGCCGTGGACTACCGCAACTACAAGGGCTGTTATTCTACCGTGCTGTTCGTCTTAGTAGACTACCGGTAAGATTATATTTATTTCGTATTTGAAATCTGAAATATTACAAAAATTGTTTTTGTGAACAGTTATAGATTCACCTATATCAGCGTTGGCAGTCCTGAACAATGCCACAACTCAAAGATTTTCGAAAGGTCAACTCTTAAAAGAAAATTATTTGAAACGGACTTGCTTCAAGAACATACAAAAATAATTAATGGTGTAGAAGTTCCAGTTTAACTGCTTAGAGATTCAGCTTTTAAGTTTTCAACAAAAGTTATGAAGCCCTATCCATTCTCCATGGAAGCTACTCCACAGGAACGTATATTTAATTATAATTTGTACAAAAACAGGCGTGTGGTAGAGAATGCGTTTGGACATCTAAAGGCTCGTTTCCGATGGATCGGGAAAGGATTGGACAATAGGATTGACAAAACTTCCCAAATAATAGCTTGTTGCTGCATTTTGCATAATTTTTGCAATATGCATAATAGCTCTGTGAGCGACAACTGGCAACGTGAAGCTCAAAATGTACACCAAAATGATCAGCCATATTGGCAATATGAATCCAAGTGCTGAAACAATTAGGCAAGCCCTAGCAATAAATTTCCTCTGCAATAACTCCATTTAAATAAATAAATTCAATTTATAAAAAAATAGCATTTATTTTTATGTATCACTGGCCCTCATTATTTCTAGCATTTCTCGTACGCTCCATGACCGCCAACTTGCGCTTTTTTATTTCTTTGAGCTTGTCAATTTTGTCTACTCGTCGTGTCCGTTTCTAGTGAGCTGCTGTGGTCCTCTTCGATCAGGTGGGAGAAGTGTGCAAAATTTTGATTATTAATACAAATATCTAATATTGTTTTAAAGCAATGTATCACCTGTGCTTTTAATTGGGCTGGATTCCAAAGAGCTCGAAGTGTGGAGCACACTCGCCAAATTAATATAATACTCCCAGGTTGAAGGAGTTCCACCTGATGCTCCCACCTTAGCACGTTCAGATCTATAAATATTTATTTATTTATTTATTTATTGTCAGCTAAGAGCAGCTGACATTTAAATGAAATCAAATTTAAATAATTAAATTAAGTAAAGTGTAGAATAATTTTTAAATCTGAAAATATAATAATAAATAAAAAGTTAACGTTAAAGCTATGGGAAATTCAATAAAAAATTTAGTATTCCAACATTTGTTGCGAGGATTGGGAAAAACCCAGGAAAACCCAATCAGACCAGCGTTAGATTAGTAATTAGTGGCTACGATTAGATAAAGCAAACACGTCATTTACACAGACTTCAGTAAAGCTTTCAACTTTGTACATCATGACCTATTACTTCTCAAGCTTGTCCGTATTGGTTTCCCTCCCTCACTTCTATCTTGGATGTCTTCTTATTTAAAGGGTAGGACTCAAAAAGTCCTCCTAAGACTGGCTAACTTGAAACAAGTTCAAGTTACTTCTGGAGTACCTCAAGGGAGTCATCTTGGTCCTTTACTTTTCATTCTTTTTATACCCTTCACCCATAAAATGGGTAAATAAGGGTATAATGGTTTTGTGCAAAAGTATGTTACAAGCAGAAGGAAGCATCTCCTACCCCATAAAGTCTATTTATTCTTGATCACCATCAACAGCTGAGACGATATATATATACGTCCGTCTGTCTGTCCGTCTGTATGAACGCGTGAGTCTCAGAGACTACAAGAGCTACAGACTTCAGATTTTTAATATAAAATCTCCTATAACTATTATGGTTTCCGATGTACTCATGGAATCAATTACAAAAATATCGAATTTGGAAAATTTAAAAATCGGGGTTGAAATAATGCGAAACGATAGAACTTTTCTGATTACCAAATCGGTTAAGAAACACCGGAGATATCGAATTTAATCGATTGAAGTTAAGTCAGTAAACCAAAGTCTTATATAAATTTAATATATTTGTTGCAACTGGGTTCAGGGTATCTTCTAGGCGGGCTCTCCCGACTAGAGCCTTCTTACTTGTTATAAATGATATTCTCCCTGTTTTATCACATTTTCGCTTTCGCATGTACGCTGACGATGTAAAACTTATTTTCTCTCACTGTAATTTTCTGAACCATACTTGCCTACAAGATGCTTTAAATTCAATGGATCTTTGGTGTAAGACTAATAAGTTGCTTCTCAATTGTTCTTAATGTATGCTAGTGGCTCTTGGTCTAAAGAACTTGTGGGATAGTGCGGAGGGGGCTTAGTTGAGGCCTCCAGGCGCCTCGAGGGTTGCGGGAAGCCCCACGTCACCGTGTCGCCACAGCTGCAGGAGGAGGAAGCAATGCTGGACCATCCCACCCGATGTGACAGAATCTTAGTGCAGTTAGGCAACATGGCGTGCAGCACCAGCAGCCAAAAGTGCAGCTGCCAGAACTAGGAGAGCCGGGCGGTTTGGATGACCCAAACAACCCCCTGCTGAGGCACTGCGCATGTCAACGGCCGGTAGGGCCTCAGTGAGCCACGTACGGGGACCAGCCCCCAAACGCCTGAGCAGTACACTGACATCACCCACTGCCACCTCCAAGAGGGCGTGCCCCGAGAAGCTTCCCAGCACATCGGCAGCCACCATAGCAGCAGCAGTGAGGTCTTCTTCTCCAGTGTCCACCGAGAATCGTGTTTCGTATGCAGCGATTGCGAAAAAGTCTTGGTGTCCTAGTTACCTATAGAATACCCGCAGGTAATGCTCAGCCATGGGGACTTTCCTCATTGGAGGAGGCCATCCTGGACGAGGTTATCCTAAAAGGATGGGACACCACGGTCGCGTTTGCGGGCATTCACTTCCTGGTGATAGGCATCGATGAGGCATCTAAATAAGCGATAGTGAAGAGAGGCCATCAGGTTTCATTCCGCTACGGGACCATCCCCGTTAGCGGTCTGAAGAAGAACAGTGTTGGCGCGAGGACTGCCCCCGCCCAAACGACAGCCCCGAGGCTGCAGGCTTGGTACCCACAACTCCCACCGAGTGGTCATCTGGCAGATATCTCCGATTTAAAGTTGGCTGAGGAACTGCAAACGGCAGAGGACGAAGAAGCTGAAGTCACCATGACCGGCAGCGGTGTTGTGGGTAGCTCCCAACCTGCATCACCAGGAGCTGGAGCTTCGGATACATGACAGTGAATCAAATCTTAAAGGTAAACTCCATTTCTCTATTCCTTCCAGACCTACTAAAAACTTTTGCCCGTTATTTTGAAGACGTGCACAATATATTACGCTATGCACAGCCCATTTCGTATTTTATGCGTTCAATTTAATAACGTATACCACGTTTTCTCTATTGAGATCTCTCTCTCCGTAATCAAATCATTTCTTTCAGTATATCTTCGGGAAGTTAATGACCACTCTCAGCTATGAAACGGGGCATAGCTTGCTGAACTGGCTAAATTTATTTTCCTAAAAAGGGTGAGATTCTTATAATGTCACTGACAATTTAGGCTAAGGAAAGGGGCATAGCTGGCCGGACTGGCAAATAAAAAACCCTCATCGGTCGGTGATATTATTAGACATCTTTGTTCTTTGCTTAGGATTTTTACTTCTTCTATTTTATTGTCACTTATTTTTTATAATTTGACTCTAGATATGTCAACAATTTTCTAATAAATAAAATAAAAAAAAAAACCGTTCGGATTCTGAGTGCAGCATGTGTATTTGTCGTTAAGGGGCACAACATATTGCATGTGTGTTTCACGCCCTTTCTGAATTGCTGCTGTGGTGCCCTCGGGATCAAAATGCGCTGGTCGAATCAATTCGGTGATCACTTTCTCTTGTACGTCTGACTATTAAATATGGATCTTGTAAATAGCATCCCATATAAAGAATTCATTAGAATACATTTAAATCGGTGGAGAAACAGTTTCTGTTATTGGCACTTATGCTATGTTTACACTTCAGTGAGTTTGCTATCTATATCGTCATCGACGCAATAACACAGAATTTGAGTTAACATTGGCTCAAAAGTGCGTGATTGAGTTAAGCGTCAACAGCTGTTTGTAAAAGCCAAAAAATTTAATTTAAAAAAACAAAAAAGTAAAGTAACGTAAAGTTAAAGTAATGGATAATAAGAAATTATGTATGATTTTATCTGCAATGGAGCAAAACAACGCTATGATGATGAGAGCAAAAATATGGCAGGGACCTCTTTGGCAACATTAGATTTGCTAAGGAATGCATGCAGTCGACTCTTTTGGACACTTGTAAGATAAAATCAGTTGATTCAACCCAAGCATTGTTAACTAAATTATTATTGTACTGGTATTATTCAAGCCATGGTATGTATGTTTTTGGGAGAGTGACGTGCCAAATAATTCAGACGCCTTTTTCAAAGAAAACTTCCGCTTGGAAAAAGAAGCATTTAATATCCTTTGGTCCTTTGGTTATTGAAGTGCGACCAAAGTCTGTGCATGCCGTGGACTACCGCAACTACAAGGGCTGTTATTCTACCGTGCTGTTCGTCTTAGTAGACTACCGGTAAGATTATATTTATTTCGTATTTGAAATCTGAAATATTACAAAAATTGTTTTTGTGAACAGTTATAGATTCACCTATATCAGCGTTGGCAGTCCTGAGCAATGCCACAACTCAAAGATTTTCGAAAGGTCAACTCTTAAAAGAAATTATTTGAAACGGACTTGCTTCAAGAACATACAAAAATAATTAATGGTGTAGAAGTTCCAGTTTAACTGCTTAGAGATTCAGCTTTTAAGTTTTCAACAAAAGTTATGAAGCCCTATCCATTCTCCATGGAAGCTACTCCACAGGAACGTATATTTAATTATAATTTGTACAAAAACAGGCGTGTGGTAGAGAATGCGTTTGGACATCTAAAGGCTCGTTTCCGATGGATCGGGAAAGGATTGGACAATAGGATTGACAAAACTTCCCAAATAATAGCTTGTTGCTGCATTTTGCATAATTTTTGCAATATGCATAATAGCTCTGTGAGCGACAACTGGCAACGTGAAGCTCAAAATGTACACCAAAATGATCAGCCATATTGGCAATATGAATCCAAGTGCTGAAACAATTAGGCAAGCCCTAGCAATAAATTTCCTCTGCAATAACTCCATTTAAATAAATAAATTCAATTTATAAAAAATAGCATTTATTTTTATGTATCACTGGCCCTCATTATTTCTAGCATTTCTCGTACGCTCCATGACCGCCAACTTGCGCTTTTTTATTTCTTTGAGCTTGTCAATTTTGTCTACTCGTCGTGTCCGTTTCTAGTGAGCTGCTGTGGTCCTCTTCGATCAGGTGGGAGAAGTGTGCAAAATTTTGATTATTAATACAATATCTAATATTGTTTTAAAGCAATGTATCACCTGTGCTTTTAATTGGGCTGGATTCCAAAGAGCTCGAAGTGTGGAGCACACTCGCCAAATTAATATAATACTCCCAGGTTGAAGGAGTTCCACCTGATGCTCCCACCTTAGCACGTTCAGATCTATAAATATTTATTTATTTATTTATTTATTGTCAGCTAAGAGCAGCTTACATTTAAATGAAATCAAATTTAAATAATTAAATTAAGTAAAGTGTAGAATAATTTTTAAATCTGAAAATATAATAATAAATAAAAAGTTAACGTTAAAGCTATGGGAAATTCAATAAAAAATTTAGTATTCCAACATTTGTTGCGAGGATTGGGAAAAACCCAGGAAAACCCAATCAGACCAGCGTTAGATTAGTAATTAGTGGCTACGATTAGATAAAGCAAACAGGATCGATCTTTTTAGTACTGGAATTGAGGCTTCTAAGGAGACAATAGAATAAAGTTTGTTATAGTCAGAACATAAAAAATGTTTCATGAGTTAAATAGTTGCTGAAGCAACGATCAAGGCTAAGGGGTAAAAAGTTACGTGAAGATCTAAGTGGGACATTAAATTTAATTCGACTCAAAAGAACTGATGAGTCGATTTCACCATTAAGTAGGTTAGTAATAAATAATACTCCATGCATAGTTCTACGGTTTAACAGGGAGGGAAGATTTATCAAAAGGAGTCTACTAGAATACGGGGGTAAATCAACTCCAGGAACCCAGTTAAAACTTCTAAGGGCAAATAAAAGAAATTTCTTCTGCACAGATTCAATTTTATCCTGGTGAATCGAGTATTGTGGGGACCACACACAAGATCCATACTCCAGGATGGGACGTACTAGGGATGTATAAAGCGTTTTAGTGGTGTAGGGATCATTAAACTCTTTCGACCACAGCTTGATGAAGCCAAGGACATTAATGGCCTTATTGACCATTTACGAAATATGAGCGTCAAACTTTAATTTAGGATCAAGAATAATGCCTAAATCTTTAATTTAAAACACGCGGTCAAGTGGTGAAGCATCAAGCAAGTAGTGAGCAGTATGAGGGGTACTTCTACAAAAAGACATGACTTTACATTTAGAACAATTTAAATTTAGTAATTTAGTACGGCACCAGGCTGACAATGCACCCAAATCCGACTGTAGTAAATTACACAGGGAAGCGTCATTATAGGTGAAACATAGCTTCATATCATCAGCAAACATATACACAAAAGAGTTAGTAATAACAGGTGGGAGATCGTTAATAAACAAATTAAATAGCAAAGGACCAAGATTACACCAGAGGTAACAAAAATTGGTTTAGAGACAGACGATTTAAAAACAACTTTTTGCGTTCGGCTACACAAGTACTCCGAAAGCCACAATAAAAGTTTTGATGGAAATCCAATAATATTTAATTTATGAAGCAACAGAGAATGACTTACAGAGTCAAATGCCTTACTAAAATCGGTATAAACAACGTCAGTTTGAATTTTTTCCTGAAACCCTTTGATAACAAGCGAAGTGAATTCAAGAAGGTTAGTGGTAGTAGATCTACGCCTAACAAAACCATGTTGATAAGGCGATATAATCAAACTACATCCGTGTTGCAGTTGAGAGCATATAATTTTTCAAAGACTTTTGGTATGGCAGACAACTTGGATATGCCCCTATAATTTTTAACGTTGATTTTGAAGAATTTTTATGGAGTTGAATTATAAAGGATTCCTGCCATATATCAGGGAACACGGTTGAATCAACAGACAAGTTAAATAATTTATTTAATGGCGCACAAAGAGAATCCGCGCAGTATCTAAGAATACAACCTGGCACTCCATCAGGACCAGGCAAGTAGCCTGGTTTAATAGAGTTAAATTCACTCAGGAGCGTAGACTCAGTAACTACTGGGACATACATGCAATTTGACATTTGAACTTGAAAAGGATAGGAATTACTACTACTATACATATTCGATGAGTATACTGAACGAAAATACTCAGCAAATAGATCGGCAACTGTCTAATCCGAACTGGCTTTCGTATTATAATGGTAAACTGAGGATAGCAAGCAAGAAAA
>JARNME010000404.1:31718454-31758745 GCA_030179655.1 Scaptomyza flava | reverse complement strand
GGATCGATCTTTTTAGTACTGGAATTGAGGCTTCTAAGGAGACAATAGAATAAAGTTTGTTATAGTCAGAACATAAAAAATGTTTCATGAGTTAAATAGTTGCTGAAGCAACGATCAAGGCTAAGGGGTAAAAAGTTACGTGAAGATCTAAGTGGGACATTAAATTTAATTCGACTCAAAAGAACTGATGAGTCGATTTCACCATTAAGTAGGTTAGTAATAAATAATACTCCATGCATAGTTCTACGGTTTAACAGGGAGGGAAGATTTATCAAAAGGAGTCTACTAGAATACGGGGGTAAATCAACTCCAGGAACCCAGTTAAAACTTCTAAGGGCAAATAAAAGAAATTTCTTCTGCACAGATTCAATTTTATCCTGGTGAATCGAGTATTGTGGGGACCACACACAAGATCCATACTCCAGGATGGGACGTACTAGGGATGTATAAAGCGTTTTAGTGGTGTAGGGATCATTAAACTCTTTCGACCACAGCTTGATGAAGCCAAGGACATTAATGGCCTTATTGACCATTTACGAAATATGAGCGTCAAACTTTAATTTAGGATCAAGAATAATGCCTAAATCTTTAATTTAAAACACGCGGTCAAGTGGTGAAGCATCAAGCAAGTAGTGAGCAGTATGAGGGGTACTTCTACAAAAAGACATGACTTTACATTTAGAACAATTTAAATTTAGTAATTTAGTACGGCACCAGGCTGACAATGCACCCAAATCCGACTGTAGTAAATTACACAGGGAAGCGTCATTATAGGTGAAACATAGCTTCATATCATCAGCAAACATATACACAAAAGAGTTAGTAATAACAGCTGGGAGATCGTTCATTAACAAATTAAATAGCAAAGGACCAAGATTACACCAGAGGTAACAAAAATTGGTTTAGAGACAGACGATTTAAAAACAACTTTTTGCGTTCGGCTACACAAGTACTCCGAAAGCCACAATAAAAGTTTTGATGGAAATCCAATAATATTTAATTTATGAAGCAACAGAGAATGACTTACAGAGTCAAATGCCTTACTAAAATCGGTATAAACAACGTCAGTTTGAATTTTTTCCTGAAACCCTTTGATAACAAGCGAAGTGAATTCAAGAAGGTTAGTGGTAGTAGATCTACGCCTAACAAAACCATGTTGATAAGGCGATATAATCAAACTACATCCGTGTTGCAGTTGAGAGCATATAATTTTTTCAAAGACTTTTGGTATGGCAGACAACTTGGATATGCCCCTATAATTTTTAACGTTTGATTTTGAAGAATTTTTATGGAGTTGAATTATAAAGGATTCCTGCCATATATCAGGGAACACGGTTGAATCAACAGACAAGTTAAATAATTTATTTAATGGCGCACAAAGAGAATCCGCGCAGTATCTAAGAATACAACCTGGCACTCCATCAGGACCAGGCAAGTAGCCTGGTTTAATAGAGTTAAATTCACTCAGGAGCGTAGACTCAGTAACTACTGGGACATACATGCAATTTGACATTTGAACTTGAAAAGGATAGGAATTACTACTACTATACATATTCGATGAGTATACTGAACGAAAATACTCAGCAAATAGATCGGCAACTGTCTAATCCGAACTGGCTTTCGTATTATAATGGTAAACTGAGGATAGCAAGCAAGAAAATTTACATTTTGAGTTTACAAATTTATAAAACTGTTTAGGATCACGTGAAAAGTTAAATCTACAACGCTTTGGATAATTATTATAACAAGATGTGTTAACAGAAAGAAAACTAGATTTTGCTACTTAATACGAAGAGAGATCTAAAGTAGTTCCCGATTTTTAAAATTTTGTATATGATCTTGTCTTCGCGTTTTTCAATTGCAATAGTTCCCCCGTAAACCAAGGTGGTATATTATCACTTGAAAAACAAGTGAGGGGAACACAAATATCCAAAAGCGAATTCAAGATCCCATAAAATATGGCAATAGCAGTTTCTATATCAGTACAAGAATAAAGCCGAGACCAATTAGTATGTAGAAGAAAATAATTTAATTTAGTAAAGTTAGTTTTACGAAAGCAACGTGTTTTTAAAGTATCATTAGATACTGAACTAGGGTTAAGAATTTCGATGGATAGTTCTAAGGTTGGATGGTAGGTATCTTCCGAAAGCACTAGAGGGGGTATTCTACTGCAATCTGAGTAAGAAACAAATATTAAGTCCAACATTCTACCACTACAGTTATGCACTCTGTTAACTTGCGATAGGCCTAACTCTAGTAGGCCATCGATAAAATCATCAGAAGTGACTGGTAATACCGCCGAAGCAGGGGCGTAGCTACCGCTGTATCAGCTGTATCAATTATACGGGGCCCCCGTGGCGCGGGGCGCCAACTTGCGTTAGCAAAAATAATTAAAAATATAAAAATTTTTTTTTTTTTCAGAACTGACGAAAGTTAAAAAGAGCAATTAAGTTTTGGTGACAGTCCAACTGAATGCGAACGAAAAATAATTTTTAAATTGCGTCCATTTAAACCCCAAGGACCGTTTCCAAAAAATGCAGAAAGTAATCGAACTTTTTCGGTCTTTTATTATTCATATACCAATAAGCAGGCATAAAAATTCCAAGACCATGGTTATGTTATTCTAATGTTTTAAACAAACCATATTGCCACTTCTGTTGGTTATTAGCAGATACTCTTCTGCATGGGTTAACGGTGTTTCCATTAGAAGCAATTTTACGCAAAATGTACTTGACCATGAAAAGTCACAGCAGGATATTAATGCATCCCTATCTTATAATAATTGGATGCAAGGAAATACCATCGATACTCTATTGCAAAGTGAAATCAATATTAAAACTACGTTCTGGAGAGATGTATTGCATCGTATAATTAATGTTATAATTACTTTAGCATCTTGTAATCTACCTTTAAGAGGCCATGATTCTGATTCTGGAAATTTTATGGCAATTTTACGTTTGCTATCTAATTATGATGCAACTTTAAAATAACTTTTTCTAAAACCAAAAGGCAATATTAATTATTTAAGCCCTACGATTCAAAATGAAATTATTAATTTGCTTGGTACCGCAGTTAGGAACAATATTATCTCAGAAATTAAAAAAGCTCCATTTCTGACAATAAGTCTAGACACAACACAAGATTTGTCAAAAATTGACCAACTTTCTGTAGTTTTTCGATACATCTCGATAACAGAAAATGATGATAATGTGCCTAAAGAATTTAAAACCTGTGAGTCATTTTTGGGGTTTACCGCAGTATCCGATTGCAGAGCTGAAGGCCTTAAAACTGAAGTTTTAAATAAGTTTAAGGAATATGAAATTGATTTGTCTAAATGTAGAGGACAAGGTTACGATGGAGCAAATGTTATGTCGGGTGTTTAAGGAGGATTACAAACCCTAATAAAAAAGCATGCTCCGAATGCCGATTATGTTCATTGTGCTGCGCACACAGCATGCTTCGAAACATGTTCGTGAAGTGCCGACTTTTTTCGATAATTTAGAAAAAATATATACTTTTTTTTGCCAATAGTATACTCGTACAACGCTGGGCAATGTTAAGTAATGATTCATTTGAAAAATATTTAATTACCCTTAAAAAGGTGTGTCCTACTATATGGTCTTCAAGGAACGACGGTTTATTAGCGGTAAAGAAAAATTATTTATTAGCTATGAAAACTTTGTAACAACTAAATTTAATTTCGAAAAAAAAAGATGAACGTGATGAATGTAAAAATATAATTAGCAATTGAGAGAGTTATGATTTCTTAGTGCTCGTCATATTTTTTTCTTCAATATTTGAAATCATTAATCCTGTTTCTAAAGCTCTACAGCATGAAAATAATGATTTACAGAAAACTAGTACTTTATTAAGTAATCTTTTGAATAGACTGTGCGAATTAAGAAATCAAAATTCATTCAATAGTTTGCTAAATGAGTCCAAAGATTAAAAGAGTGGAGTGTAACAACTGTTTTTAAAAACAAAAGGCGAAAGATAACGAAGCGTTTTTTTGATGAATTATCACAAGATGAGAGAATTTCGAACCCGGAATTCTATTTCAAAGTCAATGTCTACTATTGATGTTTAGATATATTAGTTTCTCAAACAAACAAAGATTTCAGAGCCCTTGCGAACTGAGTAGTATGTGTGAAATCTTACAACCGGAGAAACTCCTGTCTTCTTCTAACGAAGAAATATTTAACGCTTCCGGAAAACTGTCGGATAAGTACAGTAAAGACATCTCAGTGAATCTTTATGAACAATTAAAGGCTCTAAGATCATGCTTAAACTCAGAAATTCAAAATATTCATACAATTAAGGAACTTATTGAATTATTGCTAATAAAATTCAATAGTCTTGCATCCAGTTTTCCGGAGGTAATAACAGCATGCTTTTTATTCTTGACCCTTCCACTTACAACTGCAACTGCCGAAAGAAGTTTTTCAAAATTAAAACTAGTTAAAAATTACCTCAGAACAGGACAGGAACGCCTGTCAGACCTGTCACTATTGTCCATAGAGGCAGAAACTTTAGAAAAACTTAAGTCATCCAAAGCTATAAATGATTTAATAAATCAGTTTGCCGATAAAAAGGCACGGAAAGAGTATATTTAATTTGAAGTGTTTGTAAAAATTTTGAAATATAGACAGAAATTATGATGAATAATTATTTATTTTAATTTTATGCAAACTGTTTTTTTATCTTTGTGAGAATTTTTTACCCTTCCTAAGGGCCCCCAAGCATATTTTTATACGGGGCCCCGCCAAGTCACGCTACGCCACTGCGCCGAAGATGTGTCATTCACAGACCATACAACATGTGGCAGATTAAAATCACCAACCACTATCAGATTATCCATGTCTGTCAAAAATTACGAAACAAGTTGCAGGGCACTCAGATGGAGTCAACAGCAATGAGAACACCACCCCCTTGCGAGAAGTGCGATCGCATCTGTACAAGTTATATTTAGAAGGAAAAATGGAATAATCAGAAATATCAGGTTTTAACCAGGTTGCAGTGAGTGCAACTATTTGAGAATCAAAAGATAAGCTGTTAACATATAATTTTGCCAGTTTAGTGTTAAGGCCTCTAACATTTTGATAGGCAAAGCTAATTACTTCAGTTAGTTTTTTGCCGCCGAGGTGGAGGCAACAGGGTGGCCAACAGGCGGTGTGCTATTGATCCTAATATCATTATTGTTATTTATTCGCCTATTCGTATAGTCCTTAACGACAAGCTGCGGCGGCCAAAACTTTTCAGAGCAAATTGTCGAAAAAAGTTCAGGTGGTACACCCAACTTGAAAGAAGATAAACTTCTGGCATGTTTAAATTTAAACTTTTCAACAACAATAAGAGGGGAATTGATTTTACTTTTAACATATGCTGCAACATCATCCGATGACGTATCGGATGCCAGCCAAGAAACAAAAACAAATTTATTAAGTGGCACAACAACCAAAGGCTTGTGTGCCCCAATTTTAACGCCAGTAGAGTAAATAGGCACACTAGCTGTTGGACCGGAGGATCACAAATTATGTTATTAGTGGCAAGGTTGTTGTTAAGATTCCTTGCCGGGGAGTTAAATAAAATTAATGAGCTAGCAACAGTACCCATGGGGGGATTAGCCAAATTAACAAGTGCAAAAGAGACATATATATATATATATATATATATATATATATATATATATATATATGTATGTTGCTCATTTGCTTTGCTGGTACTAGGTCGAGGCCATAGGATAGATAAGCAATAAAATAAGCGCACATAAAGAATGCAAGGAAAAAAATGGGGGTACAGCAATCGAACAAGCCACTGCGCGCTAGAAAATCGCAGGCTAGCGGCGCATACACACAATATGGCTGGCTGGTTGTGCTATCAACAAAAATGTTGTAGCAAAGTTAGCAAGAGAAGTGGCTGGCGAAACACTCACGAAACACGAGAAACGCACGAAATGCGCTCTCAGAGCGAGTGGTAGCTTCGCTAGCCAGTTCCAACTGGTGGTTGGACTATCGGTCGTTGGCGACTCTATTTAGTGTATTCTTGTTGGTTTGACATTGGTTTGTTTACATTTATAAATGAACAAAATTAAATAACAAACAGCAGAGAAAATTGAAATAAACCATAAGTGAATAAATATTAAGCATTAGTGAATAAAAATGCCGCCAAATATTATTAAAATTATTTTTTTTATGATAAAAATGCTGGATATGGCGAAAATAATGGAGGATTTATTCAATACTTCAAGAGCACAAAGGAATCTTTTGCTAATGAAATATGAAATGCACCTCACGTTATGTGCAGCCATATCTGAGGCATCTGTGATGAAAAAGTGCTGGAGAAAAGTATGTATTAACTTATTATTATGTGTATATATGTGTGTATCTAAAAGTGTTTTTCTTTTAGGAACGTTCACAATTTTTCTGGGAAATTGATTGCCAAAACTGCTCAGATGCTTTCTTTAAGAGCAATTTGCGCATGAACCGCAAATCTTTCAACTAGCTTTGTGAGCTGGTAAAAAATATAGAAATAAAAGATACCACTTATAGAAAGGCAATTCCTCTACAAAAACGTGTTGCAATAGCAATGTACGCGCTAGGTTCATCAGCTGAGTACCGGACCATAGCAAACATGTTCGGAGTTGGAAAGGCGACAGTGTGCACAATAGTGTTGGACTTTTGTAGAGAGACTTGGAAGCAATTACGACCTCTGTATCTTCAAAATTTTCCATTGACAGCTGGAAAAGTTGAAGAGTGCGTACGTGGATTTGAAGGTATGGGATTTCCGCAATGCCTTGGCGCTATTGGTAAGATTTTTTTTCAATACTTTTAAATTTGTATAATATCACTCCACATTTTCAGATGGATGTCATATAGCAATTCACCCATCTACAGAAGACGCTGTAGATTATCATAACTACAAAGGATGGTACTCTACAGTTTTGCTAGCTTTAGTAGATGCAAGGTTTGTAAACAACTACTATTGCTAATAGAATGTATAACATAATAAGTCTTCTTCAGGTGTCGTTTCATTTACGTAAATGTTGGTAGCCCAGGTCGCTGTCATGATTCTAACATTTATGAAAAATCATTGCTCAAGCGAGAACTCAAAAACTGTGAGCTTTTAAATGATATGTCAAGAAACATTTTTTTTTTTTTTTTTAAATTGCTGGTCTTATTTATTGAATCTTTTCTAGTGAATTAGAAAACTAGCAATAAGTATACAAATCTTATAAATAAATCTTAGCTAACAGTTCATTTTTGTTTTTGACTGTATTCTGAGTGCGCGTCCTTAAAAAAAAAATCATCGCTGGGTTGGTAAGTCGTTACGACGAAGACGGGATCGGCTGCGCAGCCTTGTGAGACCTCTCGCGAGATGATTTGTGTGCGATGAGAGCTTGATAAGATATTTTACTTTTTGTTCCTCTATTTCCTCCTTGACTGTTGAGATGTTTAAGTCTTTATGAATGTTTTCGTTTCGAACATACCACGGTGCCCCGGTAATGGTTCTCAATATTTTTGACTGGGCTCTCTGGACAATGTCAATGCTGCTGTTGCTAGCGTTCCCCCATAACTGGGAACCATAGGTCCAGATTGGTTTTAGAACAGAGTTGTAAAGCAGGACCTTGTAGTCCAAACTAATGGAAGAGCGAGCATTGATGAGCCAGTGGAGGCTATTGGCTTTCAGTTTGAGATGTGTTCTTTTAGCTTCAATGTGTCGCCGCCATGTTAGTCTTCGGTCTAAGTGTACGCCCAGATACGTTACATCGTTTGTTTTTGGAAGTGTGGTGTTGTTTAACGTGAGCGGTGGACAATCTTGCCTGTTAAGGGTGAAAGTTACTTGCTTACATTTTTGTTCGTTTACCTTAATTCGCCAATCTGATAACCATTTTTCCACGTTGACCAGATGAAGGGCTAGTTGCGCTGTTGCTTGTATTGGGCATCTGGAGCGGCTGAGAATAGCTGTATCATCAGCAAAGGTAGATGTTGTCAATCGGCTGCTTATTGGGATGTCTGCTGTGAAAAGCACGTACAGTGTTGGTCCCAGTACGCTGCCCTGTGGAACACCAGCTTCGATACTGTGTTCGTCAGACATTGCAGTGTTACATCTTACTGCGAACTTCCTGTCGTATAGGTACGACTTAAGCAGCTTATGTGTGTTGTTTGGGAGCATTGCTTTGATCTTATGCATTAGACCTTCCAACCAAACTTTGTCGAATGCCTGAGAAACATCCAGAAATATTGCAGTGCAGTATTCTCTATTTTCGAACGCGCTTCGTATCTCTGATGTTATTCTGTTAACCTGCTCAATTGTTCCATGCTTTTCACGAAAGCCAAATTGGTGTGACGGGATTATGTTATGAAGATTCAGGAATGGATTTATCCGGGACAGCAAACATTTTTCAAAAAGTTTTGATAGACACGGTAATAAGCTTATAGGTCTATACGACGTGGGAACTGTGTGATCTTTTCCAGGCTTTGGTATCATAATGATAATTGACTTTTTCCATCTGTCTGGATAGTGGCCAAGTTTGGTGATAGCATTGAAGAGCTGGGCAATTATGCATATTGCACAGTAAGGAAGCTCAATAATCATCTTTGGGGTTATTTGGTCACCTCCTGGAGATGTTTTTGGGTTCAGTTGCTCTTTAATGATTCTAACGATTTCATTCGGGCGAAACTTGATTGGATCATCTTGAAGCTGAGAGCCGTTTGAAGAAGTCGGTAGTGCAAACGTATTTGTTGCAGCGTTAGGTTGGAACACTTTTTGGAGATGAGTAGCAAATGTGTTAGCTCTTTCTTCATCGCTGCGAGCCCAGCCGCCTGCGAAGTTTCTTATAGGCATTACTGTTTCTGTTGGTGAGCTTAGAGTTGGGTGAGCTCTCCACAATGAGTTTTTCGTACTGGTGGTTGATAATTGCTCGATGTAACGGCGTTGAGCGCGCTCGTCCTCGATTTTTAACGCTTTGGTGAGTTTACGTGTGGCGTCTTTTAGTTTTTGCTTTGCCGATGGCGATCTGTTCGATTGCCAATCACGTCGTAAGCGCCGCTTTTCAAGAACGAGCTGTTCAATTTGTAGATTTGTTGTCCTTTGGTTGTGTATTGTTTTTGGTATTTGAGGCGTAGCGGCGCGAGCTGCGGCGACGAAGACAGTCTCCAGAGTGTTAACAAAACTGTCAATGTCAGCTACATCAACGAGACGTGGCTTAAGCTCAATGTGTGAGCTTATAAATTTTTTGTATCTGAGCCAGTTAGTTTTATGTGAAGTTAACTTACTGGGTCGATTTATGTATTCAGGGTGTCGTTGCAGATTTATTAGGACTGGGGAGTGATCGGATGATAGATCCGAAAGGCACTCTGCACTTATCAGTCTACGCGAAATGTTTTTGGTAACTGCAAAGTCAATCAAATCGGGTAGTTTTTTGGGATCTGTCGGCCAGTATGTTGGTCTGCCAGGAGAAACGTAGTCGAGCTTGTTGTTAGCTTTTATAATTGCATTGTAGAGCTGCTTTCCTTTTGGATTCACTAGACGAGATCCCCAGTGTGTGTGCTTGGCATTGTAGTCTCCTGCCGCTATAAAGCATTCTCCTAGTGAGTTAAAAAATTCCATAAATTGGTCTTCAGATATGGTATAACGCGGAGGGCAGTATACAGCGGCAAGAGTAAGTTGGTTCCCACTGTTTAAATGTATTTTTAGAGATGTGGCCTGTAGAAAGTTTTCAGCAAACTCTTTATAGTAGTGGTGCTTGAGGCGGCTTCTGATCAAAATACCAGTTCCACCGTGTGCTTTACCATCGGGATGATTTGTACCATAGAATAAGTATCCACTTATGTTAAAGTTATATTTGTTTGTAAGGTGTGTTTCGGAAAGTAACATGAACAACACAAGAGTACCGGTTTTCATAATAGGAGACTCTGCATTTAGACTTGGTGATGAGCTTATGAAACCGTACCCTTTCACTGTTGCACAACCAGCGGATAAAAAAGCGCTCAATTATCGCCTTTCTAAATGCAGGAGGGTAGTTGAAAACGCATTTGGCCACTTGAAAGCTCGATTTAGGAGAATCGGAAAGGGTATCGATAACCAAGTGGACAATGCTACACTGATCATCAAGGCGTGTTGTGCACTGCACAATTTTCTTAACAACGAAAATGACGAGGTAAATGAAAGTTGGTTGGCATCACAGCAAATGATCGACCATGCAAGACATTCACCAGACATAACAATTATTACTCAAAATGTTGGTAGAGCAGAGGATATACGTAAAGCATTGACATCTTTCATTTGTAAGTACATATTTTATTATATTAATTATTTTTTTTTTTTTAAATGACACCATAGCGTCTTTCAGTTCACTAAAATCTGAAACGCAGCGTTCCAAAAGTACCACCTTCTTCTCCTCTATTTCTTTATTCTCTTTAAGAGCTTCTTTAAAATCCTTAGAGGACTGCTCCATATAATCGCATATCTTCGCCTGAAAGCTTTGTTTTTTCTTTTTAGATGAGCGCTCACATTCGGAATCTGATGTTGCTGAAGGCGTTTCATTAAATAGCATTCTTGGCGATGTTGGAGAAGGCGACATTGGAGTTGCAGGTGCAGAATATGTTGATGAATCCACATTCAACGAATCATAACTTTCTTCTATGGATAATAATACTTTTTAGTACTTAATATATCAAACAATAAAATATTATATTTACCCATAATACTGTCTTCCACAATTGCTTCAGTGTCAATACTTTTGCAGCCATTCAATATTTGGTGCACAGCAGCATAGTGCTTCCACAAAGATGGCGCACCCCCAGACGGGCCAATTTTTGTCTTCTCCTGTCTGTGAATACAATTTTCAATAAATTTATCATATTTATAAGTGTTTTTACATATAAAAAATTGTACATACCTGTATCTATTTGTAAAATTTTGCACTTTAACTTTTATTTCTGCGCCCGTGAAGTGATAGCCAAAGTTCCGCATCTCTACCGCCATTTCCACATATATATACGAGTTTTTCCTAGCAGATCGCAGTTGTTGCAATCTGCTCTGCCATATCTCCATGAGGCAGATTTCTGCCCCATCGCACCAATTTATTCTTTTCTTTTTTGCTGCCATATTTTCTTACAAATTGCAAATAAAACCACAATAACAAATAACAGCTGTTCTCATATGGTAAAAACAGCGCCATCTGTCGTTTATGTTAGACAAAAACAGGGTTGCATCGACGCTAATCAACTAGATTAGCAGGTAATCTCGTCAATGAGAGAATTACGTCTGATAGTTTTTGTATGAGTTAATCGCGCGATTATATGTAGATTAGTGCTTTAATCTCGTTAATGACCCTAATCGCGCGATTAAGTGCTATATCAGAACATGGCATTAGTGTCTTTTCCACTATTGTTTCAATTGGCCTGTAAAATATGCACCATTTTTGTGCAAGAATTCCAAAAGCATTCTCGACCTTTCTTCTTGCCCGGCACAATCTGTAATTAAATATCTCTAAAAAATTGGCTGTAGCGCAAATGCCTCATGACCAATAAGCACATGTGGAGAGGCTGCATTTTCACCTGGAAAATTGCATGGTTTTGAAACATTCACATTGTTCATTTCGAATTTTCACTGTTTTTTCTACAATGGCCATTAGTATTAAGAAAATTTATTCAAATAGCTTCAGTAAGTCGATCCGGTTTTCTTTGGACGTTTGATAGTTATGTAATCAATACAACCAATGCAGTTTGGAAACTGCCACTTACTTAAAAAGTTTTCTGCTGATTGCTTCCACATAGCTTGAGTAGGCACAGGCATGTAAATTGTTTCTAGATTTTTGACAATTGCTTCGCCAACTTCCGTTACAATGCTACTAACTGTTGAAAATCCAACACGTAAGCTGTGTCCAATTGTAAAAAAAAACTGTCTCCAGTTGCAAGGAATCTGTAAAATGTAATTTAATTAATTTTTGTATTTTTAGGTGACGAAATAAAAAATAAAAAAATGGAAAAATTGAAGAGACACTTTTTTAACCAAATGTACTACAGGGCAAGCAGCGGACCAAGCAAATGGAAAGTTTTCGTCCATTTATTTCTTTTGCCAAAACGAATTCGAATGTCTGAATGAATCAATCTACCACATCTATTCCTGCCGTAGATGCTGAAAGACCTCCATTGAAGCGCTTGAAAATATATCCCCACAACCAACGTCGTCCGTGAAGGATTTGCAAACAAAAATTAAAAAAGCGCAAGACGGTGGACATTTTATTTATGACGCATGCCCAAACATTTCAAAAATTCAGTCCGAGGAGCCAGGCTCAAATAAAATTTAAAATTGCAAAAATTATTGTGGAGAAATAACTTGCGCGTCTTGAGGAAAATTCACCCGATTACACCACAAACATCGTTTCATTTTAAATTTTATTTTAATTTTAATTAATTTGGATTTTATGTCAACTGATATTAGTCGACAATAAATAAATAAAATAAATAACAACTCTAATTCAATTAAACAAAATTTGTGTTAAAATTTTATGTTAAAATATGTTATGTACACACCGCTTATGTCTATTCTCTCTTTTGTTATACATACGTCCGTTCACTGAAAGGTAACGGACATTCTTCTGTTCTTCTTTGAGTTTAAGTTTGGCTGCCTTCGATGCAGCTCATATTCTTTTTATACCCTTAATCCATAAAATGGGTAAATAAGGGTATAATGGTTTTGTGCAAAAGTATGTAACAGGCAGAAGGAAGCATCTCCGACCCTATAAAGTGTATATATTCTTGATCAGCATCAACAGCCGAGACGATATAGCCATGTCCGTCTGTCCGTCTGTCTGTCCGTCTGTCCGTCTGTCTGTATGAACGCGTGGATCTCAGAGACTACAAGAGCTAGAGACTTCTGATTTTGTATTTAAGTTCTCCTATACCATGAGCAGAACAAGTTTGCTTTAAATTATCGATAACTATTCTGGTTTCCGATATACACATAATATCGATAACAAGAAAATATCGAATTTGGAAAATCTAAAAATGAGGGTTGAAGTAATGGATAATGATAGAACTTTTCTGAAAATTTCGTCCAAATCGGTTGAGAAACACCGGAGATATTGAACTTAATCGATGGAAGCTAAGCCAGTATTCCAAAGTCTTATATAAATTAAATATATTTATTGCAACTGGGTTCAGGGTATCTTCTAGTCGGGCTCTCCCGACTAGAGCCTTCTTACTTGTTAGTCTTTAATAAACCATGAACCCAATAGGTTATGGGCCCAGGCAGCAAATAAAACTGCGCGATTAAGTCGAAAAGACACCAGTTAAATTAAATTCTTTAAAAAAGAGAGAGACTCAGTAAGCTGTGCAAAATGAGTTCCCAATTTGCTATAGAGAAACTGGATAGTGAAAACTACAATGTTTGGTCAGTGCAGATGAAAAGTCTGCTCATACATTCTGATTTGTGGTCAGTGGCATGCGGCCGATTGACAAAAAACGAAAATGATACAGTGGAACAAAAGACTATTTTTGACAACAAAGACAAAAAAGCACTTGCGAGTTTCTTTTTGTGCGTGAAACCATCACAAATAAACTATATAAAGCACTGCAAAACAGCAAGTGAAGCCTGGAAAAGGTTGGCCGAGATTCATACTCCGTCTGGTCCGGCGCGTAAAATTCAGTTCTTTAAACAGTTATTGTACATTAAAATAAATTAAAGTATTCGAGAGAATTTAAATCGTTTTTCTGATCTGGTTAAAAAACTTAGTGAAATCCAACAAGTTGTGCCTGATGAAATGCTTGCCATAATTTTGCTAGCAAGTTTAAGTGACGTGTTCGAGAATTTTGTAGTCGCCATAGAGACTCGGGACACATTGCCGCCGTTGAACCCTCTTAAAATAAAATTACTCTAAGAAGGCGAAAGACGCAAAACAAACGAAATACCTACCGACAAATCTTAGCAAAAAATGTATTCGTCGCGTCAAGAAAGCGGTAAAAAGGACAGATCGAAAAGAGACATGAAAAATGTAGAATGCTGGTCGTGCGGCCGTCACGGGCACGTCGCAGCACAATGTCGATCGAAAGAAAAGAAAGATAATACAAGTGAAAAGGCACGAGAGGGCAACAAAAACCCATCGTCGCTTTCGGTGTTTAGTGCAACGGTAAATAAAGACAATTTGGCACAAAACTCCTGGTACGTGGACAGTGGAGCAACAGCTCATTTGTGTGCAGACAAATCGTTATTTACTTATATTCGAGAGCACAAAGAAAAAATAAAACTGGCGGGTGACAATTACCAGGTATACCGGTATGAAGTGAGCGTCAAGATACAAATGTCTCGATAGGGAACATTTGTTGCGAACGAGCCCTTATTTTTTTTTTTGTTTGTTTGCTATGACATCTGTGAAACATATTTAGTATACATCAAGTCATTGAGCAGACAACATCATATTTTTTCATCGTGTTAAAAATGTCAAATTTTGTACCAGAAAGTGATGATTTGCGGAAAGCATTAATTTTTTGTTTTCATTTGAAGAAAAGTGCTGCAGAGTCGCATCGAATGCTTATCGAGGCATATGGTGATCATGCTCTATCAGAAGCAACATGCAAAAGATTGTTCCAACGGTTCAGAAATAATGATTTTGATGTGAGAAATGAAAAACGTGGAAGACCACCAAAAAAGTTTGAAGACGACGAATTGCAAACGATATTGGATGGAGATGACACTTTGAGTCAAAAGCAAATTGCAGAAATGTTAAATGTTGCACATCAAACAATTTCTGACCGTTTAAAAGCTATGGGAAAGATCCAAAAGTGTGGAAAATGGGTGCCACATGAGTTGAATGAAAGACAGATGGAAAACCGAAAAAACACTTGTGAAATTTTGCTTCAAAGACACGAAAGAAAATCGGTTTTGCATCGGATTGTTACTGGCGATGAAAAATGGATTTATTTTAAGAATCCTAAACGGAAAAAATCATGGGTTAATCCGGGACAACCATCAACATCGACTGCAAAACCAGATCGATTCGGCAAGAAGACAGTGCTGTGTGTTTGGTGGGACCAGAAAGGTGTGGTGTACCCCGAGCTCCTAAAACCTGGTGAAACCGTTAATACTGATCGCTACCGACAACAAATGATCAATTTGAACCATGCATTGATCGAGAAACGACCAGAATGGGCCAGAAGACACGGCAAGGTAATTTTGCTCCATGACAATGCACCTGCACACAAAGCAAAACCGGTTCAGGATACACTCAAAACACTTCAACAGTTTAAGGAAAATTATTAAACAAGACATGGTTTACGGCTTGCGAGCCAACGCGGGTGATTTAAATGACTTTGTATGTGAAATTTGCGCTAAATGTAAAATATGCGAAAATAAATTTCCAAAAACTTCTGGTAATCGTGCTAAAGATGTTCTTGGTCTAGTACATTCTGACATTTGTGGTCCAATGCCAACGTTATCACAAGGTGGTGCGCGTTATTTTGCAACTTTTATAGACGACAACTCGCGGTATGTGTCGGTAAACACGTTGAAAAGCAAAGATGAAGTTTTCGAGAAATTTAAAGACTTTAGAGTGATGCCCGAAAATTAGACTGGCAAAAAGATCAAGGCAATTAGAAGCGATAATGGTCGAGAATATCTGAATCTTGCGTCATTCGCTTTGCATCGCAACGGACGTGTTTTTTTTTATGCGCTTCGCTTTTTTACTATTGTGCGTTTTATTTCTGCTATTAATTTCGCGTCTTTGTGTAAACTGATAGTTTTGTGACTTTGTGTTTTGCCGGTTTGCCTAAACCCAAAGTGGACAGTAAATTAACAATTTAATTTGCATTTGTTTTAAAGTGATTCCAAACACAACAACAAACTGCAGTCCAGCATACTGAAAAATTTGCTCAACTTGCTGCCGCCTGCTTTTGTTTTGTTTTTGTGTTTTTACGCTCACTCTCTCTCTTTTTTTCAAGCGCTTCGCTCCCAGTGCATTAAACCGTTTCTTGGTCGTTTACTCTAACGCGCTCTTTTGTGTTGGTGTTGGTCGCGGTCAAACTCTTCACCGTTGCTTGTTGCTTTCGGTGGTCGCGCTCGCGCCGTTTTTGTTTGTGAAGCTGTGAAGTAAGTTTTGTTTGTAGCTTTACTATTTGCACTTTAGGGTGGACCTGTATTTTAATCATAATCCTTTTATAAATAATAAATCTTTCCTTTTAATAAATTAAATAAAAATGTCTGTCTGCTGCTATGCGAATTGTCAAGTCCGCGCAAACTCAAAAATGGGTTTTGTCTGCTGCTGGATGTGCACAAATGTTGCTCATGAGCAATGTGCCGGCATTACTGGCCGTGTCTCAGACCTCATGAAGGTTACTAATTTAGAGTGGCCGTGTTGGTCATGTTTGGAGAAAAAAAAAGACATTGCAAGCTTTATAAATACTCAACTTGGCTTAGAGGGCATTTTCTGCCAGTTGAATAAACTGTGTGAAAAGTTCTTATCGGTTCAAAGAAACCTTAACGAGAAAAATCTCGTAATGGATTCTCCAAAGCGTAAAAAGGCCAACGTTGGGCAGTTATCGGGCTCTGTGATGTCGGAAAATACTCCAAACGCTCCGATACCGCAGGGTAAAGTAAATAAAGTAAATAAAAATCTTCATGTCCCTCCAACTAAAATTATCGAGGACTTGGATGATATACCAATAACTCCCATGGATATTGTGTTATCTGATCCCGATCCTTCGGTTTCTTTGGTGGTTAGTAGTGTTGATGTTAATCAACAAAAAAACTCTATCAAACTTAAAGAGCCAAATATTCAGTTATCCGAGACTGAGTCTTCCAAACCAGCCTCAGTGGAGGATATAATTAAAAAATTTGTTGCTGTTCCACCTAAAAAACAAATATTTGTTTCAAGGCTTCCCCCTGATTTAACATCAGATGATGTCAAGGTCTATATCAAGGCCAAATCGAATGCCAATTTCACGGTGGAGAAATTCAAATTGGCTTATGATCGGAACATTTCGTCTTTTAAAATCAGTGTTCCGAATCAAGATTTTTGCACTATATGCTGCAAAGAATTTTGGCCAGAACACATAATTGTGAAAGAGTATACTGCAAGGAAAAAAAATCGGCCCCCGATTGTATCTACCCTTCCGGTGGTTGGTTCTAAGGTAACTCTCCCAATAACTGATAGTTCAAAAAACTAACATCCTCCTTCTTACTTGGCTATCAGAATGTAAGAGGTCTTTGTAGTAAACTCACTAGTTTATACCTTAATAGTCTTTCTTTCCCTTTCCATGTCATTGCCTTTACTGAAACGTGGTTAAGGCAAGACATTCTCAATTCCGAAATTCTATGTAGTACATATTCTATTTACAGAAAAGACTGTACTCTTCGGCGTGGTGGTGGAGTGCTTATTGCTGTGAATGTAGACTTTCCTTCTGAAACAGTCGTATTTGATAGTTCTTTTGATACATAGTTTATTGCTGTAAAGCTAAACGTTTGCGGTATTAACATTTTTATCACTTGTTCGTATATACCTCCTTCTTCTGATCTCTCTATCTATGAGACACATCTATCTGCTATTCATTCTGTCTCTGCCTTGCTTTCTGATCGTGATTTTCTTGTAGTTCTTGGTGATTTCAACATTGCTGAAGCTACTTGGATTTCTTGTCCTGACTCTGGTGCCCTGACTCCCACGGCCCCGAATGAATTTTTAATCGACTTACTTGGGATGTCATTGAGTCAAATTAATGCTATCCCAAATTCTCTCAATAAAATGCTTGATCTGATTTTTGTTTTGGATTCATCATCTTCATCCGTTTCCCGTTCCCAGCCTATATCTTATCCCGAAGACTTATACCATCCTACGTTGGAGCTGTTGATTAATTTACCTTCCCGAACGCGTTGCAATGTCAGGATGCCTTTGAGTCGAGTTCGTCATTTTCGGAAAACTGATTTTGAGGGACTCGCTCTGCTTTTATCCCAAACTGACTGGTCTCCCCTCTACGAGTCTGACGACTTGGACGTGGCAATCAGTATTTTTTATAATACCTTATATTCTTTATTTGATTTATGTATCCCGGTTGGTGAGCTAAACAGGTCTAACAAACATGTGTGGTTTACCCGAGAGTTGACAACTCTCAAAAATCGAAAATCTAAACTCTACAAGAGATTTAGAAAAAACGGCTCATGGGTAACCTATTCTGCATACTTGATTGCTCGTGCCAGTTTTGATATCTTAAATAACCTATGTTATAAGAATTACCTGACTCGGTATAGATTACAGTTTCAGCAGGATCCAAAGCGATTTTTTGATTTTGTTAATGCGAAGCGTAGGTCATCGACACTCCCAACGGAAGTATTCTTTGAGGAAACGAAGGCCAATTCTGATCAGGAGATTGCAAATATATTTGCCCAATTTTTTCAAACGACTTATAGCTCATGTCAATCTCAAGTCGGTTTGCCTTACCCTTATCGGGTTAATGGCTCGAATCGCATCTTTGGACTGAAAACCACTGAAAACTCACTTTTAAATAATCTTCATGTTTTGAAACCTATATTTTCCCCAGGACCTGACGGAGTGCCAAGCTGTGTGCTTAGACACTGCGCTCATGGTCTTTTAAAGCCGTTGCTTAAAGTGTTTAACTTGTCCCTGGAGTTAGGCTCCTTTCCAAAAATTTGGAAAGAGTCATTTATTATTCCTCTCCATAAAAAAGGAAACAAATCTAATGTTCAAAATTATAGGGGTATCTCCAAGTTGTCTGCTATTCCTAAGATTTTTGAAAAATTAATAACCTCCCATCTTCAACACCTTTGTAAATCTATTATTTCACCGTGCCAGCACGGATTTATGAAACAAAGATCTACTACCACTAACTTGTTAGAATTTACTTCGTTTGTTATCAAGGGTTTTCAGGACAAATTGCAGACTGATGTTATTTATACTGATTTTAGTAAGGCTTTCGACTCTGTAGATCATCATCTCCTAATACATAAACTAGAACTCTTGGGCTTTTCAAATATTCTAGTTCTTTGGATTAAAGACTACCTAACTCTTAGAACTCAGAGGGTTTTATTCAAAGGGTCCGTTTCCAAGACGGTTCAGGTCACTTCAGGCGTTCCTCAGGGTAGTCATCTTGGTCCTTTATTATTTATTTTGTTTATAAACGATCTTCCATCGGTTACAAAGTTCTCTCGGGTTTTGATGTACGCTGATGATGTAAAGTTATGCACGTCAGCTGCAACTCCCCTAGCTGCTCAACAGCTTCAAAGAGATTTAGACAACTTTCAAATGTGGTGTAAAGTAAATTTTTTAAATCTTAATTACAGTAAATGTAAAGTAATGTCATTTTTTTAGATGTTTGCCCTTTTTAAATATTTATTTTCTTGACAACAAACCACTAGATAGAATTGAATGGGTTGACGATTTGGGCATCGTTATGGACCCAAAGCTTAAGTTTGACAAGCATATTTCTTCAATTTCCAATCGAGCATCTGGTGTCTTGGGGTTCATTAAGCGCTGGTCGAAGGAGTTTAACGATCCCTACTTAACAAAAACTCTGTATACTTCTCTTGTACGACCGATTCTGGAATATGGATCTTGTATATGGTTTCCGAAATACGAAATTCATCAGAATAAAATAGAATCGGTACAAAAACAATTTCTGCTCTTCGCACTTAGAGGTCTTAACTGGGACACTAACAATAATTTGCCGTCTTATCGTAGTAGACTTTTACTAATAGATCTTCCTTCTCCGAGTGATCGTAGAATAATGCTTTCATTTTCCTTTTTTCACAAATTAATTAATGGTGAAATTGATTCTTCTGAATTAATTAACCAAATTAACTTTGCTGTTCCTATTAGAAATACTAGAAATTTTGTACCTATATCTCTTCAAACTTGTAATTCTAATTATGCTCTTCATAACCCTTTTCGTATTCTGTGTTCTATTTATAACGATCTTTCCCACTTAATACACAGTGCCACTCCTACTTGCTCTTTTAAAAAGTTAGTTTTGTGTCATTTGTCTACATGTTCGCGATCATCGTAACCGCACGATAAGCGGAGCGCCCCTCGGTCGGATGGGCGGGAGGTGGGTCGCTTTGTGCGTGGGTCCGCGCGTTAACAAGCCGGTGCTTGGTATCGTTGGGCCACTTGACTGTACTGTTCGTTAGTACATCTACGTCCAATAATAATTATAATGCATTTGAAGGTTTTTTATCAAGCCACGGGATAAGAAGACAGCTTACGGTTCCCCACACCCCACAGCAAAACGGTGTGGCTGAACGGGCGAACAGGACCTTGGTTAAAATGGCACGTAGCATGATGGTGCATGCTGGAGTCAGCGAGTCATTTTGGGGTGAGGCGATCACCACAGCAGCGTACTTACGCAATAGGTCTGAGACTGCTTCTTTATGCGACAAGACTCCATATGAAGCATGGTATGGGAAAAAGCCGAGTGTGTCACATTTAAAAGTATTTGGTACTAAAGCCATAGTGTTAGACAAGACACATAAAAGAAAGTTTGCACCTAAAGTTGAACATGTTTTGGTAGGTTATTCTGAGACTTCCAAAGCTTATCGTTTGTATAATCATGGCAAACGCAGCGTGACGATTGCCAGAGATGTTGTTTTCATAGAAAACCAATTTACGTCAGATTCAGAGCCAAATCAAGGCTTATCTGATATTTTGGTTTTGGAGTCTGCCCCTGAAAATGTTAGTAAACAGCGTGGATCAGGATTCAGATCAAGAGCAGCAGGTGGCAGCAGTTGAGGAACTTGGGCAAACTGATGATGAATCTGATTTAGAAATAAGCCAAGCAAGGCCAAAAAGAGGGCCAGGGAGGCCAAAGATTGTTCGCACTGGATGTGTTGGTCGTCCTCGTAAGGAATACAACACGGTCAATTTAGCCGCAAAAGACATTGTTGTGCCAACAAGTGTAAAAGAGGCACTTGACTCACAGTATGCAGATAACTGGAAATCTGCGATGCAGAAGGAGTATGACCATCTGCAAGGCATTAAAACATGGAGTTTGGTTAACCTTCCTGCTGGTGAAAAGGTAATCGGATGCAAATGGGTTTTCACCACCAAGAGTGATCAGTATGGAAACGTGGAGTGTTTCAAGGCACGACTAGTCGCTAAGGGCTGTGGATAACAATACGGGATCAACTACAAGGAGACTTTTTCTCCTGTTGTCGCTATTCATCGATCAGACTGGTAATTGCGTTAGCCGTCGAGCATGAGATGCACTTACATCAACTGGATGTATCAGCGGCGTATCTCAATAGTGAGCTACATGACGTAGTTTACATGCGGCAACCTGAAGTATTCGTGGATGCAGATCAGCCTAAGGGCGTGCTGAAACTGCAACGATCATTATACGGCCTGAAGCAGAGTGGCCGTGAGTGGAATCAAAAACTAGAAAACACTCTTCTAGAAATCGGATTCGAACCTTGTCCAAGCGAACCGTGCATTTACACAGCCAAAATTAATGGGTATTTAAATATTATTGTTGTTTACGTTGATGATTTTATACTTGCATGTACTCGAGAAGAAGACGTAAATCACATAAAGCAGCTCATATCAAATAAATTTGATGTAGTTGATGGCGGAAAACTGCAACATTTCCTGGGCATGAAAATCGAGAGAGTTGGCAAGACTGGCAGCGTTGCCATCGGCCATAAACAATACATCAATAATCTGCTGAGCGAGTATGGTATGCAGGACTGCAAAGCTAACGAGACACCGTTAGAAGTTTGTTACCAGACCAAGTGTGACGACAGCGAGTGTCCACAGGTGGACAAAACGCGCTACCAATCGCTAATTGGCTCGCTATTGTATTTGGCGTTAACTACACGGCCAGATATAATACATTCTGTGGCAAAGCTAGCACAGAGAAATGCAGATCCTCACAAGGAGCATGAGGTGGCTGCTAAGCGTGTATTGAGATATTTGAAGGGTACCTCAAATATTCAACTGCACTATGTAAAGACTGGTAAACCTGCTCATTGCTTTGTGGATGCCGACTGGGCTGGCGATAGTATGGATCGCAAATCCTTTAGTGGCTGGGCAGTCTCCATGGCTGGAGCAGCTGTATCTTGGGAGTCGCGGAAGCAAAACCTGGTTGCCCTTAGTAGCACGGAAGCGGAGTATGTAGCACTTCTACAGCAACCAAGGAAGCGGTTAACATGAGAAAGCTAATGAACGAGATTGGCTTCGGACCCATGAATGCACTGATGATCTACAGCGACAATCAGAGTGCACAATACCTTGCCAAAGACTCCAGATATCATTCACGTAGAAAGCATATAGAAATCAAGTATCACTTTGTAAGGGAAATATATAAAAATAATGTAATAGATATAAATACATTCCCACAAATGATATGATTTCAGATGTATTAACGAAGAATTTGAGTAAGGTCAAACATAAAAAATTTACTTATTTGTTAGGATTGAAATAATGTTTAGACTAAGCTGTACTTTTGAATTTGAATTCTTTGGAGATAAACATCGCGTTGAAAAGGAGTGTTAAAATATGTTATGTACACACCGCTTGTGTCTATTCTCTCTTTTGTTATACATACGTCCGTTCACTGAAAGATAACGGACATTCTGCCTTCGATGCAGCTCATATTCTTTTTAGTCTCTAATAAACCATGAACCCAATATTTTAGCTTAGGTGATTCAAGTGTCAAATAATAATGATGCAATAATATTACCTTAAGAAGATTGCCAATCGTTCCTCCGGTGAAATAGGCTCCCTGTAATTTGTGTGCTGCTTTTTTATTTCAACTTCGATCAACTTCAAAAGGTAGGTGGAGGTCATTCAAAAATATATGTAAAATCTTTGTTCATCATTACGAAGTTGGTGCATCAAATTACTAAACTCTCCATGGGAATGCTTCTCCGCATTTATGGAATGTACCCAAGTTCTTTTTTGCCTAGCTGAAATATAATGTTACATTAAACGATCACAATAAATAAAATATTTAATACTCACGCATTTGCTTAATTTTCTTCTTCTAATAATAAAATGAATAAAATAACTTCTTCTTCAGAGGAAGACATTTTAGCGAATAAAAAATATAGACGCGAATAATTTCGCCGCAGTGTGATGACACTTGCGATTTAGGCGCGGAAAATATCATTCATCGCTGCCGCTGCGAATGGTGCGCGATGCTTAATGCTGGAGTCCGCGCGTTAACAAGCTGGTGCTGGTATTTTTCTGCGCTTTATATGCGTATCTATGTTAGGTGTTTGGTAGCATATGGTGTTCTCACTTATCGGTTCATTTGTTCGTCCGAATTGTCGTTGTGTGCTTTTAAGATTTTGTTATTTTCGTATGTGATTTCTAGTATTATGTTAGGTCTGTTTGATAGTAGAAAGTGTAGGGTAGTGCAGGGCAGAACAGAACACGAAAAATACAACTCTGAAAATTTTAAGTGTAAAAAAGTGTAGAGCTACTATCGAACAAAATAGGTGTAAGTTAGAGCAAATGAAGAAACAGCTGACTGACATGACAAACATGAATTTGAATAACAATGAAAATTTCACTATAAGTGAGTTAATTGATGACGACAGAGGTGATGAAATTATTTCAAGCTCCACTTATCCAAGTGGCGATGAAGAGGATTTTTTAATGGTGCAATTGGTAGATTTCCCGATAGGAAAAATAAATTGTGTGATGGACTATTTGAGACAAAATTTTCCAACCTACACGGATAAAGAATTTCAAACGCATTTCCCAGCTACAAGAGGAATTTTGTGCTTGAATTCACCCAAATAGCCTTTTCTTTATTTTCATTGGGTGCGGCAGCTGCTGCATCCTACTCTGAATATACTTCAGGCTCTGCATATTGTACAAAAAGTTATAAAATAAACTCAATTGACATTTTTAATTATTTTTAAAACTTGCAATGCTAAACTGATTTGAAAAGCTCAAAACCGTAACTGACGCAAAACAGCTGTTTTGTTGTTCTACACTTTTTATACCCTTCACAGGGTATATTGACTTTGTCATGAATCTGTAACGACTTAAAGGAATGATGGGAGACCCCATAAACTATATCAATATCAATATCAAAATGATCAGGCGAGCTCAGGAATTGATTTCCGTCTGTCCGTCTGTCTGTTTCAACACGATTTCTGGCCAAACCGCTGAACCGGTCTTGATGAAACTTTCACAGATTGCTTAGATCACGTCGGGTTTGTTCACTATGAAATTTCATCTCGATCGGAGCCACCATATAAATTTACCATATCAACATGATTTCCGGGCAAACTGCTGAACCGATCTTGATGAAACTTTCACAGATTGCTTAGATCATGTCGGGTTTGTTCACTATGAAATCGATTCGATCGGAGCATTCTACTACATAGCCACCAAACAAATTTACCATATCGTACTATCAATTGTTGTCTCTGTCGTGCACTTTCAAGTACCTACATGTCAAATTGTTGTTGTTGTCGCACACGAACATGTAAATGACGCTCAAGAGTAAAAATATTAGCGAAAAATTACCAACAACTGCACAGAAACATTAATAAGAGGGGGGAGCATTGATTTGGCTGTGTGAAGGGTATCATAGTCTTGGCATAGCCAAAATTAACTATGCGCCACTATGTTTTCCACTTGATTTTTGGTGGTGTAGAAAAGTGCAGAAAAGTGTAAGTCAGGACACACTAAAAAACACAGGGCAGAACAGTTTAGTGTAAGAAAGTGCAGCTATCGAACACTTTTTTGTGAACAAGTGTACACTAGGGTACACATTATTATATAAATATCCATATAAATTATTCATTCGTCGATGATGCTATTGGTCATAGGGGTGTGTCTTTTTTATGTATTTTCGGTAATCCGTATAATCCGGGAGCGTGCCCACCTGAACAGTATAGTTTCGCCTTTAATTTGTAGTCTATATAGTTTTTTTTCATATAAGTCATTTACAATAGTGTTTTTTTCCTTATTAGTAGTTGTGTTGGATCCTTTCTCACTGTTTTGTATGTAGATTTATCCTCCAATAGGCTTTCCATTTTGTCATGATAGTCTTTTTTATACATAACTACAGTTTTTTTCCCTTTGTCTGCCTGTGTGATCACTATTTTGTCCTTGTGTTCCTTAACTACATTCTCAGTATTTTTTGCTATTGTTAGAATAACTTTTTCTTTTTGGTCTGGTCTTCTGCTGTGTTTGAAATTGTGTATAGCGCCTGTAAGCTTTCTCCTCGCAGCATCCTTCAGATTTCCTCTTTGATAGTTTGTATCCCTTGTTCTAAATCTGCTATTGCGTGTATTGCTTTGTGATTGATAATGAAAGTTTAGATCCGAGTGAGAGCAACCATTAAATTAATAAAATTATTTGAAAAAAGTTCACAATTAGACATATTTTGATTTAACCAAGTTTCAGTAAAAGGTATTATATCTGCATGTAACGAAAAGCTACTCAAAAATCCGATACATTAAATTTATATATAAACAAGTAAGAAGGCTCTAGTCGGGAGAGCCCGACTAGAAGATACCCTAAACCCAGTTGCAATAAATATATTTAATTTATATAAGACTTTGGTATACTGGCTTAGCTTCCATCGATTAAGTTCAATATCTCCGGTGTTTCTCAACCGATTTGGACGAAATTTTCAGAAAAGTTCTATCATTATCCATTACTTCAACCCTCATTTTTAGATTTTCCAAATTCAATATTTTATTGTTATCGATATTATGTGTATATCGGAAACCAGAATAGTTATCGATAATTTGAAGCAAACTTGTTCTGCTTATGGTATAGGAGAACTTAAATTCAAAATCAGAAGTCTCTAGCTCTAGTAGTCTCTGAGATCCACGCGTTCATACAGACGGACAGATGGACAGACGGTCAGACGGACAGACGTACAGACGGACATGGCTATATCGTCTCGGCTGTTGATGCTGATCAAGAATATATATACTTTATAGGGTCGGAGATGCTTCCTTCTGCCTGTTACATCCTTTTGCACAAAACCATTATACCCTTATTTACCCATTTTATGGGTTAAGGGTATAAAAAAAACAAGTTTTTAAATTTTGAGACCAGACCCCTAACATTCTGATAAATAATAAATATTTCGTCAGAATTTAGTTTTTTGGGTCGACAGAGCTCTTAGTTGAAAAGGTAGCAGCTTAAAGGTTGACAGATAAAGGCAGATTAATTTTTTTTTTTGCCAAAAAGTCATGAACAACCGTATGAGAAGGCCAAAATTTGCGATCATAGATGATTGGAAACTATTCTTGAGAGACATAAATTTTAAAAGATGATATTTCGCGAGGAGAATAAAATTTAAATTTCGTAACAGAGACGCTAGCTTTAGTTTTGCTAGCAATTCAGGCAGCAACTGATTCTCAATTAGTTTCAGCGGAAAGTCGCGACACAAAAATTGAGAGGAGCCACTTCTCTTAAAATAGGATGTGGCTGGGGTACGGGGACAGATAGATCAGTGTTTTTTGCGATGATCTCGGCAGGATCCAAGACAGGAACAATATTATTAATACCACAGGGTACTACAGAAGATATATTCGGACAATCGCTTGGAGTTGGAGATAAGAATAGAATTGGAAACAATTCTACGTTACCAAGCACGGGTGAAAGTGACGAGGGTGAAGAGGCAAACATGTGAAAATTCAAAAACAGGCAAATGGGGGAACATTCAAAAATCCAAACGGCGAGTAGACAGTGTGTCTACTAACAACAAACCACTTGTATATTGTATTACTCTCGCTTTTCAGCATCAGTCTTCTCACGCTTTCGTCCGATCTTATCCGATGTACTTGCGGTTGTATCTGCCTTCGTGCTCACGCTTTCTCATTCAATCGCTCTTTTGATTTTGCCGTTGTATCGTGCACTTTGCATCGACACATACATGCGTACATACCTGCACTCTACATTGTTTTCGTATAACATATCAATTGTCATCTTAAACTTAACTTTTCACATTATTCAATATGCTTGTTTGCTGCAGCAAAAATTGCAAAACGGAACCAAGGTTTCATTTTATGTAGATTGTGTGACAACATGATCCACATGAAATGCGCTGGCTTTACGGCCAAAATAAGAGACTGAATGGTTTTGTGAGAGCAGCAATGTAGTGGAGAAATAAACTTTCCAATGCATTAGGCAAATTTATGAAGGTTTTAAGTCTATGCATGTTGCCTTCAACAATCTGCATACGGCATTTAAAAAGCTTGAGAATAATTTAAAAAATGGCAAGGCTATCACTGTAAAAAGACTTCGGGTCCTTATCCGCCTTGTGTTCACCTGTCTTGCCCAGCAAGCCACTTCTGGTGTCTAGCATTTATAACTCCTATTGCTAGCCCATTAATGGTAATTAACTCACCGGCAAGAAATCCCACTAATAGCCTAACCACCGTTAATTCTATACCACACAATGATCCTATACGTGAGCTCTCTGGTTCGACAGCTTGTGTGCCTAGTAATCCTACTAGCGGTACAGCCGAGGCTCCCAAGCCTCTTGTTGTTGTGCCATTTAATAAATTTATATTTGTGTCCAGGCTGGCATCCGATACTTCATCGGATGATGTTTCAGCTTATGTTAAAAGTAAAATTGATTCCCCTCTTATTGTTGTTGAAAAGTTTAAATTTAAACATGCCCGAAGTATATATTCTTTCAAGTTGAGCGTGCCACCTGAACTTTTTTCGACAATTTGTTTAGAAGAGTTCAGGCCACAGCAGCTTGTTGTAAAGGAGTATGAGAATAGGCGAATTAATAATAATAATGGTATTAGGATTAGTAGCGCACCACCTGATAGCCACCCAGTTGCCTCCACCTAGGTGGCAAAAAACTAACAAAACTACTTAGTTTGGCCTATCAAAATGTTAAAAGCCTTAACATTAAACTTGCTAAATTATATGTTAACAGCTCATCATTTGATTCACATATAGTTGCACTCACGGAAACGTGGCTAAGACCCGATATTGATGATCATTCCGTTTTGCCTTCAAAATATAACTGGCCACAGATGCGATCGTGCCTCCCGAAAGGGGGTGGTGTTCTCATTGCTGTTGATTATTTTTTTTTTCCTCTGAACAGATTTATTCTCATAATCTTCCAGACATAAAGTTTTGATATGTTAAAACTAGTAGGTGCCCCGCTTACTTCGCTGCGCGGATAGTTTATATAAGTTTGAGCAATAGAAGATATATATATAAAATAAATAAATTTGAAAATGTTTCACAAAATATTAAAGCAAAGTATTTAAAATTCTATTTTTCACGCCATCGTTGAGGTAGAGAATCAGGCACGTTATTTTTATTGTGGTTTCCCCAGTAGGCCTTATCAACTTATTGAATTTAATTTGCAATTTTTAACGACTGTTAAGAGCTTCTTTGTGAACGACATTGATTATTTTTCCGTCAGGTGCTAATACTAATAAACTTTTTGGTGAACTGACTCTTGAGCAGGCTACATACATAAAATTGGCCATGAGAATAACAATCGAGTCTTAAGTCTAGTCCGGCTAATTTAAGAGTTTGTCCCTGTTTTTTATTTATTGCTAGGGAAAAGCAAACTTTTAAAGGAAATTGCAATCTTTTAAATTGAAATGGCAATTCAGGATCAGAAGGTATTAATGGAATTCTCGGAATAAAAGCCGTTTTCCCTATACCATTGCCAGTACAGAACATTGCTTCGACAACATTCTTACTTGCAATCATGTTCCATTGCACAGTTTTGGCGGCTTCAAGTTGCAAATCAACATTACAGGTGAACCAATATTTAAACTTAATTTATGTTGAGGCAGGCCAGCCGGATTTAATGAATTAAGAAACTCGAAGGGGTAATGAACTGCATCTTCGATTTCAGTCACAGAATCAATAGAGTTATGTGTCATTTCTTCACTTTGAAATGATTTTAATAAAAACTCGTTTATTTCCAATGCATTGTCATTTCTCGCAGTCAAAATAGCACGTTCTGAAAACTGTTCGAGTGATTTTTTAGAGATATTTGTAATATCCAGAAATATTTTTAGAGTTAGCTCTTCAATACATTTCACAACATGACACAAAGTTGGTGGTAAAGTTATTTTGCCATCATGGGTTGGAAATAATCCATTTCCTATTTGAAGAAGCATTTCTGCAAATTCACCAGTTATGCTATCACCTTTTAAGTGCACTCGCATATTCTTCGTTAATGCAATTTTCTGTATTTTGGGCCACAAAATTTAACACTTTAAGCATGCATTGATTTCATCTGCTCTTGTTCCCCTGGGGATCACTGGAAGAGTTGGTCGAAAATCACCAGCTAAGAGAACAGTTATGCCACCCATTAGGTATTCACTATGTCGAATGTCTTTCAAAGATCGATCTAAAGCTTCAAAAGCACCTTTATGGCCCATAGTACACTCATCCCGAATAATAAGCTTGCAATCTTTGAGCACAGCAGCAATATTAGATTGCTTTGAAATTGAGCAATGTGGTGCTTCTAAATGAAACAAATTAAATGGAATCTTTAGAGTACAATGCGCTGTGCGACCACCATTTAGTTAAGTGGCTGCGATACCGGAAGAAGCAACGGCCAATGCAATGTTTTTACTTTGCCGTACCTTTGCCAATTATAAATTTAAAAGATACGTTTTACCTGTTCCACCAGGTGCATCTAAAAAATAGATTTCTCCCTTTTCTTCTTCAACGCTATGTAGTATCTTTTCGTATACTTGTTTTTGCTCAGCAGTGAGGAGTAGCTCATTATTAACAACAAAATGCTAGCAATTTTCATAATTTGTTTCTTTATGATATTCAATACTTGGAACAATTTCCGCGGATCTGATTGGTAGTGGAAGTCCATAGTAAGTCAAGTTTTGACCACCAATAGACAGTACAATATCTTCAATGTAAATAAGACATTTATTTAATACATTATTCACAATACTTTGACCAATATTTCAGTGTTAAAATATCTTCTGAGAAACTCGCTTTATAAGTATTCCAAAGTTTAAGAGCATCCGAAATTTGACAAATTACTAACATTATTGCAAAAAGTTCTCTCAATTGTGTAGGTTTTGGACATATGACAGCTTCGGCTATAGTTGAATCCCAGTGCTTATCATCTTCTAGTAATCCTTAAGCTTTGCACGCCAGTTAAAATTATGCGTATGTTATACCATTAACGGTTTTTAAATTTGAAAATGAAGTTGAGCCCCTTACAAAATGTTGTAAAAATGTTGAATAAGAACATTCTGTATTATTGGGACGAATAGTGTAAACCCTTCCCAAAGCAAATCCCTAACTCCAAGAATATTTGGCACATCATGCCCTCGTTTTCTTCTTTGAAATTCTTTATTGTTCCATGTCAAATACGATGGAACTTCACATTATAGAAGCGTTTTTAGAAACTCATCACGTGTGCATTGCTCAAAGAAGGCTAGCAATGTGGTTTTGGATGTAATGCTCAATCTGTCAAGTAATTGTTTGCGGATTATTGGGGTAAAAATATATCCGTTGACCATTTTCTAAGTGAACAGCTAAGTTTGTAATAGCCGGAAAACGTTCATGTATGGGAAATGCAAGGATTCTCCATGCCGCTTCTGAGCTATATATGGTATATAACCGCCACTTTCGTACATATTAATTTCATTATTTTTATTTTATTTTATTTATTTTTCATTCTTCAAGAGTAAATGATGCTTGATCACTGCCCTTGTTAACATATTTACAAATTTATTTAATAGACTTTACAGAACTACAATACTCAACATTTATGTGAGCTTCAAATGTTCATAAAAGTACACAGTTTTAATGCTTCAAAACCCAATCTATGCAATTACCATTTATATTAAATTCATTACCACCACCTTCTATCGGTCTTCTACGATATAGAGTCAGCCACAGTTTCTTTAAGTAATTGTCGAGGAAACCTTTTGGTACATTTTCCATTTTGCATGAATGACGATTTATTATTAAATGAAAAACTCGAGCTTTAATATCGTAATGATCATGGGGTTTTTGACCCGGTAATAAAACACTTTTGATGTCATTCCATTGTGGATTGCATATGAATGTTATGAAAAGATCTGGTCGCCCATAATGGCGAACATATGTCATAGCATCTTGAGCCTTTTCATGCATATATCGTGCAGAGCTTGTAAAAGAAGATGGTAAAATTACCATCTGACCAAGTTGAGCTGCGTCAACATTTGGTTGGCCTATTGTATCTTGTACATGTATATTCTCTGAGTTTCGCTTGATTTTAGCGGATATAATTTAATCTTTCTGTTTTAATTTTAGCATACATATCAACCATAAAATGACTATAAAGGGCACGCAAATAAATTAAATGATTTATCTCAGATTGACGAATCATTATTTTATAGTTGTAAAAGCTTAACGCAGATATAAATTTTTTGGTTCCTCATTTTTATACCCTTAACCCGTAAAATGGGTAAAAAAGGGTATAATGGTTTTGTGCAAAAGTATGTAACAGGCAGAAAGAAGCATCTCCGACCACATAAAGAATATATATTCTTGATCAACACCAACAGCCGAGACGATATAGCCATGTCCGTCTGTCCGCCTGTCTGTCCGTCTGTATGAACGCGTGGATCTCAGAGACTACAAAAGCTAGAAACTTCAGATTTTGGAAATAAGTTTTCCTATACCATAAGCAGAACAATTTTGCTTCAAATTATCGATAACTATTCTGGTTTCCGATATACACATAATATCGATAACAAAAATATCGAATTTGGAAAATCTAAAAACGAGGGTTGAAGTAATGGGTAATGATAGAACTTTTCTGAAAATTTCGTCTAAATCGGTTAAGAAACACCGGATATATTGAACTTATTCGATTGAAGCTAAGTCAGAATACCAAAGTCTTACATAAATTTAATTTATTTATTGCAACTGGGTTCAGGGTATCTTCTAGTCGGGCTCTCCCGACTAGAGCCTTCTTACTTGTTTAATAATGGATTATATTGTGGTATATCCACTGAATAGACATCTTCGCCATAAGGAAATAGCAAAGGGTACTGTAAGGCATCGCATGATCGATGCACCTCACTTATACGATTTTATTTATTATTCTGGCTTTTAATAATACCGCGCTTTTCAAATTGCTGACCAACAATAACTAGAGACACTTCCCTTGATTGAGGTGCATTGTAAAGCGCTTTGTGAGCACCAGCGTGTATTCGATCAGCATGTATAACCAATTTATAGTCTTTTGTACTTGGTGTGACGAGTCACATTTGTAGGTATAAATATAAGTTAAGTTGAGTGGTAAATGGTAGGCATAAGAATACGTAGCCCTAGAAGGGCCCATAGGCATGTTTAGTTTGTACATAAAATATAGCCCTAGTTGACCACGGTAAACGAAATAGTGGCATTTATGACAGGGCATTAGATCAGTGGTGGGCACACACAAATATTGTCACAGTTTTCACACGCATACAAGCACAATTTGCGTGCGCTGCAGAGAAAAAACGAAGTGTGATCAGTACAGTGCACGCTGCAAGTTAACGGTTACTCATTGTGCTTATTATTTATTAATAAATAATGCCATCTTGAAAAATATTTAACATTTCGAAAAACAATGTTATTGCAAATCAAGCATTTTGCTCTGCAATCTTTATTTTCTATGAAAAAAAAATTCATTCTCCCATTCGGGCATAAACATTTTGGAGCGCACTGTAAAAAATTAGTTTTCTTGCTAATGCGCTGCGTGGTGCCTGCCTGTCAATAGTTCGCCTTCAACTAAAAGTACAATGTTAAGTCTAATGCTTGCTTCGGCACGACAACCGACGACGAACGAACAATCGTGTTCTAAAAATAGTTTTCAATGCTTATAGCTTACGTGTGATTTCGTGCAGTCAGCAGCGAAAAACCCAACTCACACGCTGCCTCGTGTGAGTTAGAAATAATATGAACGTCGACGTCTGCCCATCACTGCATTAGATTAACAGGGACGTCGAGAAAAACGAAGGCGAGACGCCGGCAGCGCGATCGTCAGCAGAGGCCTTTTTGGAGGAAGGAAGGAGACAAACAGACAAAAGAACGCCGACAGCGAAGCTACTTACAGCGACAGAATGGCACGAGCCGCGAGACGCCGGCAGCGCGATCGGCAGCGGAAGCCGAACAGCGCGAGCCACGCCATGGTTGAATTATACCAAGGCGTATTTAACAAGGTGGCAGCGACGTCAACGTCGCCCTCTTTGCTGTTGCCTTACGGTTTCTCGAACGTTGCGAGCGTGGCACGACAACGGACGAATTTTTAGCTGCTTTGTGATTTGATGCATATGTGTGTGTGCTCTCACTTTTCGTAAGGCAACGCGACGTCGACGCTGCTGCCACCTTGTTAAATACGCCTTAATTATACATGGTAAGGTCGAGAAAGAGAGCTCGCTCAATTTTTAGGAGCCTTTTGTTAGTCGCAAAGCAGCTGTCAACGTGGTAAATTGTGAGTGCGAGGTTGTGAGTGTGAGGACGAATTTTTTATGCAATTTTTAGGTTATGTTACTTTTGCGCAATAATACTGACGTTGCATCTGATGACGTTCCTTGGCTGGACTTGGAGTATAATGAATTGCGAAGCGCAGATGTAGCACCTACAAATTTATCCACAGAATCTGAGGAACTGTCAGACCTTGACACTTCTCAATTTGAAGAGATCGAAGAATTGGCTGAAGATGCACTTGAGTATGTGGCTGGCTACATTATAAAAAAACACAATTTACAAAATGATGAAAATTGTGACGCATCATTTACATTTGTTGACCAAGTTTCACGTGGTGGCCTCAAGAAACCATCGAATGAATTTGTAATGCAGCTAATAAAATTGGAACAGTTGTTTATTTATTATAACAAAAATACATTTTCTGCTAATCAAAATGTTCTATCTGCTTTGGTAAATGCTTCAAACGACATTGTTTTGCCACCTAAAGTAAAACAGTTTTTATACCCTTCACAGGGTATATTGACTTTGTCATGAATCTGTAACGCCTTAAAGGAATGATGGGAGACCCCATAAACTATATATCAAAATGATCAGGACGAGCTCAGGAATTGATTTCCGTCTGTCCGTCCGTCTGTCTGTCTGTTTCAACACGATTTCCGGCCAAACTGCTGAACCGATCTTGATGAAACTTTCACAGATTGCTTAGATCATGTCGGGTTTGTTCACTTTGAAATTTCATCCCGATCGGAGCATTCTACGATACAGCCACCATATAAATTTACCATATCAACACGATTTCCGGGCAAACTGCTGAACCGATCTTGATGAAACTTTCACAGATTGCTAAGATCATGTCGGGTTTGTTCACTATGAAATTTCATTTCGATTGGAGCATTCTACGACATAGCCACCATACAAATTTACCATATCGTTCTATCAATTGTTGTTTTGTCGTGCACTTTCAGGTACCTACATGTCAAATTGTTGTTGTTGTCGCACACGAACAAGTAAATGACGCTAAAGAGTAAAAATATTAGCGAAAAATTACCAACAACTGAACAGAAACATTAATAAGAGGGGGGAGCATTGATTTGGCTGTGTGAAGGGTATCATAGTCTTGGCATAGCCAAAATTAATTGCTCACAAAAACAAGACGATAAAGCAATATCGAGAGAGCAATTATGCAATCTCTCTTGCACTCGCGTGGTCTTATCAACAGGCTCCTTCTGTTGCTCATGACCTAACCAAGGCGTATTTAACAAGGTGGTAGCGACGTCAACGTCGCCCTCTTTGCTGTTGCCTTACGGTTTCTCGAACGTTGCGAGCGAGGCACGACAACGGACGAATTTGTAGCTGCTTTGTGATTTTATGCATATGTGTGTGTGCTCTCACTTTTCGTAATGCAACGCGACGTCGACGCTGCTGCCACCTTGTTAAATACGCCTTAGACCTTACCATGTATAATTCAACCATGAGCCACGCGACAAATAGCAGCGAGAGCAAAAGCGAGGGCACCGGCAGCGTGGGAAGCAGGTCAGCGAACAGAAGGAGACAAAGAGACAATGGCAGTGGTGACGGCAGAATGGCACGAGCCTCTGACGCTAACCGCGCAGCAGCGGCAGCGACAGAAAAAAAGTAGAAGGCGACCGTCTTGACGGCGGGCGAGTTAGTTACGCCAGGGCAGGGCTCGTGAAAGGTCGAAAGTGCGCGACAAATCAAAAGTTCAATACCAAAGCAAGTTCCAAAGGAAAGAAAACACCAAGGCAGAGTTCACGACCAGAGCAACGACAAACAGCAACCACACACGCGACGCGGAACCATCAAAGTCCAGGGTAAGCGAGCAAACCGCCTTCCCGCTTTCTCTCTCGTCCTTTCCCAAATCTTTCACATAGTTTGGTGCGATTAGGCAGGGCTAATGAAATTTAACACTTCAATGAAAAGAGAATAAATGATTTATAAAGTGCGACAGTGAGTTATTACTGTAGATAATTAGAAAAACTTTCAGCCCCGCGTGTGGCTAACCCACGTTTGTGGGGCTGCCGCCAAACTATACCTTGGCAATACCAAGGCCTAGTTGAGCGGGGGCTCCAGAGCGGCATTTGCCCACTCTTCCTAACTTATGCGGCCTTTTGTTTTCTCACCGGGAGCAGTCAAGTTGGAAGAGAGCAAAGGGTAGTCACGCGGCGGTTTGACTCTTTGGGCAAAAACCAGTACACACCGGATCACCGGTGCACCTTTTTGTTAACATCCCCGCCACACTATAAAATATTTTTCAAGCAAGGCATTATGCTTTTCCCAACCTTACGGTCCCGGTACTTATTACAAATTTCTTTGTAAGGTGGCCCTGAAGAGGCTGAGCTACCCCAGCCTTAGAAAACGCTATCTTACAGGTGGCGCCCGAGCAGGGACCCTGGTGTTTAAATTATGTTTTTATATTTTGTTTTAAATAGATTGTTTGAAAGTTTAAAGTTGAAATAGTGTAAAAAGCTAGAGCAAGGAAGAGGGAAGTAGTGAAATCAGGAGTAGTGGTCCTGCAGGGGTTTGTGTAAGTAACAAAAAAAAGGAAGGTCCGACAGGGGTGTTGAAAAAGCGTGGTCGCGAATACACACACGCACATGTTTTTATGCAAAGCGCCGTTTGGTTATGTCTGCTGTCGCGTCGCTATGCAGTCGCTGCCGCGTGGGCGCGGCTGTACCAGCGCTGCATAGGCGAGCATAGTAGCACAATATAAATGCGTAATAAAGTACAGGGTGTGCAATTTAGATTTTTTTTGCGTCGCCGCATAATTATTCTTCCACATCTTAGTACAGTCGGCATAACCAATAATAGTCAAACGAGAGCACAGTTGATAGGCATTTACATGTACCGAGCATGCGAGCAAGGCTGCACACTTAAAAATCATACCTAAGAGATTTAAAATATTATAAATTAAAAGAAAAAAAAGCAAAATAAGGGGTATGATAACCACGTGGGGACAGCAACTTATTTGCGGTTAAGGCGGTACATGTGAGGGGAGAGTAGCTTTTGTAGTTAGCAAAAGCAGAGCAACAGCAGAGAAAAGCAGAGCAACGGTAGTTTAGCGGAGCAACAGCAGAGTAGCAGAGCAAAAGCAGAGAAAGCCGAGCAGTAACAAAGTAGCAGAGCAGAAGCAGAGAAAACCGAGCAGTAACAGGGCGGCAGAGAAGTAGAGTGAGCCGAGCAGCAGAGCCAGGCTTTTTCGCACTTACCACCCGAGAGAGAGAGAGAGAGAGACGGGCGGCGCACCGCTCGTAAGCACCCGTATGCTGCGGGGTACGCTCGAAAACACTATAAAGCTAGCGAGTACGAAACAAGAGGACACAGTCGTCCCAGCGCTCGCAAGCTGATCACGTCGTTTAAAGGCAAGAGGACCAACCAAGCAAGGATACCAACCAAGGCAAGAGGACCAACCAAGCAAGGATACCAACCAAGGCAAGCGGACCAACCAAGCAAGGATACCAACCAAGGCAAGAGGACCAACCAAGCAAGGATACCAATCAAGGCAGCGAGAATGAACACAGCAAGGATACCAACCAAGGTATCAAATAATTCAGCAGAAACACCAAACCAGGCGAGCACACCAACCGTACTACAAGATCAAGCGAGGACTTCAACCGTGATAACACAAGCAAAGACACCAGCCGTTATACCACAGCAGAGGCACCAACCGTTATACAGCTCAGCAAGGACACCAACGAGTGTACGAGGATTGCAGCTAAGACACCGAACATAAGGCGAGGCGCAACCTAGCGAGGACAACCACCAACATACCAAGCCTACCCTAGCCAGGAACTATCATGGTTGGCGTGGCATGGATTCAATACCGGCGCAAAACAGAGCTGGAGGCTTTTGCAGACAAGTTCGGATTTGAACGTGACGGCACAGTGGAGGAGCTACGAGGCCGCATGTCAACATTTGTGAGGCGTGAGGGCCATACAGCTACCACACAGGCTCGGCTAGAGGAACTGGAAGATTTCTTCGGGAAGGCGCGGACTGTTGATACCAATGCAGGTATGCAACCGCGATCTCGAAGTTTGTCTCCAACTACGAGTGGAAACGAAGGCCAGGAGGACAAAGCAACGCCAAGCGTAACCGACATTCTTCATAGCCCGACACTTCGAGACACGGGCAGCGCCGGTATGCAGTACCTCAGCGTACCTGTGCCTGGCCAGCAGCAGCGCATGTCACGTGGTAACGAGAGGGGCAGCAGCACAAACCGATACGACGCTTCTGGGACCATGGATGTGGAACGCATGCAACGCTGGGGAGTGACGTTCGACGGCACTTCTGACCCGTTGCGTTTTATCGAACGACTGAAAGAGCCAGCAGTGTCACACCGCATCGACATCCGCAGCTTGGCACAAGGTGTACCCGAGCTACTAAACGGCACCGCAGAGGATTAGTACAGGACGAGTCATCTGCAAGGCGAAGCGTGGAACGTGTTTCGCAAGGAGTTTTTGGATTTCTTTCTTCCTCCGCGATATTTCCAGCGGTTGGAGGAAGAAATCCGGATGCAGCAGTACAAGCAGTACTTGGTGGACATAAGGCTGATGATGCATCGGGAAGCACAGGAACTGAGCGAGTCTACGAGAACTTTTACCGCAGTACCAGCTATACGTTCGTCACATGGATTTCCGTAAGTTTAAGCAGCTGACGCAGCTAGTGGTGAACTTTGAAGTTACCAAGGGACGCGGACAGCAACGCCAAGACAGTCACAGTAGGGACAACGAGCGGTCAGCTAGCAGAGCAGTGTCCAAGCAAGAGCCAGGCAGGGCAAGCCCCAAGCCTACTACACCATGGGCAACGGGTACGACAACAGAGGGAAAGGAACCAGGGACACCTGTGGATAAGCGCACGGCGTGTCGCAACTGCGGGCTGAATGGACACTTCGCCCGAGAATGCCGCAGAACACGCATCCTATTTTGTTGGAGTTGCGGTCGCCGAGGAGTAAGGTCGATCGACTGCTGTCAGACACAGGCGCCAGAAAACGCACAGTGCTCCTCACCAAACCCAGGACAGGTGAGAGGGCAGACGAGCGAGTCTTGGGACTAGCAAGTACCATACGGACGAAGGATGGCAGGCTTGTCGCCGAGACAAGTATCGAGGCTGAGGCGATGATAGCGACGCTGGACACAGGGGCCACATTGAGCTTCCTCAGCGAACAGAAGGCACGGCTTATCGAGACCCCGACCAACAGGCGAACGGTGAAAACAGTGATAGCTTTGGCGAATGGAACCAGGATGGAACTCACGCAGGCAATCCAGGCAAAGGTACGACTCGGGCAGGCACAGACTAGCTTACTGATGTTGGTCTTACCATCGGCGCTCGATGACGTCTTACTAGGTTTGGACTTCTTCAGCGCTATCGAAGCCAAGTTGCAGGTGGGTGGCGTGCTCATCCCATTGAGCATGCCGAGCTCAAATATCACCGGACACCAGCACCCAACTAACGCGAATGCTCGCTCAGTTCGCAGTAGCAGTAACCAGCGAGAGCTACCTGCGCACACACAAGAGGCAGATGCACACAGACGAGAGACACCGAGGCATACCAAGAGCGACGCCTGCATCTGCGAGGCGGTCACTACACTCACACGAGAGGCAACGAAGGATACCGAGAGCGACGCCTACATCCGCGAGGCGGTCGCTACACACACACGAGAGGCAACGAGGAATACACCGGGCGACGCCTGCATCAGCGAGGCGGTCGCTACACTCACGAGAGGCACCGAGGCATACCAAGAGCGACGCCTGCATCCGCGAGGCGGTCGCTACACACACACGAGAGGCACCGAGGCATAGCAAGAGCGACGCCTGCATCCGCGAGGCGAACGCTACACACACACGAGGGACAACGAGGAACACACAGGGCGACGCCTGCATCCGCGAGGCGGTCGCTACATACAAACGAGAGGCACCAAGGCATAGCAAGAGCGACCAACATACGAGAGATGACGAGATATACACGAGAGACAAACAAGGAACCGGAGAGGACAAAGCCTAGCAAGGACAACGCTCGCATCCGTGAGGCGGATGTCAAGAAGACAGCAACAGGAACACGGGATCGGACCTGGGAAGACGCGCTTGGCCCTACACACTGGAAAGCCATCCAGCGAAACGCATTCCGCACCAGGGCAAAGAAACAAGAGGCCAAGGAGGCGACAGTGACACACGGAGTACTAGCCAGAGTAAACGAGACGGATTCGACGAGCAACACGAACTCACTCGTACCAAGCGCAGTCGAGGCAATAGCACCATGGGCAAAGGCCTTTCTCTAGGAGGAACTGGCAACAACGATACTACCCACGGAACCCAGCGATGCAAGGAATAATTCATGCGCAGGTCGACGAATTGCTACGGGACGGATGCATCGAACCTTCCAAAAGCCCGCACAGTGCGCCCATTGTGCTGGTGGGTAAGAAGACTGGCGAAACGCGCATGTGCGTGGACTTTCGCCAACTAAATGCACGCTCCATACCGGACGCATATCCGTTACCAAGGATAAATTCTATCTTGGAGAGGCTGCGGAATACAAAGTACATTAGCACGTTGGATTTGAAGAGTGGGTGAGTGGGCACGGCATTCACAGTACCAGGACGAGGGCTTTTTCAATGGCGGGTCATGCCATTTGGACTACATTCGGCTCCGGCCACATTCCAGCAAGCCCTAGACAGCGTCATAGGGGTGGATATGGAACCACATGCCTTTGCGTACCTTGACGACATAATCATCATCGGAACAACGTTGGAGGAACACGTCGAGAATCTACGAGAAGTGCTGAGGCGCTTACGACAAGCCAACCTGCGGCTTAATAGAAAGAAGTGTGTCTTAATCAAACGCAGACTGGTGTATCTAGGACATGTCGTCAGCCAGAATG
>JARNME010000404.1:31702904-31718443 GCA_030179655.1 Scaptomyza flava | reverse complement strand
TTCAAACAACATTGTTTTGCCACCTAAAGTAAACAGTTTTTTTTTAAAATAAGAATTCGATATAGAATTAAAAACCTTAATTATCAATTAAAACAAGTAAGAAGGCTCTAGTCGGGAGAGCCCGACTAGAAGATACCCTGAACCCAGTTGCAATAAATATATTTAATTTATATAAGACTTTGGTATACTGGCTTTGCTTCCATCGATTAAGTTCAATATCTCCGGTGTTTATCAACCGATTTGGACGAAATTTTCAGAAAAGTTCTATCATTATCCATTACTTCAACACTCATTTTTAGATTTTCCAAATTCGATATTTTATTGTTATCGATATTATGTGTATATCGGAAACCAGAATAGTTATCGATAATTTGAAGCAAACTTGTTCTGCTCATGGTATAGGAGAACTTAAATACAAAATCTGAAGTCTCTAGCTCTTGTAGTCTCTGAGATCCATGCGGACAGACAGACGGACAGACGGACATGGCTATACCGTCTCAGCTGTTGATGCTGATCAAGAATATATATACCTTATGGGGTCGGAGATGCTTCCTTCTGCCTGTTACATACTTTTGCACAAAACCATTATACCCTTATTTACCCATTTTATGGGTTAAGGGTATAATTACAAAAAGATAAGCAAAGAGTAATGGGCCATCGCAAAATGTTAAAAATATTACTTTAAAATTGTAAAATAAATGCTCTTAATTTAATTTATACATTAGAATTTTCTTTCTTAAAAGTTAAAAATTAACATGCATTGAACGCTTTGAAATAAGAGCCGCGGTTGAAAAATGTAAACAAAATCACGCATCGTTCTATCTCTTTTTTGCTCACAAAAACAGGACGATAAAACAATATCGAGAGAGCAATTTTGCAATCTCTCTTGCACTCGCGTGGTCTTATCAACAGGCTCTTCTGTTGCTCATGACCTAACCAAGGCGTATTTAACAAGGTGGCAGCGACGTCAACGTCGCCCTCTTTGCTGTTGCCTTACGGTTTCTCGAACGTTGCGAGCGAGGCACGACAACGGACGAATTTGTAGCTGCTTTGTGATTTTATGCATATGTGTGTGTGCTCTCACTTTTCGTAATGCAACGCGACGTCGACGCTGCTGCCACCTTGTTAAATACGCCTTAGACCTAACCATGTATAATTCAACAATGAGCCACGCGACAAAAAGCAGCGAGAGCAAAAGCGAGGGCACCGGCAGCGTGGGAAGCAGGTCAGCGAACAGAGGGAGACAAATAGACAATGGCAGTGGTGACGGCAGAATGGCACGAGCCTCTGACGCCAACCGCGCAGCAGCGGCAGCGACAGAAAAAAAGTAGAAGGCGACCGTCTTGACGGCGGGCGAGTTAGTTACGCCAGGGCAGGGCTCGTGAAAGGTCGAAAGTGCGCGACAAATCAAAAGTTCAATACCAAGACAAGTTCCAAAGGAAAGAAAACACCAAGGCAGAGTTCACGACCAGAGCAACGACAAACAGCAACCACACACGCGACGCGGAACCATCAAAGTCCAGGGTAAGCGAGCAAACCGCCTTCCCGCTTTCTCTCTCGTCCTTTCCCAAATCTTTCACATAGTTTGGTGCGATTAGGCAGGGCTAATGAAATTTAACACTTCAATGAAAAGAGAATAAATGATTTATAAAGTGCGACAGTGAGTTATTACTGTAGATAATTAGAAAACCCACGTTTGTGGGGCTGCCGCCAAACTATACCTTGGCAATACCAAGGCCTAGTTGAGCGGGGGCTCCAGAGCGGCATTTGCCCACTCTTCTTAACTTGCTGCGGCCTTTTGGTTGCTCACCGGGAGCAGTCAAGTTGGAAGAGAGCAAAGGGTAGTCACGCGGCGGTTTGACTCTTTGGCCAAAAACCAGTACACACCGGATCACCGGTGCATCTTTTTGTTAACATCCCCGCCACACAATAAAATATTTTTCAAGCAAGGCATTATGCTTTTCCCAACCTTACGGTCCCGGTACTTATCTTATATTACAGGTGGCGCCCGAGCAGGGACCCTGGTGTTTAAATTATGTTTTTATATTTTGTTTTAAATAGATTGTTGGAAAGTTTAACGTTGAAATAGTGTAAAAAGCTAGAGCAAGGAAAAGGGAAGTAGTGAAATCAGGAGTAGTGGTCCTGCAGGGGTTTGTGTAAGTAACAAAAAAAAAAGGAAGGTCCGACAGGGGTGTTGAAAAAGCTTGGTCTTGAATACACACACGCACATGTTTTTATGCAAAGCGCCGTTTGGTTATGTCTGCTGTCGCGTCGCTATGCAGTCGCTGCCGCGTGGGCGCGGCTGTACCAGCGCTGCATAGGCGAGCATTGTAGCACAAGATAAATGCGTAATTAAGTACAGGGTGTGCAATTTAGATTTTTTTTTGCGTCGCCGCATAATTATTCGTCCACATCTTAGTACAGTCGGCATAACCAATAATAGTCAAACGAGAGCACAGTTGATAGGCATTTACATGTACCGAGCATGCGAGCAAGGCTGCACACTTAAAAATCATACCTAAGAGACTTAAAATATTATAAATTAAAAGAAAAAAAAAGCAAAATAAGGGGTATGATAACCACGTGGGGACAGCAACTTATTTGCGGTTAAGGCGGTACATGTGAGGGGAGAGTAGCTTTTGTAGTTAGCAAAAGCAGAGCAACAGCAGAGAAAAGCAGAGCAACGGTAGTTTAGCGGAGCAACAGCAGAGAAGCAGAGCAAAAGCAGAGAAAGCTGAGCAGTAACAAAGTAGCAGAGCAGAAGCAGAGAAAACCGAGCAGTAACAGGGCGGCAGAGAAGTAGAGTGAGCCGAGCAGCAGAGCCAGGCTTTTTCGCACTTACCACCCGAGAGAGAGAGAGAGAGACGGGCGGCGCACCGCTCGAAAGCACCCGTATGCAGCGGGGTACGCTCAAAAACACTATAAAGCTAGCGAGTACGAAACAAGAGGACACAGTCGTCCCAGCGCTCGCAAGCTGATCACGTCGTTTAAAGGCAAGAGGACCAACCAAGCAAGGATACCAACCAAGGCAAGAGGACCACCCAAGCAAGGATACCAACCAAGGCAAGCGGACCAACCAAGCAAAGATACCAACCAAGGCAAGAGGACCAACCAAGCAAGGATACCAATCAAGGCAGCGAGAATGAACACAGCAAGGATACCAACCAAGGTATCAAATAATTCAGCAGAAACACCAAACCAGGCGAGGACACCAACCGTACTACAAGATCAAGCGAGGACTTCAACCGTGATAAGACAAGCAAAGACACCAGCCGTTATACCACAGCAGAGGCACCAACCGTTATACAGCTCAGCAAGGACACCAACGAGTGTACGAGGATTGCAGCTAAGACACCGAACATAAGGCAAGGCGCAACCTAGCGAGGACAACCACCAACATATTAAGCCTACCCTAGCCAGGAACTATGGTTGGCGAGGCATGGATTCAATACCGGCGCAAGGCAGAGCTGGAGGCTTTTGCAGACGAGTTCGGATTTGAACGTGACGGCACAGTGGAGGAGCTACGAGGCCGCATGGCAACATTTGTGAGGCGTGAGGGCCATATAGCTACCACACAGGCTCGGCTAGAGGAACTGGAAGATTTCTTCGGGAAGGCGCGGACTGTTGATACCAATGCAGGTATGCAACCGCGATCTCGAAATTTGTCTCCAACTACGAGTGAAAACGCAGGCCAGGAGGACAACAACGCCAAGCGTAACCGACATTCTTCATAGCCCGACACTTCGAGACACGGGCAGCGCCGGTATGCAGTACCTCAGCGTACCGGTGCCTGGCCAGCAGCAGCGCATGTCACGTGGTAACAAGAGGGGCAGCAGCACAAATCGATACGACGCTTCTGGGACCATGGATGTGGAACGCATGCAACGCTGGGGAGTGACGTTCGACGGCACTTCTGACCCGTTGCGTTTTATCGAACGACTGAAAGAGCGAGCAGTGTCACACCGCATCGACATCCGCAGCTTGGCACAAGGTGTACCCGAGCTACTAAACGGCACCGCAGAGGATTGGTACAGGACGAGTCACCTGCAAGGCGAAGCGTGGAACGTGTTTCGCACGGAGTTTTTGGATTTCTTTCTTCCTCCGCGATATTTCCAGCGGTTGGAGGAAGAAATCCGGATGCGCTATCAAAGAGAAAACGAGGGATACAAGCAGTACTTGGTGGACATAAGGCTAATGATGCATCGGGAAGCACAGTAACTGGAGCGAGTCTACGAGAACTTTTACCGCAGTACCAGTTATACGTTCGTCACATGGATTTCCGTAAGTTTAAGCAGCTGACGCAGCTAGTGGTGAACTTTGAAGTTACCCAGGGACGCGGACAGCAACGCCAAGACAGTCACAGTAGGGACAACGAGCGATCGGCTCGCACAGCAGTGTCCAAGCAAGAGCCAGGCAGGGCAAGCCCCAAGCCTACTACACCATGGGCAACGGGTACGAAAACAGAGGGAAAGGAACCAGGTACACCAGTGGATACGCGCACGGCGTGTCGCAACTTCGGGCTGAATGGACACTTCGCTCGAGAATGCCGCGGAACACGCATCCTATTTTGTTGGAGTTGCGGTCGCCGAGGAGTAAGGTCGATCGACTGCTGTCAGACACAGGTGCCAGGAAACGCACAGTGCTCCTCACCAAACCCAGGACAGGTGAGAGGGCAGACGAGCGAGTCTTGGGACTAGCAAGTACCATACGGACGAAGGATGGCAGGCTTGTCGCCGAGACAAGTATCGAGGCTGAGGCGATGATAGCGACGCTGGACACAGGGGCCACGTGGAGCTTCCTCAGTGAACAGAAGGCACGGCTTATCGAGACCCCGACCTACAGGCGAACGGTGAAAACAGTGATAGCTTTGGCGAATGGAACCAGGATGGAACTCACGCAGGCAATCCAGGCAAAGGTACGACTCGGGCAGGCACAGACTAGCTTACTGATGTTGGTCTTACCATCGGCGCTCGATGACGTCTTACTAGGTTTGGACTTCTTCAGCGCTATCGAAGCCAAGTTACAGGTTACACACACAAGTTACACACACAAGAGGCAGATGCACACAGACGAGAGACACCGAGGCATACCAAGAGCGACGCCTGCATCTGCGAGGCGGTCACTACACTCACACGAGAGGCAACGAAGGATACCGAGAGCGACGCCTACATCCGCGAGGTGGTCGCTACACACACACGAGAGGCAACGATGAATACACCGGGCGACGCCTGCATCAGCGAGGCGGTCGCTACACTCACGAGAGGCACCGAGGCATACCAAGAGCGACGCCTGCATCCGCGAGGCGGTCGCTACACACACACGAGAGGCACCGAGGCATACCAAGAGCGACGCCTGCATCCGCGAGGTGATCGCTACACACACACGAGGGACAACGAGGAACACACAGGGCGACGCCTGCATCCGCGAGGCGGTCGCTACATACAAACGAGAGGCACCAAGGCATAGCAAGAGCGACGCCTGCATCCGCGAGGCGGTCGCTACCAACATAAAACAGACTACGAGATATACACGAGAGACAAACAAGGAACCGGAGAGGACAAAGCCTAGCAAGGACAACGCTCGCATCCGTGAGGCGGATGTCAAGAAGACAGCAACAGGAACACGGGATCGGACCTGGGAAGACGCGCTTGGCCCTACACACTGGAAAGCCATCCAGCGAAACGCATTCCGCACCAGCGCAGAGAAACAAGAGGCCAAGGAGGCGACAGTGACACACGGAGTACTAGCCAGAGTAAACGAGACGGATTCGACGAGCAACACGAACTCACTCGTACCAAGCGCAGTCGAGGCAATAGCACCATGGGCAAAGGCCTTTCTCTAGGAGGAACTGGCAAAATTTGACGGAATGACCGGCGTGTCAAACATCGCAGAGCATGTGACCGTTATGCGGGACGATCGCCCGATAAAACAACGATATTACCCTCGGAACCCAGCGATGCAAGGAATAATTCATGCGCAGGTCGACGAATTGCTACGGGACGGATGCATCGAACCTTCCAAAAGCCCGCACAGTGCGCCCATTGTGCTGGTGGGTAAGAAGACTGGCGAAACGCGCATGTGCGTGGACTTTCGCCAACTAAATGCACGCTCCACACAGACCCGGAGAAAATCGGTGCGGTAAGGCAGCTAGCAGCACCGACCAATGCACGAGAACTTCACCGATGCCTGGGCCTTGCGTCTTGGTACTGGCTACTTGTCCTGAACTTCGCAGCAGTGGTACAACCAATGTCACAGCTACTACGGAAAGGCAAGGCATGGATCTGGGAGGCACCGCAGCAACAGGCGTTCACAAAACTCAGCAGCTGTTAACCGAGGCACCTGTTCTCGCGTGTCCGGACTTTACGAGGAAGTTCTATCTACAGACCGATGCTAGTGACTACGGGCTCGGAGGAGTACTAACACAGCAGAGCGACGACGACGAGAGGGTTATAACATACGTCAGCCGGAGATTACAACGGGCTGAGGAAAATTACTCCACAGCTGAGATAGAATGTTTGGCAATCGTTTGGGCCATTAGGAAGATACGTTGTTACGTAGAAGGATATAGATTTGACGCTGTGACGGATCACTTAGCCCTCAAGTGGCTAAACACGATCGAGAACCCCACGGGACGAGTGGCGCGCTGGGCGTTGGAATTCCAACAGTTCCAGTTCAATATCCATTATCGAAAAGGGCGACAGAACATGGTGGCTGATGCTTTGTCGCGGCAGCCCATTGAGACGTTGCAAACAGCAGTAGAGGAGCAGAGCACACGTGAGCAACCCGAGAAATACCCCGATTATACGCTGGAGAATGGAAAACTGTATAGAAACCTAGGACAACGACCTGTGGAGGAGGATTTTATACCCTGGAAGCTTTGCGTAGGCAAAGAACAACGGCAACGTGTGTTGCAAGAATGTCACGATCAACCGAGCGCAGGACACTTAGGAATACGCAAGACTACGACGAGGGTGTGTCAACGGTATTACTGGCCAGGGATCTTCAGGGATGTCGCACGCTACGTGAGGAAATGCGAGGTATGTCAAAAGTTTAAGGCACAGCAAGCTAAGCCAGCAGGGAAGATGTTAACACGACAGGCAACCGAGCCGTTCGCAACCATTTGCGCCGACTTCGTGGGACCGCTGCCAAGGTCTAAGCAAGGAAACACGGTATTATTCGAGTTTTTGGATATGTTTTCGAAATGGGTGGAACTGATACCGCTGCGTCGAGCCACATCGGCATACTTGGATAGAGCATTTCGGGATCGGATCCTCAGTCGCTTTGGAGTACCACGCAAATTCATTTGCGTTAACGGGACCCAATTCACCAGTCGGTCGTTCAAGGCGTTTTGTAGGAAGGCAGGAATGACTCTGGAACATACTGCACCCTACAATCCACAACAAAACCCGACGGAGAGGGCAAATCGTACGATCAAAACCATGATCACACAGTACATCGAGGGACCGCATAACACATGGGACACTTTAATACCGGAGATCTCGCTGGCAATCAACAGTAGTGTGTCTGAAACTACAGGATTTAGTCCGGCATTCTTGGTACAAGGACGAGAGCCGAGACTACCAGGAGCATTGTACGACGAAGAAGACCAGTGCACGAACAACCAGCGTAAGACAAGCAACACGAGAGTACGATAGGTAACTTAGGAACCGTCCACCAGGCGAAGTAGGGTAAGGTATCTTAAGAAACATTGTAACTAGGCTAACCAGATACGAAGTTTGAGATTTGAATATCGCACCAGACTATTGTCCTGTAGAGCATAGTTTGTACATAGGGTCAGGGATATAACCTTGTTTATACCCAACAGGGGAGTTAAGCATGGAAGATAACGAGGAAGCACCTGAGCCGCGACGAGAATGGGCAGCCGAGCGACAGCTGGATTGTGGCTGGGTCCCCCAATACCAACGCCGGCTACTACCGGACCTAACCTAATACGAGGGCACCAGGCACAGGGAAACTGGAGACGGCGGTTCAAGGTGGACTTAGAGGAGGGCCAGTTTCGGGTCACTCTCACTTCGGCCGGCGGCGTGATTATCCGCTATTCCCCCCGGGAAGTAAAAGGGGGGTGTGACCTTGGCAATACCAAGGGCTAGTTGAGCGGGGGCTCCAGAGCGGCATTTGCCCACTCTTCCTAACTTGTGCGGCCTTTTGGTTTCTCACCGGGAGCAGTCAAGTTGGAAGAGAGCAAAGGGTAGTCACGCGGCGGTTTGACTCTTTGGGCAAAAACCAGTACACACCGGATCACCGGTGCACCTTTTTGTTAACATCCCCGCCACACTATTAAATATTTTTCAAGCTCGGCATTATGCTTTCCCAACCTTACGGTCCCAGTACTTATTACAAATTTCTTGTAAGGTGGCCCTGGAGAGGCTGAGCTACCCCAGCCTAAGATCACGCTTACATTGGTATTTTAATGAGAGCCATTTTAGATCTTTAACTTAACGATTTTGTTGATAAAAAACATTACTACGCTAACATCAAAATTTGAAATATTTTTGCAACGTAGTTCAGCTTCCTTTTCATCATCACCTACAAAATAAATTTGAAGAAACTGCATTTCTTCATTTGGCAAAGGTCTTGGACTTTAGAGAATGTCCAACTTTCATTTATAATTTTTGTACTTCCAAAAGAAGTCATTTGAATGCAGCTGTTATTCTTTCTTATACGATCAATGTAATGATCATGCTTCGGATGTCCACCAATTATTAAGCTTGTAAGTGGATCAGGCAAACTTGCATTTTGTGAAAGCTTAACTTTTCCTGCCTTGCAACAGATACAAAGGTTCATTTTTCCATTTTCAAGCATTACAATGTTTGCATCTCAACTTCATACTACCAAGAACCAACGGAGAGTCACATTAAATATGAACTGAAATGCATAACCAACTCCCTTACCATGTTGGAAAGAGCATTAAAGTTATTCCTCTAAGCAATAAAACCCAATCTCTTACATATAATGCTTGCACTTAAGAGCTAAGTATGGGTGTTGTTAAGTAGTAATTTTGCCGAGGTACAGATCCCAGTCTGTCCAAGGCCCACGTCACAAAAAAATTTATATTAAACCAGCGACGCTTCGTGAAATGGAGGTAAGAGGGAGTAAAGTTGCCAAAGACAACGTCTCGCGCAAGTGGAGCGCCTGGGCGATTAGGGTGTAACAAGGCGACCCACTGCACTAAACTGCCACTAATTACCCAGGGTATATTTTCGGCGAATGCATGCAAGCCGCAAGCCGGCGCAAGAAATTGACAACCCCACATAACCCGCAACTAAAACGGCCAAAGTAAAGAATCTCGAAGGAGAGAGGGGAATTTCAACTTAAGCCTTTTCTTTTATTCTTTCACCTTTTCACTGCTCTTGCTTTCTTAGAGATATACTTACAATTATAATGCGAAACAAATCGCGTATATAAACTTCACTGCTTTTATTCCACCGACTATTAGTGACTCCTGTTTTTTTCTGATTTTTTCTTTAAACTAAACTTAACCTCTTGCGTTGACAGTCGCGCATCTATCTCTTTCAATTCTCGAACACTCCGTCCTCACATCTTTACTCATTTAATTCGCGATCGCTACTCTCTTAGTCGCTTCATTGCGCCTTTTCTCTTGTTCTCTTATGTTAATCTTAAGCCTTAGTATTATATGTATTATATGTAGTTGTGTAATGTAAATTAAGAAATGTAAACTCCGATAAATACTAACTTTGAATATGAGTATCGATATAAACTAAATCAAATGTATGTTCAACATCTTAATATCTAATAATGTACTAACGTATAATTATTCGTTATGATGAATATGAGTATCGATATAAACTAAATCAAATGTGAGTTCAACGTCTTAATATTTAATAATGTAATAACGTATAATATTGCTTGATGTTGACTAATTTATATCTTATTATCTGATTCTAAATGTGGTGGAGGCCAGTGGTGGGCCTACTTCACCCCCCCACCCCCCCTCATTCACCGTTGCGGTGTTGGGTCACGGCATACTGCGTAACCCCCACTGCTACTGTGAAGCGGTCCCGACGTCTGCGTCTCCCTCTCTGACGCAGTACCTCTTGCATTGTTGTCACCGCTTCTTGCGTCAGGATGGTGCTATCTGGGTGGCACGTCCACGTGTTTGGGAATTTTGTACCCACCCAAAAGTATCGAGCCTGCTTAGACCGGGGGTTGGCTGGAGGGTTCATCCATTCCCTCCGTCTCAGGTTGTAGTTTCTCCCTTGATACCTTGAGGCTCGTTTCTGCGCTATCTTGAAAACTTCTTTCAAGCGATTTGCCTTCTCTTCCGGCGTTTGCGATGCGCTTCCCGTACCCGGCGTCTTTTCGTCATATAACGTTGCTGGCAGGCGCGGTTCTATTCCTTGCATCAGGAACGCTGATGAGAATCCTGTTGAGTCTGCGATGCTAGAGTTGACTTACAACGAAGCTTCGGGTATTAGTTCGTCCCACGAACTTTGATTACCAGAGATAAGCTGCGGTATCATAGTCTTCACCGTTCGGTTGGTTCTCTCGGTTGGGTTTTCCTGGGGGCAATATGGGGCTGTGTGCTCCATTTCCACACCTCAAAAATGTTTTAAAAATTCAGCTTGTGAATTGCACCCCGTTGTCGCATACGAATTTCTTTGGTACCCCCAAGCGGCAAAAAACTCGTTCGCGAAAAGCCTTTTGGAGCGTGGTTGCCGTCGCTCGTCTCAAGGCAACCAGTTCCACCCATTTCGTGAAAGCGTCATGGAACACTAACCATATTGTGTTACCATGGTTTGAGCGTGGCAGGGGGCCTACAAAGCCCGCGCACAGGATCGCCATCGGCTCCGCCACCTGGCGGGTAAGCATTTGTCCGGCTGGCTTCCTCTGCTCTGTCTTGAACAATTGGCATTTTTCGCAACAGTTAACACACCTGGCTGCATCCCGAAACATACCCGGCCAGTAATAGCGTTGTGATAGCCTCATGATCGTCTTGCGGATCCATTGGTGACCTGCCGTCGGTGCATCGTGGCATTCCTGTAACACGCGCTTCATTTGCTCTGCATCGGGATATAATTCTCGTCATCCGCGCGGTGTCCTAGGTTCCTGTATAACTGGCCATTTTCTTCCACCTAGTCAGCATACTTTGTCGGATGTGTAGCTATCTTATCCTTCATCGCTTGAACCCCCTTTCCCGGGGCTTGCTTAATTACGGTTTGTTGGAGCTGTTCTATCGGGTCGCGCGACAGAGCATCGGCCACTACGTTGAGTTTGATACTGTTGGAGTTCCAAAGCCCACGTGAGACTCTTCCTGTCGGGCTCTCTATGGAGTCTAACCACTTTAACGCCATATGATCCGTGATCACCTCATATCGGTAGACTTCCAGGTAACATTTTAATTTCTGGATTTACCACATTTTCGCTAGGTATTCCTTTTCTGCGGCTGAATAATTCTCCTCTGCCTTCGATAGCTTCCAACTCGCGTTTGCCACTACTCGCTCTTTCTGGTCGACGTTTTTTGTCAGCACTGCTCCGAGGCCTTAGTCAGTCGCGTGTGTCTGCAGTGTGAACTTTCCCCCGAAATCCGGACATGCCAAGACAGGGGCGGTTGTCAAGCAGAGTTTGAGATTTACTAGCGCCGCTTGCTGTTCCTCGTTCCACGACCACTTTCGGGCTTTCTTCAACAAGACCGTCACAGGCTGCACCATTGTCGCCAATTTCGCACAAATCGCCGGTACCATGATGCCATCCCTAGACATCGTCTGAGTTCCTTTAAATTCATCGGTGCTTTTAAGTTTGGAATGGCTTCTACTTTTGACGGTTCTGTTTGAATACCCTCGTCGCTCACCAGGTGTCCTAGGTATACCAGTTTCCTTTGAAAGAACGAGCATTTTTGCCGGTTCAGCTTCAGATTGGCTGCCTTCAGTCGCCGAAAGACTTCTTTGAGGTTTTCCAGGTGCTGATCTTTTGTCTTGCTGGTTCCATCTCCGGACCAATAACCGTGTCCAACGCCCTCTGGAAGGTCGCACCCGCGGAATGTAATCCAAATGGCATGACTTTCCACTGGAACAATCAGCGTCCGGGTACCGTAAACGCGGTGTATTCCTGACTGTCCACCGCCATGGGGATTTGCCAATACTCTTGATTTAAGTCCAGCGTCGAGATGTAACGAGAGTTTCTTAGTCTCTCCAAGATATGATTGATCCGGGGCACCAGATATGCTTTGTGTATGGAGTGCGCATTGAGCTGCAGACTAGCACGATAGGCGTGCTATGTGGGCTCCGTGACGGCTCTATGGGTCCTGCCTATATCAGCTCGTTTACCTGCTGGTCGATCACGCGATGCATAGCTGGGTTTTTAGGATAATACCTTTGTTTAATAGGTTTGTCATCCTCGAAAAGTGACAATTCTGCCTAAAGAAATTCTTGTGACGCCGAATCCAAGTCCGCGGGCCACTCCAGTTTCTCCTCAGCGTCGCCTTCCGACCCTGGGTGTGGTGCGCTGTTCTTTTCCTGAGGTGCCTCAACTCCAGTACTCCCCAACTCAACCACCGATGGCTCCTCGACGACTGGTACTGCACCTCGGACTACCCTTCGCCTGGTTAGCGTGGCGTCTACCTTGCGGGGTGCCCTCAGGAAGGTCCTCCACTCTGAGCCTCCTGTACTGCATGTCTCGTTGTCCCTTCCCTCGTAGGCTCTGCATCGGTTCCGTTATCACCCTCGATCGGCGATTCAGCACTCTGTAAAATTAATGTCGCCTCCCCACACTGCAAAGTCGTCCCCATTATTCATAGGAAATCCATCCCCAGGATTAGACTATCTATCATGGCTGATATTACAAGCAGTTCCATTATTACTTCTTTGTTGACGAGCCCCACCTTCGTCCGCAACAATGTATCTATGGTTACCATTGAACCGTCTGATAATCGTGTATTTGCGGTCCCCACCCCTTTCATCTCAATCTCCCTGAAAAATCTCACAATCACGAAGCTCCTAGTAGCCCCGGTGTCAACCGTCACCTTCGCCAGTCGGTCCCCGACCTTCACATTGGCCATCGACCTTGAAAGATTTATCTAAGTCCGGGACTGACTCGTGCTGGCGCCCATCCGATCCTGCTCCGGATGACGCAGCTGCCCGTTTCCCGCTCTATTTCTACAACATTCCCCGCTACTCACACCTCGATTACCACACTGCCTGCAGAAAAGCACTTTGGGGTTCGGACATTCTCTGGCGAAGTGTCCCTCCTGCGAACAATTGTAACATTCACGCGCTCTACTTTGCTCGTGCCCCATCATGTTGTTCGAAATCACATCTTGCCCGCCAATTTGAGAACTGTTTGATTCGTTTCGCGCCACCCTGCTTCCCAGCGGCTCTGATTTGGAACATTTTCGAATTCCGCGGCCATTTGAGTCATTTGGGCTAGCGTCTGGTAGTCTTTCTAACGGATTTACAACCTGTAGTCTGGCGCTAGATTCAGATAAATCCTAATGAATTCCTGATCGGGACTATATCCGGCATGATGCATCAGTTTCTTTAAATCTGTCAAATAATCTCTATAAGCCTCGCCGGCTCGTTGCCGTCGGGTCCTGATGCGGTGGGGAGGTAAAAAATCTAGGAACTCTTTCTTGAAGACTCCCTATGTCACGTCGTTTAGCCCAATCGTTGAGAACCAGCTCGCCACCGAGTCTGTCTAGGCCTCGCTCATTGCCCTGGGAATACGGTCTAGCTCTACTTCGTATGTCATCACGCCATGCCATCAAACGGAATCCCCATTTCCTACTTTTTTCGGGGACGACCATGAAATGTTTGTTATTTTCAGCTCCCCGGTAAGCAGCGGACATATCAGGTTTGTAGTTCCTCTGTCCCTCCTGGATACTACCGGATGGCGTCCCAATCTACCGCCTTACTGGCGAATGCTGCGCTTGCTCGAGTGGTGTAAACTCCCCTTTCGATGACCCAGACAAACTCAGTAAGTCTAAATCGGATTTTTGCCGCTGTCGCATACCTATAATGAGACGGAATTCTAGTTCCTCTTTCCGGCAATTGTAGACCCATCGTCCACCTACGCCTGGGTTGCTGCGGTCCTCCGGTGATGGAATTTTGGGCTTACTCATCGCTGGCTTAAGTTCGGTTGTGCTCTGATCCTCTGATAATGCCGTCAATACTTTTTCTTTTTATTTGGTATTAATGAAAACTGTTAATTATTTTCCTTTGTTAAAACTATTATTAACTTTATTATTTTAACTCAATTTTTTATAATTTAAAAAACTTTTAATTCAATTTTAATTTTATTAAACAAAACCCTTTTAATTAAATTTTACATTATTAAAAATAAAACCTTTAATTCGATTTCACATTATTTAAAACAAAAAAATTCCCTTTTAATTCAATTTTATTTTATTAAAATTTTTTTTATTATTTTAATTTAATATTTTATTTAGGCCCAATTTCTCAATATCCGGTAAGTCAACTTATTCTAAGTTAAGTCGAATTTGAGTTTCTCAATCTTCGGTTAGGAGTATATGAGAAACAAACTAACCGGAAGGCTGGTTCTCGGTTAAAATTTATAGCGCTTTGAAGTCATGATATATCGCTAAGAATCATCGATAAGGCAAACAGCTGTCCCTTGAATTGTATATTTATTTTGTTATTAAAGCAAAATGGCATTTATATCCATGCAATTTTCCAATTTGCGCACTTCAACAGTTGCAGTACGCAGTACGCTCTCCTCCCTTTCTTTTTTCGCCTCTCACGTTTTCGTCCCGGTAAAAATCCTGTTGTAGCTTAATCAACATTCCCTTCTCTTCCTCCAGCGTTTTCTTTGTCCGCAAACAGTTAGCTTCGCCAGCTTCTTTTCTTTGAGATTTGCTAGTTTCCAGAACGCAAATGATGCAGTGGCAGAAACTTGTACCATCGCACAGATTTTTTGGGACACCGACAAATCTGCGTTATTGCTGGCTATTCCGCCGCCAGTGCTATAAGTTTCCCGCTTGTGGTCCGTGTATTCTTTGCGTGATTTTTTTTTTTTAATTTTCATATTTATCCTTTAAGGCTTTCCACGAACGACTAACACCAGTTTGCGCAGTGAACTGAGCAGCAAGTTTCTGCCAGGCTTCGTCCTTCTGCTTCCACATAACGGCGTCGCTTTTCTTGCACTCTTAAATATGCTGATTCGACTCCATTAGTTCCACCAACAAGTGCTCCTCAGAAAGCGAAAAGTTTTTCCCACGGAACCGATTGCAATCAGGCGTGTTCATTTTAATTTTATATTTTATATATTTAAAATATGCAAAATTTGCCAGTCACCAACCAAAACAATAACAAAAAACAGCTGAGCCGCTCGCTATATATGGCAACGCTGTGTATATATGTGGCAACGCTGCTTTAAATCGACCAGCAAATAATGCGTCGGTTAGCTAAACGAAAAATTGACCTTATTTTTCGCTCAGTTAAATTTTTGTTTTCATAAAAAATTTTATTTAATTGATTTTTTTCAGCTGAGTTAATTTTTATTTATTTAATTTTTTTTTATGTTTTCCTAGTAAAGTTAATTTTTTT
>JARNME010000404.1:31631685-31702893 GCA_030179655.1 Scaptomyza flava | reverse complement strand
TTTAACGACTGTTAAGAGCCGTCTGTGATGAACGACATTGATTATTTTTCCGTCAGGTGCTCATTACTAATAACTTTTTGGAGCGCTGCAACTGACTCTTGAGCAGGCCTACACTACATAAAAATTGGCCATGAGAATTAACAATCGAGTCTTAAGTCTAGTCAGGCTAAGTTGAAGAGTTGGTCGTCCGGGGTTTTGCCCTGCCTTTTTTAGGTGGGCTAGCGAAAAGCCAACTTTTTTTAACAGGAAAGTGCAATCGTTTAAATTTTGAGAAATGGCAATTCTGGATCAGAAGGTTATTAATGCGAATTCTCGGAATAAAAGCCGTGTTCTCCTTTATACCATTGCCAGCATACAGAACATTGCTTCGACAACATTCTTACTCTGCAATCATGTTCCATGGCACAGTTTTGGCGGCTTCAAGTTGCAAAGTCAACATTACAGGGGAACAAGATTTAAACTTAATTTTTGTTGAGGCAGGCCAGGCCGGATTTACATGCAACATTAAGAAACTCGAATGGGCGGTAAGTGAAACCTGCCACGTCTTCGATGTCAGGTCACAGAATTCAATAGAGTTATGTGGCAGTATTCTTAACTTTGAAAGGATTTTAATAAAGAAACGCGTTTATTTGCCAATGCATTGTCATTTCTCGCAGTCAAAATAGCACGTTCTGAAAACTGTTCGAGTGATTTTTTTAGAGATATTTGGTAATATCCAGAAATATTTTAGAAGTTAGCTCTTCAAGTACATTACAACATGACACAACAGTTGGTGGCGTAGTAAAGTTATTTTGACCATCATGGGTTGGAAATAATCCATTTCCTATTTGAAGAAGAAATTTCTGCAAATTCACCAGTTATGCTATCACCTTTTAAGTGCACTCGCAATTCTTCGTTCAATGCAATTTTTGTATTTGGGCCACAAAATTTAACACTTTAAGCAGGCAGTGATGTCATATGCTCTTGTCCCCGGGGGATCACGGGAAGAGTTGGTCGGAAATCACCAGCTACGAGAACAGTTATGCCACCATTAGGTATTCACTATGTCGAATGTCTTTCAAAGATCGATCTAAAGCTTCAAAAGACCTTATGGCCCATAGTACCATCATCCCGAATAATAAGCTTGCAATCTTGAGCACAGCAGCAATATTGATTGCTTTGAAATTGAGCAATGTGGGTGCTTCTAAAATGAAACAAATTAAATGGAATCTTTAGAGATCAAGGCGCTGTGCGACCACATTTAGTTAAGTGGCTGCGATACCGGAAGAAGCAACGGCCAATGCAATGTTTTTACTTTGCCGTACCTTGCCAATTATAAATTTAAAAGATAGCTTTTACCGGTTCCACCAGGGCATCTAAAAAATAGATTCTCCCTTTTCTTCTTCAACGCTATGTAGTATCTTTTCGTATACTTGTTTGTGCTCAGCAGTGAGGAGTAGCTCATTATTAACAACAAAATGCTAGCAATTTTCATAAGTTGTTCTTTATGATATTCAATACTTGGAACAATTTCCGCGGATCTGATTGGTAGTGGAAGTCCATAGTAAGTCAAAGTTTGAACCAATAGACAGTACAATATCTTCAATGTAATAGACATTATTAATACATTATACAATACTTGACCAATATTCAGTGGTTAACAATATCTTCGAGGAAACTCGCTTGATAAGTATTCCAAAGTTTAAGAGCATCCGAAATTTGACAAATTACTAACAGTATTGCAAAAAAGTTCTCTCCAATTGTGTAGTTTTGGACATATGACAGACTTCGGACTATAGTGAATCCCAGGTGCTTATTCATTTCTAGTAATCTTAGCTTTGCACGCCAGTTAAAATTATGCGTATGTTATACCATTAACGGTTTTTAAATTTGAAAATGAGGTGAGCCCCTTACAAAATGTTGTACAAATGTTGAATAAGAACATTCTGATTATTGGGACGAATAGTGTAAACCCTTCCCAAAGCAAATCCCTAACTCCAAGAATATTTGGCACATCATGCCCTCGTTTTATTCTTTGAAATTCTTATTGTTCCATGTCAAATACGATGGAACTTCACATTATAGAAGCGTTTTTAGAAACTCATCACGTGTGCATTGCTCAAAGAAGGCTAGCAATGTGGTTTTGGATGTAATGCTCAATCTGTCAAGTAATGTTTGCGGATTATTGGGGTAAACAATATCCGTTGACCATTTCTAAGTGAACAGCTAGTTGGTAATAGCCGGAAAACGTTCATGTATGGGAATGCAAGGATTCTCCATGCCGCTTCTGAGCTATATATGGTATATACACCGCCAACTTTCGTACATATTAATTTCATTATTTTTATTTTTTATCTATTTTCATTCTTCAAGAGTAAATGATGCTGGATCACTGCCCTTGTTAACATATTTACAAATTTATTTAATAGACTGTACAGAACGACAATACTCAACATTTTGGTGAGCTTCAAATGGTCATTAAAAGTACACAGTTGTTAATGCTCAAAACCAATCTATGCAATTACCATTTATATTAAATTCATTACCACACTTCTATCGGTTTCTACGATATAGAGTCAGCCACGTTTCTTTAAGTAATGTCGAGGAAACTTTTGGTACATTGTCCATTTGGCATGAATGACGATTATATTAAATGAAAAAATCGAGCTTTAATATCGTAATGATCATGGGGTTTTTGACCCGGTAATAAAACACTTTTGATGTCATTCCATGTGGGATTGCATGAATGTTTGAAAAGATGGTCGCCCATAATGGCGAAAATATGTCATAGCAATCGTGGCCTTTTCATGCCATATATCGTGCAGAGCTTGTAAAAGAAGATGTAAAATTACCATCTGACCCAAGTGAGCTGCGTCAACATTTGGTTGCCTATTGTATCTTGTACATGTATTCTCTGAGTTTCGCTTGATTGTAGCGGAATAATTAATCTTTCTGTTTTAATTTTAGCATACATATCAACCATAAAATGACTATAACGGGCACGCCAAATAAATTAAATGATTTATTCAGATGACGAATCATTATTTTAGTTGTAAAAGCTTAACGCAGATTATAAATTTTTGGTTCCTCATTTTTATACCCTTAACCGTAAAAGGGTAAATAAGGGTATAATGGTTTTGTGCAAAAGTATGTAACAGGCCAGAAAGAAGCATCTCCGACCCATAAAGATATATATATCTTGATCAGCATCAACAGCCGAGACGATATAGCCATGTCCGTCTGTCCGTCTGTCTGGTCCGTCTGTATGAACGCGTGGATCTCAGAGACTACAAGAGCTAGAAACTTCAGATTTTGGAATAGTTGTCCTATACCATGAGCAGAACAAGTTTGCTTCAAATATCGATAACTATTCTGGTTTCCGATATAAACATAATATCGATAACAAAAATATCGAATTGGAAAATCTAAAAACGAGGGTTGAAGTAATGGGTAATGATAGAACTTTCTGAAAATTTCGTCTAAATCGGTTAAGAAACACCGGATATATTGAACTTATTCGATTGAAGCTACGTCAGAATACCAAAGTCTTACATAAATTTAATTTATTATGCAACTGGGTTCAGGGTATCTTTAGTCGGGCTCTCCGACTAGAGCCTTCTTACTTGTTTAATAATGGATTATTGTGGTATATCCACTGAATAGACATCTTCGCCATAAGGAAATAGCAAAGGGTACTGTAAGGCATCGCATGATCGATGCACCTCACTTATACGATTTTTATTATTATTCTGGCTTTTATATAATACCGCGCTTTCAAATTGCTGACCAACAATAACTAGAGACACTTCCCTTGATTGAGGTGCATGTTAAATCGCTTTGTGAGCACCAGCGTGTATTCGATCAGCATGTATAACCAATTTATAGTCTTTGTACTTGGTGTGACGAGTCACCTTTGTAGGTATAAATATAAGTTAAGTTGAGTGGTAAATGGTAGGCATAAGAATACGTAGCCCTAGAAGGGCCCATAGGCATGTTTAGTTTGTACATAAAATATAGCCCTCGTTGACCCGGTAACGAAAATAGTGGCATTTATGACAGGGCATTAGATCAGTGGTGGGCACACACAATATTGTCACAGTTTTCACACGCATACAAGCACAATTTGCGTGCGCTGCAGAGAAGAGGAAAAAAAAAAAACGAAGTGTGATCAGTACAGTGCACGCTGCAAGTTAACGGTTACTCATTGTGCTTATTATTATAAGAAATAATGCAATCTTGAAAAATATTTAACATTTCGAAAAACAATGTTATTGCAAATCAAGCATTTTGCTCTGCAATCTTTATTGTCTATGAAAAAAAAATCATTCTCCCATTCGGGCATAAAACTTTGGAGCGCACTGTAAAAATTAGTGTTCTTGCTAATGCGCTGCGTGGTGCCTGCTTGTCAATAGTTTCGCCTTCAACTAAAAGTACAATGTTAAGTCTAATGCTTGCTTCGGCACGACAACCGACGACGAACGAACAATCGTGTTCTAAAAATAGTTTTCAATGCTTATAGCTTACGTGTGATTTCGTGCAGTCAGCAGCGAAAAACCCAACTCACACGCTGCCTCGTGTGAGTTAGAAATAATATGGACGTCGACGTCTGCCCATCACTGATTAGATTAACAGGGACGTCGAGGAAAAACGACGGCGAGACGCCGGCAGCGCGATCGTCAGCAGAGGCCTTTTTGGAGGAAGGAAGGAGACAAACAGACAAAAGAACGCCGACAGCGAAGCTACTTACAGCGACAGAATGGCACGAGCCGCGAGACGCCGGCAGCGCGATCGGCAGCGGAAGCCGAACAGCGCGAGCCACGCCATGGTTGAATTATACCAAGGCGTATTTAACAAGGTGGCAGCGACGTCAACGTCGCCCTCTTTGCTGTTGCCTTACGGTTTCTCGAACGTTGCGAGCGTGGCACGACAACGGACGAATTTTTAGCTGCTTTGTGATTTGATGCATATGTGTGTGTGCTCTCACTTTTCGTAAGGCAACGCGACGTCGACGCTGCTGCCACCTTGTTAAATACGCCTTAATTATACATGGTAAGGTCGAGAGGAAAGAGAGCTCGCTCAATTTTTAGGAGCCTTTTGTTAGTCGCAAAGCAGCTGTCAACGTGGTAAAGTGGTGAGTGCGAGGTTGTGAGTGTGAGGACGAATTTTTTATGCAATTTTAGGTTATGTTACTTTGCGCAATAATACTGACGTTGCATCTGATGACGTTCCTTGGCTGGACTTGGAGTATAATGAATTGCGAAGCGCAGATGTAGCACCTACAAATTTATCCACAGAATCTGAGGAAACTGTCAGACCTTGACATTCTCAATTTGAAGAGATCGAAGAATTGGCTGAAGATGCACTTGAGTATGTGGCTGGCTACATTATAAAAAAACACAATTTACAAAATGATGAAAATTGTGACGCATCATTTACATTTGTTGACCAAGTTTCACGTGGTGGCCTCAAGAAACCATCGAATGAATTGTAATGCAGCTAATAAAATTGGAAACAGTGGTTTATTTATTATAACAAACATACATTTTTGCTAATCAAAATGTTCTATCTGCTTTGGTAAATGCTTTCAAACGACATTGTTGTGCCACCTAAAGTAAAACAGTTTTATACCCTTCCCAGGGTATATTGACATTGTCATGAATCTGTAACGCCTTAAAGGAATGATGGGAGACCCCATAAACTATATATCAAAATGATCAGGACGAGCTCAGGAATTGATTTCCGTCTGTCCGTCCGTCTGTCTGTTTCAACACGATTTCCGGCCAAACTGCTGAACCGATCTTGATGAAACTTTCACAGATTGCTTAGATCATGTCGGGTTTGTTCACTATGAAATTTCATCCCGATCGGAGCATTCTACGATACAGCCACCATATAAATTTACCATATCAACACGATTTCCGGCCAAAACTGCTGAACCGATCTTGATGAAACTTTCACAGATTGCTTAGATCATGTCGGGTTTGTTCACTATGAAATTTCATTCCGATTGGAGCATTCTACGACATAGCCACCATACAAATTACCATATCGTTCTATCAATTGTTGTCTTGTCGTGCACTTTCAGGTACCTACTGTCAAATTGTTGTTGTCGCAACAAGAACAAGTAAATGACGCTAAAGAGTAAAAATATTAGCGAAAAATTACCAACAACTGACACAGAAACATTAAGAGGGGGGAGCATTGATTTGGCTGTGTGAAGGGTTCATAGTCTTGGCATAGCCAAAATTAATTGCTCACAAAACACAAGACGATTAAGCAATATCGAGAGAACAATTATGCAATCTCTCTTGCACTCGCGTGGTCTTATCAAACAGGCTCCTTCTGTTGTCATGACCTAACCAAGGCGTATTTAACAAGGTGGTAGCGACGTCAACGTCGCCCTCTTGCTGTTGCCTTACGGTTTCTCGAACGTTGCGAGCGAGGCACGGACAACGGACGAATTTGTAGCTGCTTTGGGATTTATGCATATGTGTGGGTGTCTCACTTTTCGTAATGCAACGCGACCGTCGACGCTGCTGCCCACCTTGTTAAATACGCCTTAGACCTTACCATGTCTAATTCAACCATGAGCCACGCGACAAATAGCAGCGAGAGCAAAAGCGAGGGCACCGGGCAGCGGTGGGAAGCAGGTCAGCGAAACAGAAGGAGACAAAGAGACAATGGCAGTGGTGACGGCAGAATGGCACGAGCCTCTGACGCTAACCGCGCAGCAGCGGCAGCGACAGAAAAAAAGTAGAAGGCGACCGTCTTGACGGCGGGCGGAGTTAGTTACGCCAGGGCAGGGCTCGTGAAAGGTCGAAAGTGCGCGACAAATCAAAAATTCAATACCAAAGCAAGTCCAAAGGAAAGAAAACACCAAGGCAGAGTTCACGACCAGAGCAACGACAAACAGCAACCACACACGCGACGCGGAACCATCAAAGTCCAGGGTAAGCGAGCAAACCGCCTTCCGCTTTCTCTCTAGTCCTTTCCCAAATCTTTCACATAGTTTGGTGCGATTAGGCAGGGCTAATGAAATTTAACACTTCAATGAAAAGAGAATAAATGATTTATAAAGTGCGACAGTGAGTTATACTGTAGATAATTAGAAAAACTTTCAGCCCAGGGTGGGCTAACCCACGTTTGTGGGGCTGCCGCCAAACATAACCTTGGCAATACCAAGCCTGTTGAGCGGGGGCTCCAGAGCGGCATTTGCCCACTCTTCCTAACTTATGCGGCCTTTTGTTTTCTCACCGGGAGCAGTCAAGTTGGAAGAGGCGAGCAAAGGGTAGTCACGCGGCGGTTTGACTCTTTGGGCAAAAACCAGTACACACCGGATCACCGGTGCACCTTTTTGTTAACATCCCCGCCACACTATAAAATTTTTCAAGCAAGGCATTATGCTTTTCCAACCTTACGGTCCGGTACTATTACAAATTCTTGTAAGGTGGCCCTGAAGAGGCTGAGCTACCCAGCCTTAGAAAACGCTATCTTACAGGTGGCGCCCGAGCAGGGACCTGGTGTTTAAATTATGTTTTATATTTTGTTTTAAAATAGATTGTTTGAAAGTTTAAGTTGAAATAGTGTAAAAAGCTAGAGCAAGGAAGAGGGAAGTAGTGAAATCAGGAGTAGTGGTCCTGCAGGGTTTGTGTAAGTAACAAAAAAAAAGGAAGGTCCGACAGGGGTGTTGAAAAAGCGTGGTCGCGAATACACACACGCACATGTTTTTATGCAAAGCGCCGTTTGGTTATGTCTGCTGTCGCGTCGCTATGCAGTCGCTGCCGCGTGGGCGCGGCTGTACCAGCGCTGCATAGGCGAGCATAGTAGCACAATATAAATGCGTAATAAAGTACAGGGTGTGCAATTTAGATTTTTTTTTGCGTCGCCGCATAATTATTCTTCCACATCTTAGTACAGTCGGCATAACCAATAATAGTCAAACGAGAGCACAGTTGATAGGCATTTACATTACCGAGCATGCGAGCAAGGCTGCACACTTAAAAATCATACCTAAGAGTTTTAAAATATTATAAATTAAAAGAAAAAAAAGCAAAATAAGGGGTATGATAACCACGTGGGGACAGCAACTTATTTGCGGTTAAGGCAGTACATGTGAGGGGAGAGTAGCTTTTGTAGTTAGCAAAAGCAGAGCAACAGCAGAGAAAAGCAGAGCAACGGTAGTTTAGCGGAGCAACAGCAGAGTAGCAGAGCAAAAGCAGAGAAAGCCGAGCAGTAACAAAAGTAGCAGAGCAGAAGCAGAGAAAACCAAGCAGTAACAGGGCGGCAGAGAAGTAGAGTGAGCCGAGCAGCAGAGCCAGGCTTTTTCGCACTTACCACCCGAGAGAGAGAGAGAGAGAGACGGCGGCGCACCGCTCGTAAGCACCCGTATGCTGCGGGGTACGCTCGAAAACACTATAAAGCTAGCGAGTACGAAACAAGAGGACACAGTCGTCCCAGCGCTCGCAAGCTGATCACGTCGTTTAAAGGCAAGAGGACCAACCAAGCAAGGATACCAACCAAGGCAAGAGGACCAACCAAGCAAGGATACCAACCAAGGCAAGCGGACCAACCAAGCAAGGATACCAACCAAGGCAAGAGGACCAACCAAGCAAGGATACCAATCAAGGCAGCGAGAATGAACACAGCAAGGATACCAACCAAGGTATCAATAATTCAGCAGAAACACCAAACCAGGCGAGCACACCAACCGTACTACAAGATCAAGCGAGGACTTCAACCGTGATAACACAAGCAAAGACACCAGCCGTTATACCACAGCAGAGGCACCAACCGTTATACAGCTCAGCAAGGACACCAACGAGTGTACGAGGATTGCAGCTAAGACACCGAACATAAGGCGAGGCGCAACCTAGCGAGGACAACCACCAACATACCAAGCCTACCTAGCCAGGAACTATCATGGTTGGCGTGGCATGGATTCAATACCGGCGCAAAACAGAGCTGGAGGCTTTTGCAGACAAGTTCGGATTTGAACGTGACGGCACAGTGGAGGAGCTACGAGGCCGCATGTCAACATTTGTGAGGCGTGAGGGCCATACAGCTACCACACAGGCTCGGCTAGAGGAACTGGAAGATTTCTTCGGGAAGGCGCGGACTGTTGATACCAATGCAGGTATGCAACCGCGATCTCGAAGTTTGTCTCCAACTACGAGTGGAAACGAAGGCCAGGAGGACAAAGCAACGCCAAGCGTAACCGACATTCTTCATAGCCCGACACTTCGAGACCGGGCAGCGCCGGTATGCAGTACCTCAGCGTACCTGTGCCTGGCCAGCAGCAGCGCATGTCACGTGGTAACGAGAGGGGCAGCAGCACAAACCGATACGACGCTTCTGGGACCATGGATGTGGAACGCATGCAACGCTGGGGAGTGACGTTCGACGGCACTTCTGACCCGTTGCGTTTTATCGAACGACTGAAAGAGCCAGCAGTGTCACACCGCATCGACATCCGCAGCTTGGCACAAGGTGTACCCGAGCTACTAAACGGCACCGCAGAGGATTAGTACAGGACGAGTCATCTGCAAGGCGAAGCGTGGAACGTGTTTCGCAAGGAGTTTTTGGATTTCTTTCTTCCTCCGCGATATTTCCAGCGGTTGGAGGGAAGAAATCCGGATGCAGCAGTACAAGCAGTACTTGGTGGACATAAGGCTGATGATGCATCGGGAAGCACAGGAACTGAGCGAGTCTACGAGAACTTTTACCGCAGTACCAGCTATACGTTCGTCACATGGATTTCCGTAAGTTTAAGCAGCTGACGCAGCTAGTGGTGAACTTTGAAGTTACCAGGGACGCGGACAGCAACGCCAAGACAGTCACAGTAGGGACAACGAGCGGTCGCTAGCAGAGCAGTGTCCAAGCAAGAGCCAGGCAGGGCAAGCCCCAAGCTACTACACCATGGGCAACGGGTACGACAACAGAGGGAAAGGAACCAGGGACACCTGTGGATAAGCGCACGGCGTGTCGCAACTGCGGGCTGAATGGACACTTCGCCCGAGAATGCCGCAGAACACGCATCCTATTTTGGTTGGAGTTGCGGTCGCCGAGGAGTAAGGTCGATCGACTGCTGTCAGACACAGGCGCCAGAAAACGCACAGTGCTCCTCACCAAACCCAGGACAGGTGAGAGGGCAGACGAGCGAGTCTTGGGACTAGCAAGTACCATACGGACGAAGGATGGCAGGCTTGTCGCCGAGACAAGTATCGAGGCTGAGGCGATGATAGCGACGCTGGACACAGGGGCCACATTGAGCTTCCTCAGCGAACAGAAGGCACGGCTTATCGAGACCCCGACCAACAGGCGAACGGTGTGAAAACAGTGATAGCTTTGGCGAATGGAACCAGGATGGAACTCACGCAGGCAATCCAGGCAAAGGTACGACTCGGGCAGGCACAGACTAGCTTACTGATGTTGGTCTTACCATCGGCGCTCGATGACGTCTTACTAGGTTTGGACTTCTTCAGCGCTATCGAAGCCAAGTTGCAGGTGGGTGGCGTGCTCATCCCATTGAGCATGCCGAGCTCAAATATCACCGGACACCAGCACCCAACTAACGCGAATGCTCGCTCAGTTCGCAGTAGCAGTAACCAGCGAGAGCTACCTGCGCACACACAAGAGGCAGATGCACACAGACGAGAGACACCGAGGCATACCAAGAGCGACGCCTGCATCTGCGAGGCGGTCACTACACTCACACGAGAGGCAACGAAGGATACCGAGAGCGACGCCTACATCCGCGAGGCGGTCGCTACACACACACGAGAGGCAACGAGGAATACACCGGGCGACGCCTGCATCAGCGAGGCGGTCGCTACACTCACGAGAGGCACGAGGCATACCAAGAGCGACGCCTGCATCCGCGAGGCGGTCGCTACACACACACGAGAGGCACCGAGGCATAGCAAGAGCGACGCCTGCATCCGCGAGGCGAACGCTACACACACACGAGGGACAACGAGGAACACACAGGGCGACGCCTGCATCCGCGAGGCGGTCGCTACATACAAACGAGAGGCACCAAGGCATAGCAAGAGCGACCAACATACGAGAGATGACGAGATATACACGAGAGACAAACAAGGAACCGGAGAGGACAAAGCCTAGCAAGGACAACGCTCGCATCCGTGAGGCGGATGTCAAGAAGACAGCAACAGGAACACGGGATCGGACCTGGGAAGACGCGCTTGGCCCTACACACTGGAAAGCCATCCAGCGAAACGCATTCCGCACCAGGGCAAAGAAACAAGAGGCCAAGGAGGCGACAGTGACACACGGAGTACTAGCCAGAGTAAACGAGACGGATTCGACGAGCAACACGAACTCACTCGTACCAAGCGCAGTCGAGGCAATAGCACCATGGGCAAAGGCCTTTCTCTAGGAGGAACTGGCAACAACGATACTACCCACGGAACCCAGCGATGCAAGGAATAATTCATGCGCAGGTCGACGAATTGCTACGGGACGGATGCATCGAACCTTCCAAAAGCCCGCACAGTGCGCCCATTGTGCTGGTGGGTAAGAAGACTGGCGAAACGCGCATGTGCGTGGACTTTCGCCAACTAAATGCACGCTCCATACCAGACGCATATCCGTTACCAAGGATAAATTCTTCTTGGAGAGGCTGCGGAATACAAAGTACATTAGCACGTTGGATTTGAAGAGTGGGTGAGTGGGCACGGCATTCACAGTACCAGGACGAGGGCTTTTTCAATGGCGGGTCATGCCATTTGGACTACATTCGGCTCCGGCCACATTCCAGCAAGCCCTAGACAGCGTCATAGGGGTGGATATGGAACCACATGCCTTTGCGTACCTTGACGACATAATCATCATCGGAACAACGTTGGAGGAACACGTCGAGAATCTACGAGAAGTGCTGAGGCGCTTACGACAAGCCAACCTGCGGCTTAATAGAAAGAAGTGTGTCTTAATCAAACGCAGACTGGTGTATCTAGGACATGTCGTCAGCCAGAATGGAATCCACACAGACCCGGAGAAAATCGGTGCGGTACAGCAGCTAGCAGCACCGACCAATGCACGAGAACTTCACCGATGCCTGGGCCTTGCGTCTTGGTACCGGCTACTTGTCCTGAACTTCGCAGCAGTGGTACAACCAATGTAAAAGTTACTACGGAAAGGCAAGGCATGGATCTGGGAGGCACCGCAGCAACAGGCGTTCACAAAACTCAGCAGCTGTTAGCCGAGGCACCTGTTCTCGCGTGTCCGGACTTTACGAGGAAGTTCTATCTACAGACCGATGCTAGTGACTACGGGCTCGGAGGAGTACTAACACAGCAGAGCGACGACGACGAGAGGGTTATAACATACGTCAGATAACAACGGGCTGAGAAAAATTTCTCCACAACTGAGAAAGAATGTTTGACAATCGTTTGGGCCATTAGGAAGATACGTTGTTACGTGGAAGGATATAGATTCGACGCTGTGACGGATCACTTAGCCCTCAAGTGGCTAAACACGATCGAGAACCCCACGGGACGAGTGGCGCGCTGGGCGTTAGAACTCCAACAGTTCCAGTTCGGTATGCATTATCGAAAAGGGTGACAGAACGTGGTGGCTGATGCTTTGTCGCGGCAGCCCATTGAGACGTTGCAAACAGCAGTAGAGGAGCAGAGCACACGTGAGCAACCCGAGAAATACCCCGATTATACGCTGGAGAATGGAAAACTGTATAGAAACCTAGGACAACGACCTCTGGAGGAGGATTTTATACCCTGGAAGCTTTGCGTAGGCAAAGAACAACGGCAACGTGTGTTGCAAGAATGTCACGATCAACCGAGCGCAGGACACTTAGGAATACGCAAGACTACAACAAGGGTGTGTCAACGGTATTACTGGCCAGGGATCTTCAGGGATGTAGCACGCTACGTGAGGAAATGCGAGGTATGTCAAAAGTTTAAGGCACAGCAAGCTAAGCCAGCAGGGAAGATGTTAACGCGACAGGCAACTGCGCCGTTCGCAACCATTTGCGCCGACTTCGTGGGACCGCTGCCAAGGTCTAAGCAAGGAAACACGGTATTATTCGAGTTTTTGGATATGTTTTCGAAATGGGTGGAACTGATACCGCTGCGTTGAGCCACATCGGCATACTTGGATAGAGCATTTCGGGATCGGATCCTCAGTCGCTTCGGAGTACCACGCAACTTCATTGGCGTTAACGGGACCCAATTCACCAGTCGGTCGTTCAAGGCGTTTTGTAGGAAGGCAGGAATGACTCTGGAACATACTGCACCCTACAATCCACAACAAAACCCGACGGAGAGGGCAAATCGTACGATCAAAACCATGATCGCACAGTACATCGAGGGACCACATAACACATGGGACACTTTAATACCGGAGATCTCGCTGTGTAGTAGTGTGTCTGACACTACAGGATTTAGTCCGGCATTCTTGGTCCAAGGACGAGAGCCGAGACTACCAGGAGCATTGTACGACAAAGAAGACCAGTGCACGAACAACCAGCGTAAGACAAGCAACACGAGAGTACGATAGGTAACTAAAAAACCGTCCACCAGGCGAAGTAGGGTAAGGTATCTTAAGAAACATTGTAACTAGGCTAACCAGATAGGAAGTTTGAGATTTGAATATCGCACCAGACTATTGTCCTGTAGAGCATAGTTTGTACATAGGGTCAGGGATATAACCTTGTTTATACCCAACAGGGGAGTTAAGCATGGAAGATAACGAGGTAGCACCTGAGCCGCGACGAGAATGGGCAGCCGAGCGACAGCTGGATTGGGGCTGGGTCCCCCAATACCAACGCCGGTTCGAGGAGATCGAGGAGGACAACGAAGCTGAACGTCTCCGAGGAGGGTCCTGGCAGGATAACTTGAGCACAGACCTGTTCCCGAGCTCGTTTGTTGGCTCCCTCACCCGACTCGTGGCTACTACCGGACCTAACCTAATACGAGGGCACCAGGCACAGGGAAACTGGAGACGGCGGTTCAAGGTGGACTTAGAGGAGGGCCAGTTTCGGGTCACTCTCACTTCGGCCGGCGGCGTGATTATCCGCTATTCCCCCCCCGGGAAGTAAAAGGGGGGTGTGACCTTGGCAATACCAAGGGCTAGTTGAGCGGGGGCTCCAAAGCGGCATTTGCCCACTCTTCCTAACTTGTGCGGCCTTTTGGTTTCTCACCGGGAGCAGTCAAGTTGGAAGAGAGCAAAGGGTAGTCACGCGGCGGTTTGACTCTTTGGCCAAAAACCAGTACACACCGGATCACCGGCGCACCTTTTTGTTAACATCCCCGCCACACTATTAAAAAATTTTTCAAGCTCGGCATTATGCTTTTCCAAACCTTACGGTCCCAGTACTTATTAAAAATTTCTTTGTAAGGTGGCCCTGGAGAGGCTGAGTTACCCCAGCCTAAGATCACGCTTACATTGGTATTTTAATGAGAGCCATTTTAGATCTTTAACTTAACGATTTTGTTGATAAAAAACATTACTACGCTAACATCAAAATTTGAAATATTTTTGCAACGTAGTTCAGCTTCCTTTTCATCATCACCTACAAAATAAATTTGAAGAAACTGCATTTCTTCATTTGGCAAAGGTCTTGGACTTTAGAGAATGTCCAACTTTCATTTATAATTTTTGTACTTCCAAAAGAAGTCATTTGAATGCAGCTATTATTCTTTCTTATACGATCAATGTAATGATCATGCTTCGGATGTCCACCAATTATTAAGCTTGTAAGTGGATCAGGCAAACTTGCATTTTGTGAAAGCTTAACTTTTCCTGCCTTGCAACAGATACCCAAAGGCTCATTTTTCCATTTTCAAGCATTAAAATGTTTGCATATCAACTTCATACCACCAAGAACCAACTGAGAGTAACTTTCTTTGTTCACATTAAATATGAACTGAAATGCATAACCAACTCCCTTACCATGTTGGAAAGAGCATTAAAGTTATTCCTCTAAGCAATAAAACCCAATCTCTTACATATAAAACTTGCACTTAAGAGCTAAGTATCGGTGTTGTTAAGTAGTAATTTTGCCGAGGTACAGATCCCAGTCTGTCCAAGGCCCACGTCACAAAAAAAATTTATATTAAGCCAGCGACGCTTCGTGAAATGGAGGTAAGAGGGAGTAAAGTTGCCAAAGACAACGTCTCGCGCAAGTGGAGCGCCTGGGCGATTAGGGTGTAACAAGCCGACCCACTGCACAAAACTGCCACTAATTACCTAGGGTATATTTTCGGCGAATACATGCAAGCCGCAAGCTGGCGCAAGAAATAGACAACCCCACATAACCCGCAATTAAAACGGCCAAAGTAAAGAATCTCGAAGGAGAGAGGGGAATTTCAACTTAAGCCTTTTCTTTTATTCTTTCACCTTTTCACTGCTCTTGCTCTCTTAGAGATATACTTACAATTATAATGCGAAACAAATCGCGTATATAAACTTCACTGCTTTTATTCCACCGACTATTAGTTACTCCTGTTCTTTTCTGATTTTTTCTTTAAACTAAACTTAACCTCTTGCGTTGACCGTCGCGCATCTATCTCTTTCGATTCTCGAACACTCCGTCGTCACATCTTTACTCATTTAATTCCCGATCGCTACTCTCTTGGTCGCTTCATCGCGCCTTTTCTCTTGTTCTCTTATGTTAATCTTAAGCCTTAGTATTATATGTATTATATGTAGTTGTGTAATGTAAATTAAGAAATGTAAACTCCGATAAATACTAACTTTGAATATGAGTATCGAGTATGTGTATGAAATGTAAGTTCAACATCTTAATATCTAATAATGTACTAACGTATAATTATCCGTTATGATGAATATGAGTATCGATATAAACTAAATCAAATGTGAGTTCAACGTCTTAATATTTAATAATGTAATAACGTATAATATTGCTTGATGTTGACTAATTTATATAAATTCCAACATTATCTGATTCTAAATGTGGTGGAGGCCCCCCCCTTCACCCCCCTCCTCATTCACCGTTGCGGTGTTGGGTCACGGCATACTGCGTAACCCCCACTGTTACTGTGAAGCGGTCCCGACGTCTGCGTCTCCCTCTCTGACGAAGTACCTCTTGCATTGTTGTCACCGCTTCTTGCGTCAGGATGGTGCTATCTGGGTGGCACGTCCACGTGTTTGTGAATTTTGTACCCACCCAAAAGTATCGAGCCTACTTAGACCGGGGGTTGGCTGGAGGGTTCATCCATTCCCTCCGTCTCAGGTTGTGGTTTCTCCCTTGATACCTTGAGGCTCGTTTCTGCGCTATCTTGAAAACTTCTTTCAAGCGATTTGCCTTCTCTTCCGGCGTTTGCGATGCGCTTCCCGTACCCGGCGTCTTTTCGTCATATAACGTTGCTGGCAGGCGCGGTTCTATTCCTTGCATCAGGAACGCTGGTGAGAATCCTGTTGAGTCTGCGATGCTAAAGTTGACTTACAACGAAGCTTCGGGTATTAGTTCGTCCCACGAACTTTGATTACCAGAGATAAGCTGCGGTATCATAGTCTTCACCGTTCGGTTGGTTCTCTCGGTTGGGTTTTCCTGGGGGCAATATGGGGCTGTGTGCTCCATTTCCACACCTCAAAAATGTTTTAAAAATTCAGCTTGTGAATTGCACCCCGTTGTCACATACGAATTTCTTTGGTGCCCCCAAGCGGCACAAAACTCGTTCGCGAAAAGCCTTTTGGAGCGTGGTTGCCGACGCTCGTCTCAAGGCAACCAGTTCCACCCATTTCGTGAAAGCGTCATGGAACACTAACCATATTGTGTTACCATGGTTTGAGCGTGGCAGGGGGCCTACAAAGCCCGCGCACAGGATCGCCATCGGCTCCGCCACCTGGTGGGTTAGCATGTGTCCGGCTGGCTTCCTCTGCTCTGTCTTGAACAATTGGCATTTTTCGCAACATTAACACACCTGGCTGCATCCCGAAACATACTCGGCCAGTAATAGCGTTGTGATAGCCTCATGATCGTCTTGCGGATCCATTGGTGACCTGCCGTCGGTGCATCGTGGCATTTCTGTAACACGCGCTTCATTTGCTCTGCATCGGGATATAATCCTCGTCATCCGCGCGGTGTCCTAGGTTCCTGTATAACTGGCCATTTCTTCCACCTAGTCAGCATACTTTGTCGGATGTGTAGCTATCTTATCCTTCATCGCTTGAACCCACTTTCCCGGTGCTTGCTTAATTACGGTTTGTTGGAGCTGTTCTATCGGGTCGCGCGACAGAGCATCAGCCACTACGTTGAGTTTGCCTATCCAGTACTTGACGTCGAATTGATACTGTTGGAGTTCCAAAGCCCACCGTGAGACTCTTCCTGTCGGGCTCTCTATGGAGTCTAACCACTTTAACGCCATATGATCCGTGATCACCTCAAATCGGTAGACTTCCAGGTAACATTTTAATTTCTGGATTTACCACATTTTCGCTAGGTATTCCTTTTCTGCGGCTGAATAATTCTCCTCTGCCTTCGATAGCTTCCAACTCGCGTTTGCCACTACTCGCTCTTTCTGGTCGACGTTTTTTGTCAGCACTGCTCCGAGGCCTTAGTCAGTCGCGTCTGTCTGCAGTGTGAACTTTCCCCCGAAATCCGGACATGCCAAGACAGGGGCGGTTGTCAAGCAGAGTTTGAGATTTACTAGCGCCGCTTGCTGTTCCTCGTTCCACGACCACTTTCGGGCTTTCTTCAACAAGACCGTCACAGGCTGCACCATTGTCGCCAAATTTCGCACAAATCGCCGGTACCATGATGCCATCCCTAGACATCGTCTGAGTTCCTTTAAATTCATCGGTGCTTTTAAGTTTGGAATGGCTTCTACTTTTGACGGTTCTGTTTGAATACCCTCGTCGCTCACCAGGTGTCCTAGGTAAACCAGTTTCCTTTGAAAGAACGAGCATTTTTGCCGGTTCAGCTTCAGATTGGCTGCCTTCAGCCGCCGAAAGACTTCTTTGAGGTTTTCCAGGTGCTGATCTTTTGTCTTGCTGGTTCCATCTCCGGACCAATAACCGTGTCCAACGCCCTCTGGAAGGTCGCACCTGCGGAATGTAATCCAAATGGCATGACTTTCCACTGGAACAATCAGCGTCCGGGTACCGTGAACGCGGTGTATTCCTGACTGTCCACCTTCATGGGGATTTGCCAATACTCTTGATTCAAGTCCAGCTTCAAAATGTAACGAGCGTTTCTTAGTCTCTCCAAGATATGATTGATCCGGGGCACCAGATATGCTTTGTGTATGGAGTGCGCATTGAGCTGCAGACTAGCACGATAGGCGTGCTATGTGGGCTCCGTGACGGCTCTATGGGTCCTGCCTATATCAGCTCGTTTACCTGCTGGTCGATCACGCGATGCATAGCTGGGTTTTTAGGATTATACCTTTGTTTAATAGGTTTGTCATCCTCGAAAAGTGCCAATTCTGCCTAAAGAAATTCTTGTGACGCCGAATCCAAGTCCGTGGGCCACTCCAGTTTCTCCTCAGCGTCGCCTTCCGACCCTGGGTGTGGTGCGCTGTTCTTTTCCTGAGGTGCCTCAACTCCAGTACTCCCCAACTCAACCACCGATGGCTCCTCGACGACTGTTACTGCACCTCGGCCTACCCTTCGCCTGGTTAGCGTGGCGTCTACCTTGCGGGGTGCCCTCAGGAAGGTCCTCTACTCTGAGCCTCCTGTACTGCGTGTCTCGTTGTCCCTTCCCTCGTAGGCTCTGCATCGGTTCCGTTATCACCCTCGATCGGCGATTCAGCACTCTGTAAAATTAATGTCGCCTCCCCACACTGCAAAGTCGTCCCCATTATTCATAGGAAATCCATCCCCAGGATTAGACTATCTATCATGGCTGATATTACAAGCAGTTCCATTATTACTTCTTTGTTGACGAGCCCCACCTTCGTCCGCAACAATGTATCTATGGTTACCATTGAACCGTCTGAAAATCGTGTATTTGCGGTCCCCACCCTTTCATCTCAATCTCCTTGAAAAATCTCTCAATCACGAAGCTCCTAGTAGCCCCGGTGTCAACCGTCACCTTTGCCAGTCGGTCCCCGACCTTCACATTGGCCATCGACCTTGAAAGATTTATCTAAGTCCGGGACTGACTCGTGCTGGCGCCCATCCGATCCTGCTCCGGATGACGCAGCTGCCCGTTTCCCGCTCTATTTCTACAACATTCCCCGCTACTCACACCTCGATTACCACACTGCCTGCAGAAAAGCACTTTGGGGTTCGGACATTCTCTGGCGAAGTGTCCCTCCTGCGAACAATTGTAACATACACGCGCTCTACTTTGCTCGTGCCCCATCATGTTGTTCGAAATCACATCTTGCCAGCCAATTTGAGAACTGTTTGATTCGTTTCGCGCCACCCTGCTTCCCAGCGGCTCTGTTTTGGAACATTTTCGAATTCCGCGGCCATTTGAGTCATTTGGGCTAGCGTCTGGTAGTCTTTCTAACGGATTTACAACCTGTAGTCTGGCGCTAGATTCAGATAAATCCTAATGAATTCCTGATCGGGACTATATCCGGCATGATGCATCAGTTTCTTTAAATCTGTCAAATAATCTCTATAAGCCTCGCCGGCTCGTTGCCGTCGGGTCCTGATGCGGTGGGGAGGTAAAAAAATCTAGGAACTCTTTCTTGAAGACTCCCTATGTCACGTCGTTTAGCCCAATCGTTGAGAACCAGCTCGCCACCGAGTCTGTCTAGGCCTCGCTCATTGCCCTGGGAATACGGTCTAGCTCTACTTCGTATGTCATCACGCCATGCCATCAAACGGAATCCCCATTTCCTACTTTTTTCGGGGAAGACCACGAAATGTTTGTTATTTTCAGCTCCCCGGTAAGCAGCGGACATATCAGGTTTGTAGTTCCTCTGTCCCTCCTGGATACTACCGGATGGCGTCCCAATCTACCGCCTTACTGGCGAATGCTGCGCTTGCTCGAGTGGTGTAAACTCCCCTTTCGATGACCCAGACAAACTCAGTAAGTCTAAATCGGATTTTTGCCGCTGTCGCATACCTATAATGAGACGGAATTCTAGTTCCTCTTTCCGGCAATTGTAGACCCATCGTCCACCTACGCCTGGGTTGCTGCGGTCCTCCGGTGATGGAATTTGGGGCTTACTCATCGCTGGCTTAAGTCCGGTTGTGCTCTGATCCTCTGATAATGCCGTCAATACTTTTTCTTTTTATTTGGTATTAATGAAAACTGTTAATTATTTTCCTTTGTTAAAACTATTATTAACTTTATTATTTTAACTCAATTTTTATAATTTAAAAAACTTTTAATTCAATTTTAATTTATTAAACAAAACCCTTTTAATTAAATTTTACATTATTAAAAATAAAACCTTTAATTCGATTTCACATTATTTAAAACAAAAAATTCCCTTTTAATTCAATTTATTTTATTAAAATTTTTTTTATTATTTTAATTTAATATTTTATTTAGGCCCAATTTCTCAATATCCGGTTAGTCTTATTCTAGTCTATTCTAAGTTTAGTCGAATTTGAGTTTCTCAATCTTCGGTTAGGAGTATGTGAGAAACAAACTAACCGGAAGGCTGGTTCTCGGTTAAAATTTATAGCGCTTTGAATTCATGATATATCGCTAAGAATCATTGATAAGGCAAACAGCTGTCCCTTGAATTGTATATTTATTTGTTATTAAAGCAAAATGGCATTTATATCCATGCAATTTCCAATTTGCGCACTTCAACAGTTGCAGTACGCAGTACGCTCTCCTCCCTTTCTTTTTTTCGCCTCTCACGTTTTCGTCCCGGTAAAAATCCTGTTGTAGCTTAATCAACATTCCTTCTCTTCCTCCAGCGTTTCTTTTGTCCGCAAACAGTTAGCTTCGCCGGCTTCTTTTCTTTGAGATTTGCTGGTTTCCAGAACGCAAATGATGCAGTGGCAGAAACTTGTACCATCGCACAGATTTTTGAGACACCGACGAAACTGCGTTATTGCTGGCTATTCCGCCGCCAGTGCTATAAGTTTCCCGCTTTTGGTCCGTGTATTCTTTGCGTGATTTTTTTTTTTTTAATTTTCATATTATCCTTCAAGACTTTCCACGAACGACTAACACCAGTTTGCGCAGTGAACTGAGCAGCAAGTTTCTGCCAGGCTTCGTCCTTCTGCTTCCACGTAACGGCGTCGCTTTTCTTGCACTCTTAAATATGCTGATTCGACTCCATTAGTTCCACCAACAAGTGCTCCTCAGAAAGCGAAAAGTTTTTCCCACGGAACCGATTGCAATCAGGCGTGTTCATTTTAATTTATATTTTATATATTTAAAATATGCAAAATTTGCCAGTTACCAACCAAAACAATAACAAAAAACATCTGAGCCGCTCGCTATATATGGCAACGCTGTGTATATATGTGGCAACGCTGCTTTAAATCGACCAGCAAAATAATGCGTCGGTTAGCTAAACGAAAAATTGACCTTATTTTTCGCTCAGTTAAATTTTTGTTGTTATAAAAAATTTTATTTAATTGATTTTTTTCAGCTGAGTTAATTTTATTTATTTAATTTTTTTTTATGTTTTCCTTGTAAAGTTAATTTTTTTTTTTATAAATTTTGTTTGATTTTAAATTTTCCCTTTTCTTCTTTTAAAAAACTTGTTTGATTAATTTTACCCGTTTAATTAAATTTTTCCTTGCTAAATGTTCGTTAATCAAATTTGTTCATTTATTTCGACCGATTTCTAATATACTTGTTCCACTGTTTCATTTGCACTTTTCAATTGTTTTCGTCTCAACGTTTACTGTTCGCAGAGACGCCCAAAACTAATCACATTGACCCACTTTCTGCTCCGTTAAGCAATCGGCGTTCACATCTTCACCGTCACTTTCGTTCACTTGCAGGTGTTCAACTCTCGTTCACTAAATCGGCTCGCCCGTTTCAACCGTCAAAATCTTTGTGTCGCGACAATTGTACAAGGAATTTATTTTTTTTGCTGATCGCTGTTTCACCGACGCGCGATCGAACAGAGCTACTCAGGGTATATTTTCGGCGAATACATGCAGCCGCAAGCCGGCGCAAGAAATAGACAAACCCGTTTCGTATTGTTTCTATATGTATGTATGCCCAACTTAAACCACCAAAGTTAAGAAACTCGAAGGAGAGAGGGGAATTTCAACTTAAGCCTTTTCTTTTATTCTTTCACCTTTTCACTGTTCTTGCTTTCTTAGAGGTATAATTACAATTATAATGCGAAACAAATCGCGTATATAAACTTCACTGCGTTTATTCCACCGACTATAAGTTACTCCTGTTCTTTCCTGTTTTTTTCTTTAACTTAAACTTAACCTCTTGCGTTGACCGTCGCGCATCTATCTCTTTCGATTCTCGAACACTCCGTCGTCACATCTTACTCATTAATTCCCGATCGCTACTCTCTTGGTCGCTTCATTGCGCCTTTTCTCTTGTTATCTTATGTTAATCTTAAGCCTTAGTATTATATGTATTATATGTAGTTGTGTAATGTAAATTAAGAAATGTAAACTCCGATAAATACTAACTTTGAATATGAGTATCGAGTATGAGTATGAAATGTAAGTTCAACATCTTAATATCTAATAATGTACTAACGTATAATTATCCGTTATGATGAATATGAGTATCGATATAAACTAAATCAAATGTGAGTTCAACGTCTTAATATTTAATAATGTAATAACGTATAATATTGCTTGATGTTGACTTATTTATATAAATTCCAACATTATCTGATTCTAAATGTGGTGGAGGCCAGTGGTGGGCCTACTTCACCCCCCTCCTCATTCACCGTTGCGGTGTTGGGTCATGGCATACTGCGTAACCCCACTGCTACTGTGAAGCGGTCCCGACGTCTGCGTCTCCCTCTCTGACGCAGTATCTCTTGCATTGTTGTCACCGCTTCTTGCGTCAGGATGGTGCTATCTGGGTGGCACGTCCACGTGTTTGTGAATTTTGTACCCACCCAAAAGTATCGAGCCTGCTTAGACCGGGGGTTGGCTGGAGGGTTCATCCATTCCCTCCGTCTCAGGTTGTAGTTTCTCCCTTGATACCTTGAGGCTCGTTTCTGCGCTATCTTGAAAACTTCTTTCAAGCGATTTGCCTTCTCTTCCGGCGTTTGCGATGCGCTTCCCGTACCCGGCGTCTTTTCGTCATATAACGTTGCTGGCAGGCGCGGTTCTATTCCTTGCATCAGGAACGCTGGTGAGAATCCTGTTGAGTCTGCGATGCTAGAGTTGACTTACAACGAAATTTCGGGTATTAGTTCGTCCCACGAACTTTGATTACCAGAGATAAGCTACGGTATCATAGTCTTCACCGTTCGGTTGGTTCTCTCGGTTGGGTTTTCCTGGGGGCAATATGGGGCTGTGTGCTCCATTTCCACACCTCAAAAATGTTTTAAAAATTCAGCTTGTGAATTGCACCCCGTTGTCACATACGAATTTCTTTGGTGCCCCCAAGCGGCACAAAACTCGTTCGCGAAAAGCCTTTTGGAGCGTGGTTGCCGACGCTCGTCTCAAGGCAACCAGTTCCACCCATTTCGTGAAAGCGTCATGGAACACTAACCATATTGTGTTACCATGGTTTGAGCGTGGCAGGGGGCCTACAAAGCCCGCGCACAGGATCGCCATCGGCTCCGCCACCTGGTGGGTTAGCATGTGTCCGGCTGGCTTCCTCTGCTCTGTCTTGAACAATTGGCATTTTTCGCAACATTTAACACACCTGGCTGCATCCCGAAACATACCCGGCCAGTAATAGCGTTGTGATAGCCTCATGATCGTCGGATCCATTGGTGACCTGCCGTCGGTGCATCGTGGCATTTCTGTAACACGCGCTTCATTTGCTCTGCATCGGGATATAATCCTCGTCATCCGCGCGGTGTCCTAGGTTCCTGTATAACTGGCCATTTTCTTCCACCTAGTCAGCATACTTTGTCGGATGTGTAGCTATCTTATCCTTCATCGCTTGAACCCACTTTCCCGGTGCTTGCTTAATTACGGTTTGTTGGAGCTGTTCTATCGGGTCGCGCGACAGAGCATCAGCCACTACGTTGAGTTTGCCTCTCCAGTACTTGACGTCGAATTGATACTGTTGGAGTTCCAAAGCCCACCGTGAGACTCTTCCTGTCGGGCTCTCTATGGAGTATAACCACTTTAACGCCATATGATCCGTGATCACCTCAAATCGGTAGACTTCCAGGTAACATTTTAATTTCTGGATTTACCACATTTTCGCTAGGTATTCCTTTTCTGCGGCTGAATAATTCTCCTCTGCCTTCGATAGCTTCCAACTCGCGTTTGCCACTACTCGCTCTTTCTGGTCGACGATTTTGTCAGCACTGCTCTGAGGCCTTAGTCAGTCGCGTCTGTCTGCAGTGTGAACTTTCCCCCGAAATCCGGACATGCCAAGACAGGGGCGGTTGTCAAGCAGAGTTTGAGATTTACTAGCGCCGCTTGCTGTTCCTCGTTCCACGACCACTTTCGGGCTTCTTCAACAAGACCGTCACAGGCTGCACCATTGTCGCAAAATTTCGCACAAATCGCCGGTACCATGATGCCATCCCTAGACATCGTCTGAGTTCCTTTAAATTCATCGGTGCTTTTAAGTTTGGAATGGCTTCTACTTTTGACGGTTCTGTTTGAATACCCTCGTCGCTCACCAGGTGTCCTAGGTAAACCAGTTTCCTTTGAAAGAACGAGCATTTTTGCCGGTTCAGCTTCAGATTGGCTGCCTTCAGCCGCCGAAAGACTTCTTTGAGGTTTCCAGGTGCTGATCTTTTGTCTTGCTGGTTCCATCTCCGGACCAATAACCGTGTCCAACGCCCTCTGGAAGGTCGCACCTGCGGAATGTAATCCAAATGGCATGACTTTCCACTGGAACAATCAGCGTCCGGGTACCGTGAACGCGGTGTATTCCTGACTGTCCACCTTCATGGGGATTTGCCGATACTCTTGATTCAAGTCCAGCTTCAAAATGTAACGAGCGTTTCTTAGTCTCTCTAAGATATGATTGATCCGGGGCACCAGATATGCTTTGTGTATGGAGTGACGGCTCTATGGGTCCTGCCTATATCAGCTCGTTTACCTGCTGGTCGATCACGCGATGCATAGCTGGGTTTTTAGGATAATACCTTTGTTTAATAGGTTTGTCATCCTCGAAAAGTGCCAATTCTGCCTAAAGAAATTCTTGTGACGCCGAATCCAAGTCCGTGGGCCACTCCAGTTTCTCCTCAGCGTCGCCTTCCGACCCTGGGTGTGGTGCGCTGTTCTTTTCCGGAGGTGCCTCAACTCCAGTACTCCCCAACTCAACCACCGATGGCTCCTCGACGACTGGTACTGCACCTCGGCCTACCCTTCGCCTGGTTAGCGTGGCGTCTACCTTGCGGGGTGCCCTCAGGAAGGTCCTCTACTCCGAGCCTCCTGTACTGCGTGTCTCGTTGTCCCTTCCCTCGTAGGCTCTGCATCGGTTCCGTTATCACCCTCGATCGGCGATTCAGCACTCTGTAAAATTAATGTCGCCTCCCCACACTGCAAAGTCGTCCCCATTATTCATAGGAAATCCATCCCCAGGATTAGACTATCTATCATGGCTGATATTACAAGCAGTTCCATTATTACTTCTTTGTTGACGAGCCCCACCTTCGTCCGCAACAATGTATCTATGGTTACCATTGAACCGTCTGAAAATCGTGTATTTGCGGTCCCCACCCCTTTCATCTCAATCTCCTTGAAAAATCTCTCAATCACGAAGCTCCTAGTAGCCCCGGTGTCAACCGTCACCTTCGCCAGTCGGTCCCCGACCTTCACATTGGCCATCGACCTTGAAAGATTTATCTAACTCCGGGACTGACTCGTGCTGGCGCCCATCCGATCCTGCTCCGGATGACGCAGCTGCCCGTTTCCCGCTCTATTTCTACAACATTCCCCGCTACTCACACCTCGATTACCACACTGCCTGCAGAAAAGCACTTTGGGGTTCGGACATTCTCTGGCGAAGTGTCCCTCCTGCGAACAATTGTAACATACACGCGCTCTACTTTGCTCGTGCCCCATCATGTTGTTCGAAATCACATCTTGCCAGCCAATTTGAGAACTGTTTGATTCGTTTCGCGCCACCCTGCTTCCCAGCGGCTCTGATTTGGAACATTTTCGAATTCCGCGGCCATTTGAGTCATTTGGGCTAGCGTCTGGTAGTCTTTCTAACGGATTTACAACCTGTAGTCTGGCGCTAGATCCAGATAAATCCTAATGAATTCCTGATCGGGACTATATCCGGCATGATGCATCAGTTTCTTTAAATCTGTCAAATAATCTCTATAAGCCTCGCCGGCTCGTTGCCGTCGGGTCCTGATGCGGTGGGGAGGTAAAAAAATCTAGGAACTCTTTCTTGAAGACTCCCTATGTCACGTCGTTAGCCCAATCGTTGAGAACCAGCTCGCCACCGAGTCTGTCTAGGCCTCGCTCATTGCCCTGGGAATACGGTCTAGCTCTACTTCGTATGTCATCACGCCATGCCATCAAACGGAATCCCCATTTCCTACTTTTTTCGGGGACGACCACGAAATGTTTGTTATTTTCAGCTCCCCGGTAAGCAGCGGACATATCAGGTTTGTAGTTCCTCTGTCCCTCCTGGATACTACCGGATGGCGTCCCAATCTACCGCCTTACTGGCGAATGCTGCGCTTGCTCGAGTGGTGTAAACTCCCCTTTCGATGACCCAGACAAACTCAGTAAGTCTAAATCGGATTTTTGCCGCTGTCGCATACCTATAATGAGACGGAATTCTAGTTCCTCTTTCCGGCAATTGTAGACCCATCGTCCACCTACGCCTGGGTTGCTGCGGTCCTCCGGTGATGGAATTTGGGGCTTACTCATCGCTGGCTTAAGTTCGGTTGTGCTCTGATCCTCTGATAATGCCGTCAATACTTTTTCTTTTTATTTGGTATTAATGAAAACTGTTAATTATTTTCCTTTGTTAAAACTATTATTAACTTTATTATTTTAACTCAATTTTTTATAATTTAAAAAACTTTTAATTCAATTTTAATTTTATTAAACAAAACCCTTTTAATTAAATTTTACATTATTAAAAATAAAACCTTTAATTCGATTTCACATTATTTAAAACAAAAAATTCCCTTTTAATTAAATTTTTCCTTGCTAAATGTTCGTTTAATCAAATTTGTTCATTTATTTCGACCGATTTTCTAATATACTTGTTCCACTGTTTCATTTGCACTTTTCAATTGTTTTCGTCTCAACGTTTTACTGTTCGCAGAGACGCCCAAAACTAATCACATTGACCCACTTTCTGCTCCGTTAAGCAATCGGCGTTCACATCTTCACCGTCACTTTCGTTCACTTGCAGGTGTTCAACTCTCGTTCACTAAATCGGCTCGCCCGTTTCAACCGTCAAAATCTTTGTGTCGCGACAATTGTACAAGGAATTTATTTTTTTTGCTGATCGCTGTTTCACCGACGCGCGATCGAACAGAGCTACTCAGGGTATATTTTCGGCGAATACATGCAGCCGCAAGCCGGCGCAAGAAATAGACAAACCCGTTTCGTATTGTTTCTATATGTATGTATGCCCAACTTAAACCACCAAAGTTAAGAAACTCGAAGGAGAGAGGGGAATTTCAACTTAAGCCTTTTCTTTTATTCTTTCACCTTTTCACTGTTCTTGCTTTCTTAGAGGTATAATTACAATTATAATGCGAAACAAATCGCGTATATAAACTTCACTGCGTTTATTCCACCGACTATAAGTTACTCCTGTTCTTTCCTGTTTTTTTCTTTAACTTAAACTTAACCTCTTGCGTTGACCGTCGCGCATCTATCTCTTTCGATTCTCGAACACTCCGTCGTCACATCTTTACTCATTTAATTCCCGATCGCTACTCTCTTGGTCGCTTCATTGCGCCTTTTCTCTTGTTATCTTATGTTAATCTTAAGCCTTAGTATTATATGTATTATATGTAGTTGTGTAATGTAAATTAAGAAATGTAAACTCCGATAAATACTAACTTTGAATATGAGTATCGAGTATGAGTATGAAATGTAAGTTCAACATCTTAATATCTAATAATGTACTAACGTATAATTATCCGTTATGATGAATATGAGTATCGATATAAACTAAATCAAATGTGAGTTCAACGTCTTAATATTTAATAATGTAATAACGTATAATATTGCTTGATGTTGACTTATTTATATAAATTCCAACATTATCTGATTCTAAATGTGGTGGAGGCCAGTGGTGGGCCTACTTCACCCCCCTCCTCATTCACCGTTGCGGTGTTGGGTCATGGCATACTGCGTAACCCCCACTGCTACTGTGAAGCGGTCCCGACGTCTGCGTCTCCCTCTCTGACGCAGTACCTCTTGCATTGTTGTCACCGCTTCTTGCGTCAGGATGGTGCTATCTGGGTGGCACGTCCACGTGTTTGTGAATTTTGTACCCACCCAAAAGTATCGAGCCTGCTTAGACCGGGGGTTGGCTGGAGGGTTCATCCATTCCCTCCGTCTCAGGTTGTAGTTTCTCCCTTGATACCTTGAGGCTCGTTTCTGCGCTATCTTGAAAACTTCTTTCAAGCGATTTGCCTTCTCTTCCGGCGTTTGCGATGCGCTTCCCGTACCCGGCGTCTTTTCGTCATATAACGTTGCTGGCAGGCGCGGTTCTATTCCTTGCATCAGGAACGCTGGTGAGAATCCTGTTGAGTCTGCGATGCTAGAGTTGACTTACAACGAAATTTCGGGTATTAGTTCGTCCCACGAACTTTGATTACCAGAGATAAGCTGCGGTATCATAGTCTTCACCGTTCGGTTGGTTCTCTCGGTTGGGTTTTCCTGGGGGCAATATGGGGCTGTGTGCTCCATTTCCACACCTCAAAAATGTTTTAAAAATTCAGCTTGTGAATTGCACCCCGTTGTCACATACGAATTTCTTTGGTGCCCCCAAGCGGCACAAAACTCGTTCGCGAAAAGCCTTTTGGAGCGTGGTTGCCGACGCTCGTCTCAAGGCAACCAGTTCCACCCATTTCGTGAAAGCGTCATGGAACACTAACCATATTGTGTTACCATGGTTTGAGCGTGGCAGGGGGCCTACAAAGCCCGCGCACAGGATCGCCATCGGCTCCGCCACCTGGTGGGTTAGCATGTGTCCGGCTGGCTTCCTCTGCTCTGTCTTGAACAATTGGCATTTTTCGCAACATTTAACACACCTGGCTGCATCCCGAAACATACCCGGCCAGTAATAGCGTTGTGATAGCCTCATGATCGTCTTGCGGATCCATTGGTGACCTGCCGTCGGTGCATCGTGGCATTTCTGTAACACGCGCTTCATTTGCTCTGCATCGGGATATAATCCTCGTCATCCGCGCGGTGTTCTAGGTTCCTGTATAACTGGCCATTTTCTTCCACCTAGTCAGCATACTTTGTCGGATGTGTAGCTATCTTATCCTTCATCGCTTGAACCCACTTTCCCGGTGCTTGCTTAATTACGGTTTGTTGGAGCTGTTCTATCGGGTCGCGCGACAGAGCATCAGCCACTACGTTGAGTTTGCCTCTCCAGTACTTGACGTCGAATTGATACTGTTGGAGTTCCAAAGCCCACCGTGAGACTCTTCCTGTCGGGCTCTCTATGGAGTATAACCACTTTAACGCCATATGATCCGTGATCACCTCAAATCGGTAGACTTCCAGGTAACATTTTAATTTCTGGATTTACCACATTTTCGCTAGGTATTCCTTTTCTGCGGCTGAATAATTCTCCTCTGCCTTCGATAGCTTCCAACTCGCGTTTGCCACTACTCGCTCTTTCTGGTCGACGATTTTGTCAGCACTGCTCTGAGGCCTTAGTCAGTCGCGTCTGTCTGCAGTGTGAACTTTCCCCCGAAATCCGGACATGCCAAGACAGGGGCGGTTGTCAAGCAGAGTTTGAGATTTACTAGCGCCGCTTGCTGTTCCTCGTTCCACGACCACTTTCGGGCTTTCTTCAACAAGACCGTCACAGGCTGCACCATTGTCGCAAAATTTCGCACAAATCGCCGGTACCATGATGCCATCCCTAGACATCGTCTGAGTTCCTTTAAATTCATCGGTGCTTTTAAGTTTGGAATGGCTTCTACTTTTGACGGTTCTGTTTGAATACCCTCGTCGCTCACCAGGTGTCCTAGGTAAACCAGTTTCCTTTGAAAGAACGAGCATTTTTGCCGGTTCAGCTTCAGATTGGCTGCCTTCAGCCGCCGAAAGACTTCTTTGAGGTTTTCCAGGTGCTGATCTTTTGTCTTGCTGGTTCCATCTCCGGACCAATAACCGTGTCCAACGCCCTCTGGAAGGTCGCACCTGCGGAATGTAATCCAAATGGCATGACTTTCCACTGGAACAATCAGCGTCCGGGTACCGTGAACGCGGTGTATTCCTGACTGTCCACCTTCATGGGGATTTGCCAATACTCTTGATTCAAGTCCAGCTTCAAAATGTAACGAGCGTTTCTTAGTCTCTCCAAGATATGATTGATCCGGGGCACCAGATATGCTTTGTGTATGGAGTGACGGCTCTATGGGTCCTGCCTATATCAGCTCGTTTACCTGCTGGTCGATCACGCGATGCATAGCTGGGTTTTTAGGATAATACCTTTGTTTAATAGGTTTGTCATCCTCGAAAAGTGCCAATTCTGCCTAAAGAAATTCTTGTGACGCCGAATCCAAGTCCGTGGGCCACTCCAGTTTCTCCTCAGCGTCGCCTTCCGACCCTGGGTGTGGTGCGCTGTTCTTTTCCGGAGGTGCCTCAACTCCAGTACTCCCCAACTCAACCACCGATGGCTCCTCGACGACTGGTACTGCACCTCGGCCTACCCTTCGCCTGGTTAGCGTGGCGTCTACCTTGCGGGGTGCCCTCAGGAAGGTCCTCTACTCTGAGCCTCCTGTACTGCGTGTCTCGTTGTCCCTTCCCTCGTAGGCTCTGCATCGGTTCCGTTATCACCCTCGATCGGCGATTCAGCACTCTGTAAAATTAATGTCGCCTCCCCACACTGCAAAGTCGTCCCCATTATTCATAGGAAATCCATCCCCAGGATTAGACTATCTATCATGGCTGATATTACAAGCAGTTCCATTATTACTTCTTTGTTGACGAGCCCCACCTTCGTCCGCAACAATGTATCTATGGTTACCATTGAACCGTCTGATAATCGTGTATTTGCGGTCCCCACCCCTTTCATCTCAATCTCCCTGAAAAATCTCACAATCACGAAGCTCCTAGTAGCCCCGGTGTCAACCGTCACCTTCGCCAGTCGGTCCCCGACCTTCACATTGGCCATCGACCTTGAAGATTTATCTAAGTCCGGGACTGACTCGTGCTGGCGCCCATCCGATCCTGCTCCGGATGACGCAGCTGCCCGTTTCCCGCTCTATTTCTACAACATTCCCCGCTACTCACACCTCGATTACCACACTGCCTGCAGAAAAGCACTTTGGGGTTCGGACATTCTCTGGCGAAGTGTCCCTCCTGCGAACAATTGTAACATTCACGCGCTCTACTTTGCTCGTGCCCCATCATGTTGTTCGAAATCACATCTTGCCCGCCAATTGAGAACTGTTTGATTCGTTTCGCGCCACCCTGCTTCCCAGCGGCTCTGATTTGGAACATTTTCGAATCCGCGGCCATTTGAGTCATTTGGGCTAGCGTCTGGTAGTCTTTCTAACGGATTTACAACCTGTAGTCTGGCGCTAGATTCAGATAAATCCTAATGAATTCCTGATCGGGACTATATCCGGCATGATGCATCAGTTTCTTTAAATCTGTCAAATAATCTCTATAAGCCTCGCCGGCTCGTTGCCGTCGGGTCCTGATGCGGTGGGGAGGTAAAAAATCTAGGAACTCTTTCTTGAAGACTCCCTATGTCACGTCGTTTAGCCCAATCGTTGAGAACCAGCTCGCCACCGAGTCTGTCTAGGCCTCGCTCATTGCCCTGGGAATACGGTCTAGCTCTACTTCGTATGTCATCACGCCATGCCATCAAACGGAATCCCCATTTCCTACTTTTTTCGGGGACGACCACGAAATGTTTGTTATTTTCAGCTCCCCGGTAAGCAGCGGACATATCAGGTTTGTAGTTCCTCTGTCCCTCCTGGATACTACCGGATGGCGTCCCAATCTACCGCCTTACTGGCGAATGCTGCGCTTGCTCGAGTGGTGTAAACTCCCCTTTCGATGACCCAGACAAACTCAGTAAGTCTAAATCGGATTTTTGCCGCTGTCGCATACCTATAATGAGACGGAATTCTAGTTCCTCTTTCCGGCAATTGTAGACCCATCGTCCACCTACGCCTGGGTTGCTGCGGTCCTCCGGTGATGGAATTTGGGGCTTACTCATCGCTGGCTTAAGTTCGGTTGTGCTCTGATCCTCTGATAATGCCGTCAATACTTTTTCTTTTTATTTGGTATTAATGAAAACTGTTAATTATTTTCCTTTGTTAAAACTATTATTAACTTTATTATTTTAACTCAATTTTTTATAATTTAAAAAACTTTTAATTCAATTTTAATTTTATTAAACAAAACCCTTTTAATTAAATTTTACATTATTAAAAATAAAACCTTTAATTCGATTTCACATTATTTAAAACAAAAAATTCCCTTTTAATTCAATTTTATTTTATTAAAAATTTTTTTTATTATTTTAATTTAATATTTTATTTAGGCCCAATTTCTCAATATCCGGCTAGTCTTATTCTAGTCTTATTCTAAGTTTAGTCGAATTTGAGTTTCTCAATCTTCGGTTAGGAGTATATGAGAAACAAACTAACCGGAAGGCTGGTTCTCGGTTAAAATTTATAGCGCTTTGAAGTCATGATATATCGCTAAGAATCATTGATAAGGCAAACAGCTGTCCCTTGAATTGTATATTTATTTTGTTATTAAAGCAAAATGGCATTTATATCCATGCAATTTTCCAATTTGCGCACTTCAACAGTTGCAGTACGCAGTACGCTCTCCTCCCTTTCTTTTTTTCGCCTCTCACGTTTTCGTCCCGGTAAAAATCCTGTTGTAGCTTAATCAACATTCCCTTCTCTTCCTCCAGCGTTTTCTTTGTCCGCAAACAGTTAGCTTCGCCAGCTTCTTTTCTTTGAGATTTGCTAGTTTCCAGAACGCAAATGATGCAGTGGCAGAAACTTGTACCATCGCACAGATTTTTCTGCGTTATTGCTGGCTATTCCGCCGCCAGTGCTATAAGTTTCCCGCTTGTGGTCCGTGTATTCTTTGCGTGATTTTTTTTTTTTAATTTTCATATTTATCCTTCAAGACTTTCCACGAACGACTAACACCAGTTTTCGCAGTGAACTGAGCAGCAAGTTTCTGCCAGGCTTCGTCCTTCTGCTTCCACGTAACGGCGTCGCTTTTCTTGCACTCTTAAATATGCTGATTCGACTCCATTAGTTCCACCAACAAGTGCTCCTCAGAAAGCGAAAAGTTTTTCCCACGGAACCGATTGCAATCAGGCGTGTTCATTTTAATTTTATATTTTATATATTTAAAATATGCAAAATTTGCCAGTTACCAACCAAAACAATAACAAAAAACAGCTGAGCCGCTCGCTATATATGGCAACGCTGTGTATATATGTGGCAACGCTGCTTTAAATCGACCAGCAAAATAATGCGTCGGTTAGCTAAACGAAAATTGACCTTATTTTTCGCTCAGTTAAATTTTTGTTGTTATAAAAAATTTTATTTAATTGATTTTTTTCAGCTGAGTTAATTTTTATTTATTAAATTTTTTTTTCATGTTTTCCTTGTAAAGTTAATTTTTTTTTTTTATAAATTTTTGTTTGATTTTAAATTTTCCCCTTTTCTTCTTTTAAAAAACTTGTTTGATTAATTTTACCCGTTTAATTAAATTTTTCCTTGCTAAATGTTCGTTTAATCAAATTTGTTCATTTATATCGACCGATTTTCTAATATACTTGTTCCACTGTTTCATTTGCACTTTTCAATTGTTTTCGTCTCAACGTTTTACTGTTCGCAGAGACGCCCAAAACTAATCACATTGACCCACTTTCTGCTCCGCTAAGCAATCGGCGTTCACATCTTCACCGTCACTTTCGTTCACTTGCAGGTGTTCAACTCTCGTTCACTAAATCGGCTCGCCCGTTTCAACCGTCAAAATCTTTGTGTCGCGACAATTGTACAAGGAATTTATTTTTTTTGCTGATCGCTGTTTCACCGACGCGCGATCGAACAGAGCTACTCAGGGTATATTTTCGGCGAATACATGCAGCCGCAAGCCGGCGCAAGAAATAGACAAACCCGTTTCGTATTGTTTCTGTATGTATGTATGCCCAACTTAAACCACCAAAGTTAAGAAACTCGAAGGAGAGAGGGGAATTTCAACTTAAGCCTTTTCTTTAAACTTAACCTCTTGCGTTGACCGTCGCGCATGTATCTCTTTCAATTCTCGAACACTCCGTCGTCACATCTTTACTCATTTAATTCCCGATCGCTACTCACTTGGTCTCTTCATTGCGCCTTTTCTGTTGTTCTGCTATGTTAATCTTAAGCCTTAGTATTATAATATGTTATGTAGTGGTGTAATGTAAATTAAGAAATGTAAACTCCGATAAATACTAACTTTGAATATGAGTATCGAGTATGAGTATGAAATGTAAGTTCAACGTCTTAATATCTTATAACGTAGTAACGTATAATAATGCGTGATGTTAACTAATATATATAAATTCAAACATTATCTTATTCTGGTAGGCCTAGTGCCTCTTTTTTTTGCGGTTTTAAAACTAGAAACGAGTATACCGCAGTCGATTGCGTCCGACTGCAACGTTTCCACTTGTTTGTTATAATGTTCTAAAATATTTAGGGTTTGCAACTCATATTGCTGCTTTTGCAATCCTTCTTTGCAACTATTTTTATACCCTTAACCCATAAAATGGGTACATAAGGGTATAATGGTTTTGTGCATAAGTATGTAACAGGCAGAAGCAAGCATCTCCGACCCCATAAAGTATATATATTCTTGATCAGCATCAACAGCTAAGACGGTATAGTCAGGTCCGTCTGTCCGTCTGTCTGTCCGCATGGATCTCAGAGACTACAAGAGCTAGAGACTTCAGATTTTGTATATAAGTTCTCCTATACCATGAGCAGAACAAGTTTGCTTCAAATTATCGATAACTATTCTGGTTTCCGATATACACATAATATCGATAACAAAAAATATCGAATTTGGAAAATCTAAAAACGAGGGTTGAAGTAATAGGTAATGATAGAACTTTTCTGAAAATTTCGTCTAAATCGGTTAAGAAACACCGGATATATTGAACTTATTCGATTGAAGCTAAGTCAGAATACCAAAGTCTTACATAAATTTAATTTATTTATTGCAACTGGGTTCAGGGTATCTTCTAGTCGGGCTCTGCCGACTAAAGCCTTCTTACTTGTTTAATAATGGATTATATTGTGGTATATCCACTAAATAGCCATCTTCGCCATAAGGAAATAGCAAAGGGTACTGTAAGGCATCGCATGATTGATGCACCTCACTTATACGATTTTATTTATTATTCTGGCTTTTAATAATAATACCGCGCTTTTCAAATTGCTGACCAACAATAACTAAAGACACTTCGCTTGATTGAGGTGCATTGTAAAGCGCTTTGTGAGCACCAGCGTGTATTCGATCAGCATGTATAACCAATTTATAGTCTTTTGTACTTGTTGGTGTGACGAGTCACATTTGTAGGTATAAATATAAGTTAAGTTGAGTGGTAAATGGTAGGCATAAGAATACATAGCCCTAGAAGGGCCCATAGGCATGTTTAGTTTGTACATAAAATATAGCCCTAGTTGACCACGGTAAACGCAATAGTGGCATTTATGACAGGGCATTAGATCAGTGGTGGGCACACACAAATATTGTCACAGTTTTCAGACGCATACAAGCACAATTTGCGTGCGCTGCAGAGAAAAAACGAAGTGTGATGAGTACAGTGCACGCTGCAAGTTAACGGTTACTCATTGTGCTTATTATTTCTTAATAAATAATGCCATCTTGAAAAATATTTAACATTTCGAAAAACAATGTTATTGCAAATCAAGCATTTTGCTCTGCAATCTTTATTTTCTATGAAAAAAAATTCATTCTCCCATTCGGGCATAAACATTTGGAGCGCACTGTAAAAAATTAGTTTTCTTGGTAATGCGCTGCGTGGTGCCTGCCTGTCAATAGTTCGCCTTCAACTAAAAGTACAATGTTAAGTTTAATGCTTGCTTCGGCACGACAACCGACGACGAACGAACAATCGTGTTCTAAAAATAGTTTTCAATGCTTATAGCTTACGTGTGATTTCGTGCAGTCAGCAGCGAAAAACCCAACTCACACGCTGCCTCGTGTGAGTTAGAAATAATATGGACGTCGACGTCTGCCCATCACTGCATTAGATTAACAGGGACGTCGAGAAAAACGACGGCGAGACGCCGGCAGCGCAATCGTCAGCAGAGGCCTTTTTGGAGGAAGGAAGGAGACAAACAGACAAAAGAACGCCGACAGCGAAGCTACTTACAGCGACAGAATGGCACGAGCCGCGAGACGCCGGCAGCGCGATCGGCAGCGGAAGCCGAACGGCGCGAGCCACGCCATGGTTGAATTATACCAAGGCGTATTTAACAAGGTGGCAGCGACGTCAACGTCGCCCTCTTTGCTGTTGCCTTACGGTTTCTCGAACGTTGCGAGCGAGGCACGACAACGGACGAATTTTAGCTGCTTTGTGATTTTATGCATATGTGTGTGTGCTCTCACTTTTCGTAAGGCAACGCGACGTCGACGCTGCTGCCACCTTGTTAAATACGCCTTGAATTATACATGGTTAGGTCGAGAGAGAGAGCTCGCTCAATTTTTAGGAGCCTGTTGTTTGTCGCTAAGCAGCTGTCAACGTGGTAAGTTGTGAGTGCGGACGAATTTTTCGTGCAATTTTTAGGTTATGTTACTTTTGCGCAATAATACTGACGTTGCATCTGATGACGTTCCTTCGCTGGACTTGGAGTATAATGAATTGCCAAGCGCAGATGTAGCACCTACAAATTTGTCCACAGAATCTGAGGAACTGTCAGACCTTGACACTTCTCAATTTGAAGAGATCGAAGAATTGGCTGAAGATGCACTTGAGTATGTGGCTGGCTACATTATAAAACAAGTAAGAAGGCTCTAGTCGGGAGAGCCCGACTAGAAGATACCCTGAACCCAGATGCAATAAATATATTTAATTTATATAAGACTTTGGTATACTGGCTTAGCTTCCATCGATTAAGTTCAATATCTCCGGTGTTTCTCAACCGATTTGGACGAAATTTTCAGAAAAGTTCTATCATTATCCATTACTTCAACCGCTGTCGCATACCTATAATGAGACGGAATTCTAGTTCCTCTTTCCGGCAATTGTAGACCCATCGTCCACCTACGCCTGGGTTGCTGCGGTCCTCCGGTGATGGAATTTGGGGCTTACTCATCGCTGGCTTAAGTCCGGTTGTGCTCTGATCCTCTGATAATGCCGTCAATACTTTTTCTTTTTATTTGGTATTAATGAAAACTGTTAATTATTTTCCTTTGTTAAAACTATTATTAACTTTATTATTTTAACTCAATTTTTTATAATTTAAAAAACTTTTAATTCAATTTTAATTTTATTAAACAAAACCCTTTTAATTAAATTTTACATTATTAAAAATAAAACCTTTAATTCGATTTCACATTATTTAAAACAAAAAATTCCCTTTTAATTCAATTTTATTTTATTAAAATTTTTTTTATTATTTTAATTTAATATTTTATTTAGGCCCAATTTCTCAATATCCGGTTAGTCTTATTCTAGTCTTATTCTAAGTTTAGTCGAATTTGAGTTTCTCAATCTTCGGTTAGGAGTATATGAGAAACAAACTAACCGGAAGGCTGGTTCTCGGTTAAAATTTATAGCGCTTTGAAGTCATGATATATCGCTAAGAATCATTGATAAGGCAAACAGCTGTCCCTTGAATTGTATATTTATTTTGTTATTAAAGCAAAATGGCATTTATATCCATGCAATTTTCCAATTTGCGCACTTCAACAGTTGCAGTACGCAGTACGCTCTGCTCCCTTTCTTTTTTTCGCCTCTCACGTTTTCGTCCCGGTAAAAATCCTGTTGTAGCTTAATCAACATTCCCTTCTCTTCCTCCAGCGTTTTCTTTTGTCCGCAAACAGTTAGCTTCGCCGGCTTCTTTTCTTTGAGATTTGCTGGTTTCCAGAACGCAAATGATGCAGTGGCAGAAACTTGTACCATCGCACAGATTTTTTGAGACACCGACGAAACTGCGTTATTGCTGGCTATTCCGCCGCCAGTGCTATAAGTTTCCCGCTTGTGGTCCGTGTATTCTTTGCGTGATTTTTTTTTTTTAATTTTCATATTTATCCTTCAAGACTTTCCACGAACGACTAACACCAGTTTGCGCAGTGAACTGAGCAGCAAGTTTCTGCCAGGCTTCGTCCTTCTGCTTCCACGTAACGGCGTCGCTTTTCTTGCACTCTTAAATATGCTGATTCGACTCCATTAGTTCCACCAACAAGTGCTCCTCAGAAAGCGAAAAGTTTTTCCCACGGAACCGATTGCAATCAGGCGTGTTCATTTTAATTTTATATTTTATATATTTAAAATATGCAAAATTTGCCAGTTACCAACCAAAACAATAACAAAAAACAGCTGAGCCGCTCGCTATATATGGCAACGCTGTGTATATATGTGGCAACGCTGCTTTAAATCGACCAGCAAAATAATGCGTCGGTTAGCTAAACGAAAAATTGACCTTATTTTTCGCTCAGTTAAATTTTTGTTGTTATAAAAAATTTTATTTAATTGATTTTTTTCAGCTGAGTTAATTTTTATTTATTTAATTTTTTTTTTATGTTTTCCTTGTAAAGTTAATTTTTTTTTTTATAAATTTTTGTTTGATTTTAAATTTTCCCCTTTTCTTCTTTTAAAAAACTTGTTTGATTAATTTTACCCGTTTAATTAAATTTTTCCTTGCTAAATGTTCGTTTAATCAAATTTGTTCATTTATTTCGACCGATTTTCTAATATACTTGTTCCACTGTTTCATTTGCACTTTTCAATTGTTTTCGTCTCAACGTTTTACTGTTCGCAGACACGCCCAAAACTAATCACATTGACCCACTTTCTGCTCCGTTCGGCGTTCACATCTTCACCGTCACTTTCGTTCACTTGCAGGTGTTCAACTCTCGTTCACTAAATCGGCTCGCCCGTTTCAACCGTCAAAATCTTTGTGTCGCGACAATTTTACAAGGAATTAATTTTTTTTGCTGATCGCTGTTTCCCTTAACCCATAAAATGGGTAAATAAGGGTATAATGGTTTTGTGCATAAGTATGTAACAGGCAGAAGCAAGCATCTCCGACCCCATAAAGTGTATATATTCTTGATCAGCATCAACAGCTGAGACGGTATAGCCATGTCCGTCTGTCCGTCTGTCTGTCCGCATGGATCTTAGAGACTACAAGAGCTAGAGACTTCAGATTTTGTATATAAGTTCTCCTATACCATGAGCAGAACAAGTTTGCTTCAAATTATCGATAACTATTCTGGTTTCCGATATACACATAATATCGATAACAAAAAATATCGAATTTGGAAAATCTAAAAACGAGGGTTGAAGTAATGGGTAATGATAGAACTTTTCTGAAAATTTCGTCTAAATCGGTTAAGAAACACCGGATATATTGAACTTATTCGATTGAAGCTAAGTCAGAATACCAAAGTCTTACATAAATTGAATTTATATATTGCAACTGGGTTCAGGGTATCTTCTAGTCGGGCTCTCCCGACTAGAGCCTTCTTACTTGTTTAATAATGGATTATATTGTGGTATATCCACTAAATAGCCATCTTCGCCATAAGGAAATAGCAAAGGGTACTGTAAGGCATCGCATGATTGATGCACCTCACTTATACGATTTTATTTATTATTCTGGCTTTTAATAATAATACCGCGCTTTTCAAATTGCTGACCAACAATAACTAAAGACACTTCGCTTGATTGAGGTGCATTGTAAAGCGCTTTGTGAGCACCAGCGTGTATTCGATCAGCATGTATAACCAATTTATAGTCTTTTGTACTTGTTGGTGTGACGAGTCACATTTGTAGGTATAAATATAAGTAAAGTTGAGTGGTAAATGGTAGGCATAAGAATACATAGCCCTAGAAGGGCCCATAGGCATGTTTAGTTTGTACATAAAATATAGCCCTAGTTGACCACGGTAAACGCAATAGTTTAGATTAACAGGGACGTCGAGAAAAACGACGGCGAGACGCCGGCAGCGCGATCGTCAGCAGAGGCCTTTTTGGAGGAAGGAAGGAGACAAACAGACAAAAGAACGCCGACAGCGAAGCTACTTACAGCGACAGAATGGCACGAGCCGCGAGACGCCGGCAGCGCGATCGGCAGCGGAAGCCGAACGGCGCGAGCCACGCCATGGTTGAATTATACCAAGGCGTATTTAACAAGGTGGCAGCGACGTCAACGTCGCCCTCTTTGCTGTTGCCTTACGGTTTCTCGAACGTTGCGAGCGAGGCACGACAACGGACGAATTTTTAGCTGCTTTGTGATTTTATGCATATGTGTGTGTGCTCTCACTTTTCGTAAGGCAACGCGACGTCGACGCTGCTGCCACCTTGTTAAATACGCCTTGAATTATACATGGTTAGGTCGAGAGAGAGAGCTCGCTCAATTTTTAGGAGCCTGTTGTTAGTCGCTAAGCAGCTGTCAACGTGGTAAGTTGTGAGTGCGGACGAATTTTTCGTGCAATTTTTAGGTTATGTTACTTTTGCGCAATAATACTGACGTTGCATCTGATGACGTTCCTTCGCTGGACTTGGAGTATAATGAATTGCCAAGCGCAGATGTAGCACCTACAAATTTGTCCACAGAATCTGAGGAACTGTCAGACCTTGACACTTCTCAATTTGAAGAGATCGAAGAATTGGCTGAAGATGCACTTGAGTATGTGGCTGGCTACATTATAAAACAAGTAAGAAGGCTCTAGTCGGGAGAGCCCGACTAGAAGATACCCTGAACCCAGTTGCAATAAATATATTTAATTTATATAAGACTTTGGTATACTGGCTTAGCTTCCATCGATTAAGTTCAATATCTCCGGTGTTTCTCAACCGATTTGGACGAAATTTTCAGAAAAGTTCTAACATTATCCATTACTTCAACCCTCATTTTTAGATTTTCCAAATTCGATATTTTTTGTTATCGATATTATGTGTATATCGGAAACCAGAATAGTTATCGATAATTTGAAGCAAACTTGTTCTGCTCATGGTATAGGAGAACTTAAACACAAAATCAGAAGTCTCTAGCTCTTGTAGTCTCTGAGATCCACGCGTTCATACTGACAGACAGACGGACAGACGGGCAGACGGACATACAGACGGACATGGCCATATCGTCTCGGCTGTTGATGCTGATCAAGAATATATATACTTTATAGGGTCGGAGATGCTTCCTTCTGCCTGTTACATACTTTTGCACAAAACCATTATACCCTTATTTACCCATTTTATGGGTTAAGGGTATAAAAACACAATTTACAAAATGATGAAAATTGTGACGCATCATTTACATTTGTTGACCAAGTTTCACGTGGTGGCCTCAAGAAACCATCGAATGAATTTGTAATGCAGCTAATAAAATTGGAACAGTTGTTTATTTATTTTAACAAAAATACATTTTCTGCGAATCAAAATGTTCTATCTGCTTTGGTAAATGCTTCAAACGACATTGTTTTGCTACCTAAAGTAAAACAGTTTTTTTTTTTTAAATAAGAATTCGATATAGAATTAAAAACCTTAATTATAAATTAAAATTACAAAAAGATAAGCAAAGAGTAATGGGCCATCGCAAAATGTTAAAAATATTACGTTAAAATTGTAAAATAAATGCTTTTAATTTAATTTATACATTAGAATTTTCTTTCTTAAAAGTTAAAAATTAACATGCATTGAACGCTTTGAAATTAGAGCCGCGGTTGAAAAATGTAAACAAAATCACACATCGTTCTATCTCTTTTTTGCTCACAAAAACAAGACGATAAAGCAATATCGAGAGAGCAATTATGCAATCTCTCTTGCACTCGCGTGGTCTTATCAACAGGCTCCTTCTGTTGCTCATGACCTGACCAAGGCGTATTTAACAAGGTGGCAGCGACGTCAACGTCGCCCTCTTTGCTGTTGCCTTACGGTTTCTCGAACGTTGCGAGCGAGGCACGACAACGGACGAATTTGTAGCTGCTTTGTGATTTTATGCATATGTGTGTGTGCTCTCACTTTTCGTAATGCAACGCGACGTCGACGCTGCTGCCACCTTGTTAAATACGCCTTAGACTTAACCATGTATAATTCAACCATGAGCCACGCGACAAATAGCAGCGAGAGCAAAAGCGAGGGCACCGGCAGCGTGGGAAGCAGGTCAGCGAACAGAAGGAGACAAAGAGACAATGGCAGTGGTGACGGCAGAATGGCACGAGCCTCTGACGCCAACCGCGCAGCAGCGGCAGCGACAGAAAAAAGTAGAAGGCGACCGTCTTGACGGCGGGCGAGTTAGTTACGCCAGGGCAGGGCTCGTGAAAGGTCGAAAGTGCGCGACAAATCAAAAGTTCAATACCAAGACAAGTTCCAAAGGAAAGAAAACACCAAGGCAGAGTTCACGACCAGAGCAACGACAAACAGCAACCACACACGCGACGCGGAACCATCAAAGTCCAGGGTAAGCGAGCAAACCGCCTTCCCGCTTTCTCTCTCGTCCTTTCCCAAATCTTTCACATAGTTTGGTGCGATTAGGCAGGGCTAATGAAATTTAACACTTCAATGAAAAGAGAATAAATGATTTATAAAGTGCGACAGTGAGTTATTACTGTAGATAATTAGAAAAACTTTCAGCCCCGCGTGTGGCTAACCCACGTTTGTGGGGCTGCCGCCAAACTATACCTTGGCAATACCAAGGCCTAGTTGAGCGGGGGCTCCAGAGCGGCATTTGCCCACTCTTCCTAACTTATGCGGCCTTTTGTTTTCTCACCGGGAGCAGTCAAGTTGGAAGAGAGCAAAGGGTAGTCACGCGGCGGTTTGACTCTTTGGCCAAAAACCAGTACACACCGGATCACCGGTGCAACTTTTTGTTAACATCCCCGCCACACTATTAAATATTTTTCAAGCAAGGCATTATGCTTTTCCCAACCTTACGGTCCCAGTACTTATTACAAATTTCTTTGTAAGGTGGCCCTGAAGAGGCTGAGCTACCCCAGCCTTAGAAAACGCTATCTTACAGGTGGCGCCCGAGCAGGGACCCTGGTGTTTAAATTATGTTTTTATATTTTGTTTTAAATAGATTGTTGGAAAGTTTAACGTTGAAATAGTGTAAAAAGCTAGAGCAAGGAAAAGGGAAGTAGTGAAATCAGGAGTAGTGGTCCTGCAGGGGTTTGTGTAAGTAACAAAAAAAAGGAAGGTCCGACAGGGGTGTTGAAAAAGCGTGGTCGCGAATACACACGCACATGTTTTTATGCAAAGCGCCGTTTGGTTATGTCTGCTGTCGCGTCGCTATGCAGTCGCTGCCGCGTGGGCGCGGCTGTACCAGCGCTGCATAGGCGAGCATTGTAGCACAAGATAAATGCGTAATAAAGTACAGGGTGTGCAATTTAGATTTTTTTTGCGTCGCCGCATAATTATTCTTCCACATCTTAGTACAGTCGGCATAACCAATAATAGTCAAACGAGAGCACAGTTGATAGGCATTTACATGTACCGAGCATGCGAGCAAGGCTGCACACTTAAAAATCATACCTAAGAGATTTAAAATATTATAAATTAAAAGAAAAAAAAGCAAAATAAGGGGTATGATAACCACGTGGGGACAGCAACTTATTTGCGGTTAAGGCGGTACATGTGAGGGGAGAGTAGCTTTTGTAGTTAGCAAAAGCAGAGCAACAGCAGAGAAAAGCAGAGCAACGGTAGTTTAGCGGAGCAACAGCAGAGTAGCAGAGCAAAAGCAGAGAAAGCCGAGCAGTAACAAAGTAGCAGAGCAGAAGCAGAGAAAACCGAGCAGTAACAGGGCGGCAGAGAAGTAGAGTGAGCCGAGCAGCAGAGCCAGGCTTTTTCGCACTTACCACCCGAGAGAGAGAGAGAGAGAGACGGGCGGCGCACCGCTCGTAAGCACCCGTATGCTGCGGGGTACGCTCGAAAACACTATAAAGCTAGCGAGTACGAAACAAAAGGACACAGTCGTCCCAGCGCTCGCAAGCTGATCACGTCGTTTAAAGGCAAGAGGACCAACCAAGCAAGGATACCAACCAAGGCAAGAGGACCAACCAAGCAAGGATACCAATCAAGGCAGCGAGAATGAACACAGCAAGGATACCAACCAAGGTATCAAATAATTCAGCAGAAACACCAAACCAGGCGAGCACACCAACCGTACTACAAGATCAAGCGAGGACTTCAACCGTGATAACACAAGCAAAGACACCAGCCGTTATACCACAGCAGAGGCACCAACCGTTATACAGCTCAGCAAGGACACCAACGAGTGTACGAGGATTGCAGCTAAGACACCGAACATAAGGCAAGGCGCAACCTAGCGAGGACAACCACCAACATACCAAGCCTACCCTAGCCAGGAACTATCATGGTTGGCGTGGCATGGATTCAATACCGACGCAAGGCAGAGCTGGAGGCTTTTGCAGACGAGTTCGGATTTGAACGTGACGGCACAGTGGAGGAGCTACGAGGCCGCATGGCAACATTTGTGAGGCGTGAGGGCCATATAGCTACCACACAGGCTCGGCTAGAGGAACTGGAAGACTTCTTCGGGAAGGCGCGGACTGTTGATACCAATGCAGGTATGCAACCGCGATCTCGAAGTTTGTCTCCAACTACGAGTGGAAACGCAGGCCAGGAGGACAAAGCAACGCCAAGCGTAACCGACATTCTTCATAGCCCGACACTTCGAGACACGGGCAGCGCCGGTATGCAGTACCTCAGCGTACCGGTGCCTGGCCAGCAGCAGCGCATGTCACGTGGTAACGAGAGGGGCAGCAGCACAAACCGATACGACGCTTCTGGGACCATGGACGTGGAACGCATGCAACGCTGGGGAGTGACGTTCGACGGCACTTCTGACCCGTTGCGTTTTATCGAACGACTGAAAGAGCCAGCAGTGTCACACCGCATCGACATCCGCAGCTTGGCACAAGGTGTACCCGAGCTACTAAACGGCACCGCAGAGGATTGGTACAGGACGAGTCATCTGCAAGGCGAAGCGTGGAACGTGTTTCGCAAGGAGTTTTTGGATTTCTTTCTTCCTCCGCGATATTTCCAGCGGTTGGAGGAAGAAATCCGGATGCAGCAGTACAAGCAGTACTTGGTGGACATAAGGCTGATGATGCATCGGGAAGCACAGGAACTGGAGCGAGTCTACGAGAACTTTTACCGCAGTACCAGTTATACGTTCGTCACATGGATTTCCGTAAGTTTAAGCAGCTGACGCAGCTAGTGGTGAACTTTGAAGTTACCAAGGGACGCGGACAGCAACGCCAAGACAGTCACAGTAGGGACAACGAGCGGTCGGCTCGCACAGCAGTTTCCAAGCAAGAGCCAGACAGGGCAAGCCCCAAGCCTACTACACCATGGGCAACGGGTACGACAACAGAGGGAAAGGAACCAGGGACACCTGTGGATAAGCGCATGGCGTGTCGCAACTGCGGGCTGAATGGACACTTCGTCCGAGAATGCCGCGGAACACGCATCCTATTTTGTTGGAGTTGCGGTCGCCGAGGAGTAAGGTCGATCGACTGCTGTCAGACACAGGCGCCAGGAAACGCACAGTGCTCCTCACCAAACCCAGGACAGGCGAGAGGGCAGACGAGCGAGTCTTGGGACTAGCAAGTACCATACGGACGAAGGATGGCAGGCTTGTCGGCGAGACAAGTATCGAGGCTGAGGCGATTACAGCGACGCAGGACACAGGGGCCACGTGGAGCTCCCTCAGCGAACAGAAGGCATGGCTTATCGAGAAAACAGTGATAGCTTTGGCGAAGAGAACCAGGATGGAACTCACGCAGGCAATCCAGGCAAAGGTACGACTCGGGCAGGCACAGACTAGCTTACTGATGTTGGTCTTACCATCGGTGGTCGATGACGTCTTACTAGGTTTGGACTTCTTCAGCGCTATCGAAGCCAAGTTGCAGGTGGGTGGCGTGCTCATCCCATTGAGCATGCCGAGCTCAAATATCACCGGACACCAGCACCAAACTAACGCGAAGCCTCGCTCAGTTCGCAGTAGCAGTAACCAGCGAGAGTTACCTCCGCACACACAAGAGGCAGATGCACACAGACGAGAGACACCGAGGCATACCAAGAGCGACGCCTGCATCTGCGAGGCGGTCACTACACTCACACGAGAGGCAACGAAGGATACCGAGAGCGACGCCTACATCCGCGAGGCGGTCGCTACACACACACGAGAGGCAACGATGAATACACCGGGCGACGCCTGCATCAGCGAGGCGGTCGCTACACTCACGAGAGGCACCGAGGCATACCAAGAGCGACGCCTGCATCCGCGAGGCGGTTGCTACACACATACGAGAGGCACCGAGGCACACCAAGAGCGACGCCTGCATCCGCGAGGCGATCGCTACACACACACGAGGGACAACGAGGAACACATAGGGCGACGCCTGCATCCGCGAGGCGGTCGCTACATACAAACGAGAGGCACCAAGGCATAGCAGGAGCGACGCCTGCATCCGCGAGGCGGTCGCTACCAACATACGAGAGACGACGAGATATACACGAGAGACAAACAAGGAACCGGAGAGGACAAAGCCTAGGAAGGACAACGCTCGCATCCGTGAGGCGGATGTCAAGAAGACAGCAACAGGAACACGGGATCGGACCTGGGAAGACGCGCTTGGCCCTACACACTGGAAAGCCATCCAGCGAAAGGAGGCGACAGTGACACACGGAGTACTAGCCAGAGTAAACGAGACGGATTCGACGAGCAACACGAACTCACTCGTACCAAGCGCAGTCGAGGCAATAGCACCATGGGCAAAGGCCTTTCTCTAGGAGGAACTGGCAAAATTTGACGGAATGACCGGCGTGTCAAACATCGCAGAGCATGTGACCGTTATGCGGGACGATCGCCCGATAAAACAACGATACTACCCACGGAACCCAGCGATGCAAGGAATAATTCATGCGCAGGTCGACGAATTGCTACGGGACGGATGCATCGAACCTTCCAAAAGCCCGCACAGTGCGCCCATTGTGCTGGTGGGTAAGAAGACTGGCGAAACGCGCATGTGCGTGGACTTTCGCCAACTAAATGCACGCTCCATACCAGACGCATATCCGTTACCAAGGATAAATTCTATCTTGGAGAGGCTGCGGAATGCAAAGTACATTAGCACGTTGGATTTGAAGAGCGGGTATTGGCAGATACCTATAGCCAAAGTAAGCCGTGAATGCACGGCATTCACAGTACCAGGACGAGGGCTTTTTCAATGGCGGGTCATGCCATTTGGACTACATTCGGCTCCGGCCACATTCCAGCAAGCCCTAGACAGCGTCATAGGGGTAGATATGGAACCACATGCCTTTGCGTACCTTGACGACATAATCATCATCGGGACAACGTTGGAGGAACACGTCGAGAATCTACGAGAAGTGCTGAGGCGCTTACGACAAGCCAACCTGCGGCTTAATAGAAAGAAGTGCGTCTTAATCAAACGCAGACTGGTGTATCTAGGACATGTCGTCAGCCAGGATGGAATCCACACAGACCCGGAGAAAATCGGTGCGGTAAGGCAGCTAGCAGCACCGACCAATGCACGAGAACTTCACCGATGCCTGGGCCTTGCGTCTTGGTACCGGCTACTTGTCCTGAACTTCGCAGCAGTGGTACAACCAATGTCACAATTACTACATAAAGGCAAGGCATGGATCTGGGAGGCACCGCAGCAACAGGCGTTCACAAAACTCAGCAGCTGTTAGCCGAGGCACCTGTTCTCGCGTGTCCGGACTTTACGAGGAAGTTCTATCTACAGACCGATGCTAGTGACTACGGGCTCGGAGGAGTACTAACACAGCAGAGCGACGACGACGAGAGGGTTATAACATACGTCAGCCGGAGATTACAACGGCCTGAGGTAAATTACTCCACAACTGAGAAAGAATGTTTGGCAATCGTTTGGGCCATTAGGAAGATACGTTGTTACGTGGAAGGATATAGATTCGACGCTGTGACGGATCACTTAGCCCTCAAGTGGCTAAGCACGATCGAGAACCCCACGGGACGAGTGGCGCGCTGGGCGTTGGAGCTCCAACAGTTCCAGTTCGATATCCATTATCGAAAAGGGCGACAGAACGTGGTGGCTGATGCTTGTCGCGGCAGCCCATTGAGACGTTGCAAACAGCAGTAGAGGAGCAGAGCACACGTGAGCAACCCGAGAAATACCCCGATTATACGCTGGAGAATGGACAACTGTATAGAAACCTAGGACAACGACCTCTGGAGGAGGATTTTATACCCTGGAAGCTTTGCGTAGGCAAAGAACAACGGCAACGTGTGTTGCAAGAATGTCACGATCAACCGAGCGCAGGACACTTAGGAATACGCAAGACTACGACAAGGGTGTGTCAACGGTATTACTGGCCAGGGATCTTCAGGGATGTAGCACGCTACGTGAGGAAATGCGAGGTATGTCAAAAGTTTAAGGCACAGCAAGCTAAGCCAGCAGGGAAGATGTTAACGCGACAGGCAACTGCGCCGTTCGCAACCATTTGCGCCGACTTCGTGGGACCGCTGCCAAGGTCTAAGCAAGGAAACACGGTATTATTCGAGTTTTGGATATGTTTCGAATGGTGGAACTGATACCGCTGCGTCGAGCCACATCGGCATACTTGGATAGAGCATTTCGGGATTGGATCCTCAGTCGCTTTGGAGTACCACGCAACTTCATTTGCGTTAACGGGACCCAATTCACCAGTCGGTCGTTCAAGGCGTTTTGTAGGAAGGCAGGAATGACTCTGGAACATACTGCACCCTACAATCCACAACAAAACCCGACGGAGAGGGCAAATCGTACGATCAAAACCATGATCACACAGTACATCGAGGGACCGCATAACACATGGGACACTTTAATACCGGAGATCTCGCTGGCAATCAACAGTAGTGTGTCTGAAACTACAGGATTTAGTCCGGCATTCTTGGTACAAGGACGAGAGCCGAGACTACCAGGAGCATTGTACGACGAAGAAGACCAGTGCACGAACAACCAGCGTAAGACAAGCAACACGAGAGTACGATAGGTAACTTAGGAACCGTCCACCAGGCGAAGTAGGTAAGGTATCTTAAGAAACATTGTAACTAGGCTAACCAGATAGGAAGTTTGAGATTTGAATATCGCACCAGACTATTGTCCTGTAGAGCATAGTTTGTACATAGGGTCAGGGATATAACCTTGTTTATACCCAACAGGGGAGTTAAGCATGGAAGATAACGAGGAAGCACCTGAGCCGCGACGAGAATGGGCAGCCGAGCGACAGCTGGATTGTGGCTGGGTCCCCCAATACCAACGCCGGCTACTACCGGACCTAACCTAATACGAGGGCACCAGGCACAGGGAAACTGGAGACGGCGGTTCAAGGTGGACTTAGAGGAGGGCCAGTTTCGGGTCACTCTCACTTCGGCCGGCGGCGTGATTATCCGCTATTCCCCCCCGGGAAGTAAAAAGGGGGTGTGACCTTGGCAATACCAAGGGCTAGTTGAGCGGGGGCTCCAGAGCGGCATTTGCCCACTCTTCCTAACTTGTGCGGCCTTTTGGTTTCTCACCGGGAGCAGTCAAGTTGGAAGAGAGCAAAGGGTAGTCACGCGGCGGTTTGACTCTTTGGGCAAAAACCAGTACACACCGGATCACCGGTGCACCTTTTTGTTAACATCCCCGCCACACTATTAAATATTTTTCAAGCTCGGCATTATGCTTTTCCCAACCTTACGGTCCCAGTACTTATTACAAATTTCTTTGTAAGGTGGCCCTGGAGAGGCTGAGCTACCCCAGCCTAAGATCACGCTTACATTGGTATTTTAATGAGAGCCATTTTAGATCTTTAACTTAACGATTTTGTTGATAAAAAACATTACTACGCTAACATCAAAATTTGAAATATTTTTGCAACGTAGTTCAGCTTCCTTTTCATCATCACCTACAAAATAAATTTGAAGAAACTGCATTTCTTCATTTGGCAAAGGTCTTGGACTTTAGAGAATGTCCAACTTTCATTTATAATTTTTGTACTTCCAAAAGAAATCATTTGAATGCAGCTGTTATTTTATCTTATACGATCAATGTAATGATCATGCTTCGGATGTCCACCAATTATTAAGCTTGTAAGTGGATCAGGCAAACTTGCATTTTGTGAAAGCTTAACTTTTAATGCTTGCACTTAAGAGCTAAGTATGGGTGTTGTTAAGTAGTAATTTTGCCGAGGTACAGATCCCAGTCTGTCCAAGGCCCACGTCACAAAAAAATTTATATTAAACCAGCGACGCTTCGTGAAATGGAGGTAAGAGGGAGTAAAGTTGCCAAAGACAACGTCTCGCGCAAGTGGAGCGCCTGGGCGATTAGGGTGTAACAAGGCGACCCACTGCACAAAACTGCCACTAATTACCCAGGGTATATTTTCGGCGAATGCATGCAAGCCGCAAGCTGGCGCAAGAAATATACAACCCCACATAACCCGCAACTAAAACGGCCAAAGTAAAGAATCTCGAAGGAGAGAGGGGAATTTCAACTTAAGCCTTTTCTTTTATTCTTTCACCTTTTCACTGCTCTTGCTTTCTTAGAGATATACTTACAATTATAATGCGAAACAAATCGCGTATATAAACTTCACTGCTTTTATTCCACCGACTATTAGTTACTCCTGTTCTTTTCTGTTTTTTTCTTTAAACTAAACTTAACCTCTTGCGTTGACCGTCGCGCATCTATCTCTTTCAATTCTCGAACACTCCGTCCTCACATCTTTACTCATTTAATTCCCGATCGCTACTCTCTTAGTCGCTTCATTGCGCCTTTTCTCTTGTTCTCTTATGTTATCTTAAGCCTTAGTATTATATGTATTATATGTAGTGGTGTAATGTAAATTAAGAAATGTAAACTCCGATAAATACTAACTTTGAATTTGAGTATCGATATAAACTAAATCAAATGTATGTTCAACATCTTAATATCTAAAAATGTACTAACGTATAATTATCCGTTATGATTAATATGAGTATCGATATAAACTAAATCAAATGTGAGTTCAACGTCTTAATATTTAATAATGTAATAACGTATAATATTGCTTGATGTTGACTTATTTATATAAATTCCAACATTATCTGATTCTAAATGTGGTGGAGGCCAGTGGTGGGCCTACTTCACCCCCCTCCTCATTCACCGTTGCGGTGTTGGGTCACGGCATACTGCGTAACCCCCACTGCTACTGTGAAGCGGTCCCGACGCCTGCGTCTCCCTCTCTGACGCAGCACCTCTTGCATTGTTGTCACCGCTTCTTGCGTCAGGATGGTGCTATCTGGGTGGCACGTCCACGTGTTTGGGAATTTTGTACCCACCCAAAAGTATCGAGCCTGCTTAGACCGGGGGTTGGCTGGAGGGTTCATCCATTCCCTCCGTCTCAGGTTGTAGTTTCTCCCTTGATACCTTGAGGCTCGTTGCTGGTGGGTAAGCATGTGTCCGGCTGGCTTCCTCTGCTCTGTCTTGAACAATTGGCATTTTTCGCAACATTTAACACACCTGGCTGCATCACGAAACATACCCGGCCAGTAATAGCGTTGTGATAGCCTCATGATCGTCTTGCGGATCCATTGGTGACCTGCCGTCGGTGCATCGTGGCATTCCTGTAACACGCGCTTCATTTGCTCTGCATCGGGATATAATTCTCGTCATCCGCGCGGTGTCCTAGGTTCCTGTATAACTGGCCATTTTCTTCCACCTAGTCAGCATACTTTGTCGGATGTGTAGCTATCTTATCCTTCATCGCTTGAACCCCCTTTCCCGGGGCTTGCTTAATTACGGTTTGTTGGAGCTGTTCTATCGGGTCGCGCGACAGAGCATCGGCCACTACGTTGAGTTTGATACTGTTGGAGTTCCAAAGCCCACGTGAGACTCTTCCTGTCGGGCTCTCTATGGAGTCTAATCACTTTAACGCCATATGATCCGTGATCACCTCAAATCGGTAGACTTCCAGGTAACATTTTAACTTCTGGATTTACCACATTTTCGCTAGGTATTCCTTTTCTGCAGCTGAATAATTCTCCTCTGCCTTCGATAGCTTCCAACTCGCGTTTGCCACTACTCGCTCTTTCTGGTCGACGTTTTTTGTCAGCACTGCTCCGAGGCCTTAGTCAGTCGCGTGTGTCTGCAGTGTGAACTTTCCCCCGAAATCCGGACATGCCAAGACAGGGGCGGTTGTCAAGCAGAGTTTGAGATTTACTAGCGCCGCTTGCTGTTCCTCGTTCCACGACCACTTTCGGGCTTTCTTCAACAAGACCGTCACAGGCTGCACCATTGTCGCCAAATTTCGCACAAATCGCCGGTACCATGATGCCATCCCTAGACATCGTCTGAGTTCCTTTAAATTCATCGGTGCTTTTAAGTTTGGAATGGCTTCTACTTTTGACGGTTCTGTTTGAATACCCTCGTCGCTCACCAGGTGTCCTAGGTATACCAGTTTCCTTTGAAAGAACGAGCATTTTTGCCGGTTCAGCTTCAGATTGGCTGCCTTCAGCCGCCGAAAGACTTCTTTGAGGTTTTCCAGGTGCTGATCTTTTGTCTTGCTGGTTCCATCTCCGGACCAATAACCGTGTCCAACGCCCTCTGGGAGGTCGCACCCGCGGAATGTAATCCAAATGGCATGACTTTCCACTGGAACAATCAGCGTCCGGGTACCGTGAACGCGGTGTATTCCTGACTGTCCACCTTCATGGGGATTTGCCAATACTCTTGATTCAAGTCCAGCTTCAAAATGTAACGAGCGTTTCTTAGTCTCTCCAAGATATGATTGATCCGGGGCACCAGATATGCTTTGTGTATAAAGTGCGCATTGAGCTGCAGACTAGCACGATAGGCGTGCTATGTGGGCTCCGTGACGGCTCTATGGGTCCTGCCTATATCAGCTCGTTTACCTGCTGGTCGATCACGCGATGCATAGCTGGGTTTTTAGGATAATACCTTTGTTTAATAGGTTTGTCATCCTCGAAAAGTGCCAATTCTGCCTAAAGAAATTCTTGTGACGCCGAATCCAAGTCCGCGGGCCACTCCAGTTTCTCCTCAGCGTCGCCTTCCGACCCTGGGTGTGGTGCGCTGTTCTTTTCCTGAGGTGCCTCAACTCCAGTACTCCCCAACTCAACCACCGATGGCTCCTCGACAACTGGTACTGCACCTCGGCCTACCCTTCGCCTGGTTAGCGTGGCGGGTACCTTGCGGGGTGCCCTCAGGAAGGTCCTCCACTCTGAGCCTCCTGTACTGCGTGTCTCGTTGTCCCTTCCCTCGTAGGCTCTGCATCGGTTCCGTTATCACCCTCGATCGGCGATTCGGCACTCTGTAAAATTAATGTCGCCTCCCCACACTGCAAAGTCGTCCCCATTATTCATAGGAAATCCATCCCCAGGATTAGACTATCTATCATGGCTGATATTACAAGCAGTTCCATTATTACTTCTTTGTTGACGAGCCCCACCTTCGTCCGCAACAATGTATCTATGGTTACCATTGAACCGTCTGAAAATCGTGTATTTGCGGTCCCCACCCCTTTCATCTCAATCTCCCGGAAAAATCTCTCAATCACGAAGCTCCTAGTAGCCCCGGTGTCAACCGTCACCTTCGCCAGTCGGTCCCCGACCTTCACATTGGCCATTGACCTTGAAAGATTTATCTAACTCCGGGACTGACTCGTGCTGGCGCCCATCCGATCCTGCTCCGGATGACGCAGCTGCCCGTTTCCCGCTCTATTTCTACAACATTCCCCGCTACTCACACCTCGATTACCACACTGCCTGCAGAAAAGCACTTTGGGGTTCGGACATTCTCTGGCGAAGTGTCCCTCCTGCGAACAATTGTAACATTCACGCGCTCTACTTTGCTCGTGCCCCATCATGTTGTTCGAAATCACATCTTGCCCGCCAATTTGAGAACTGTTTGATTTGTTTCGCGCCACCCTGCTTCCCAGCGGCTCTGATTTGGAACATTTTCGAATTCCGCGGCCATTTGAGTCATTTGGGCTAGCGTCTGGTAGTCTTTCTAACGGATTTACAACCTGTAGTCTGGCGCTAGATTCAGATAAATCCTAATGAATTCCTGATCGGGACTATATCCGGCATGATGCATCAGTTTCTTTAAATCTGTCAAATAATCTCTATAAGCCTCGCCGGCTCGTTGCCGTCGGGTCCTGATGCGGTGGGGAGGTAAAAAATCTAGGAACTCTTTCTTGAAGACTCCCTATGTCACGTCGCTTAGCCCACTCTTTGAGAGCCAGCTCGCCACCGAGTCTGTCTAGGCCTCGCTCATTGCCCTGGGAATACGGTCTAGCTCTACTTCGTATGTCATCACGCCATGCCATCAAACGGAATCTACCGCCTTACTGGCGAATGCTGCGCTTGCTCGAGTGGTGTAAACTCCCCTTTCGATGACCCAGACAAACTCAGTAAGTCTAAATCGGATTTTTGCCGCTGTCGCATACCTATAATGAGACGGAATTCTAGTTCCTCTTTCCGGCAATTGTAGACCCATCGTCCACCTACGCCTGGGTTGCTGCGGTCCTCCGGTGATGGAATTTTGGGCTTACTCATCGCTGGCTTAAGTCCGGTTGTGCTCTGATCCTCTGATAATGCCGTCAATACTTTTTCTTTTTATTTGGTATTAATGAAAACTGTTAATTATTTTCCTTTGTTAAAACTATTATTAACTTTATTATTTTAATTCAATTTTTTATAATTTAAAAAACTTTTAATTCAATTTTAATTTTATTAAACAAAACCCTTTTAATTAAATTTTACATTATTAAAAATAAAACCTTTAATTCGATTTCACATTATTTAAAACAAAAATTCCCTTTTAATTCAATTTTATTTTATTAAAAATTTTTTTATTATTTTAATTTAATATTTTATTTAGGCCCAATTTCTCAATATCCGGTTAGTCTTATTCTAGTCTTATTCTAAGTTTAGTCGAATTTGAGTTTCTCAATCTTCGGTTAGGAGTATATGAGAAACAAACTAACCGGAAGGCTGGTTCTCGGTTAAAATTTATAGCGCTTTGAAGTCATGATATATCGCTAAGAATCATCGATAAGGCAAACAGCTGTCCCTTGAATTGTATATTTATTTTGTTATTAAAGCAAAATGGCATTTATATCCATGCAATTTTCCAATTTGCGCACTTCAACAGTTGCAGTACGCAGTACGCTCTCCTCCCTTTCTTTTTTTCGCCTCTCACGTTTTGGTCCCGGTAAAAATCCTGTTGTAGCTTTTTTAATTTTCATATTTATCCTTCAAGACTTTCCACGAACAACTAACACCAGTTTGCGCAGTGAGCCAGGCTTCGTCCTTCTGCTTCCACGTAACGGCGCACAGTGGGGCCTTTGCTCATTTAGCTTATCAAAAATCATATCTTCTAAACTAATGAAGCGATTTCAAAAATTTAAAAAGCAATTAATAGATGACTTTTCAAGCTTTAAAATGAATGTTCGCCAAGAGTGCTAGGTATCCGTGGTGCTTAAATATTTAAGGTCAAAGTCAAGAAATATTTCCAGCACATTTTACCTGTAAAATTCCAATTAAAAACGTTTGTTTTTAATCATAACTGAAAATTTTTTATAACTTCAATGACTATTTCGCATTTTTTGTTGTTTTTATTCGATTTTATAACTTAAATACATAAAATTTAAATTCTTATTTTTGGGTGATTTTTTGAGGTTAATTTTTAATAATTGCTATCGATGGCTGATTTTCAACCAAATAATCATCAACATTAATGCTAGTAAGGTTAACATCTAATAAACTCAACATTTCGGAACTATAGTTGCTATCTTCCAAATCCTTTCGTGATCGCACATGTCTCAGCGATGCAAGAAGTGGATCCGATGAGGCTGCCAGCATGTTGAAAAGGTCTCCATTTTGTCGCACCCGAGAAATTTTGCACGTATTAGTGTATCTGAATCTCTTGTAGTCCTTGTTTTTACATTCCTGTGCTTCTTCGGACAGCTCTCCAATAGGTTAGCACTGATATTCTATTAAGTCCTTTCCATGAGCCAAAATCCTATGTACCGTGGGGGTTAGTTTTTTCTGAGGATACAATCCAGTCAAAAGTTGAGCTGTTTCTGATGCGTATTCGCCAAATTTTGCACCATCTATCATTTCTTTCCAGACATTTTAATGATCTCATTATGAACACCTGTTATCAAAGTTGTTATTTGATCATTTTCAAAAAATTTCCTCGAAGTATTTCCATTATTCGAATTCCCGCATCCGTGCTTTGGACAGTCAACTTTTATTCCTAGCTTCCGAGAGAACTCAGCTTGTATAACTTCCTTTCTTCTCTGTATATCCTCACGAGGCGTATTATCCGTTTTTGTTTCTCCTGGCCGAGGAAGTGTGTACGCGAGCTTCAGAATAAATTCCATACACTTTATTCTGCAATGCAACGGAGAAATTCCATATTCGTAGCAGTTCTCCTCACCCGTTGAGTCGTCTAAACTGTGAAAGTCTTTTCGAGTTTTTTTACAAATGGGACACCTCAATGTTGAGGAGGTGTTTGTAATTTCATTTAAGACTTTTCCATCAATCATTGTGAGGAAGAAATCAAACTTCACCGTGAATGTTTTTCCACTCTTGGTTTGAAAAACAGTAGGCTTCAGTTGGCTAATTTGATTGTGTATGTCGGTTACAGTTGATTTAATCAATTCAGACGACTCCTTCGCATATTTGAAGAAAATAGGGCGACAATAATGAATCGATGATGGTCGGCGATTTTTCCAATGTTCAGAAGTTTCACTCCTAAGGCGTAAGGGAACTACAGAAGCCATAAACATATTTTCATCAGAAATAGTTTCGTCATCTGTCTGTATAATTTGTTTGTATATGCTTTGTACAGACGATCCATCACATCCCCACTTATTGAGTAGAGTCAGATTTTCAGGAAGAAGCTCGACCTCTCCATCAGGCAAACTTTCAATTATACGCCTAGCAGTGTGATCCATTAAATCCTGGAGTTTTACTTCTACAGATGTCTCTGTTATTATTGTATTAGGTGGCACTGCTTCCTTTTTGGCAAATACAATTTTTTTATATCCGGGAAGAACTTTGACGTTATGTTTTTTTAAGGAGCTGCGTAAAATATCATTTTTCTCCTTAGTCAGTCCCAAGTCCATAAACAGGGAAAACGCTTCTTCGTGAGTGTACTTAATTCCGACTGAGTTTGGAGGCGTGGGAATACTTTCCTTAATCCTATACAGCCGGAAATGACTGGCGACCTGCACAGCTTTCGTAATTGTCGCTCTTGTCCTCTCTTGTTCCTTCATATACTTGGATGAAAGTGCTTCCGACAGATGTTCAGCTGTTAAGCTATCCGTAGCATCCTCAAGCTTACGTTTCCTTGTAACACATGAACACTCCTCCATACTTTTTTGCGGCCTTCCTCTTTATCGGCTAGTCGATGGGTAAACTTCTTCCTGTTCTGATTATCGGAATGTTGTACATTCCTCCAACCAATTTTCATGCTTTTTTATGAAAGCCGACATGGTTCTATGGACCAAGTTCCATTTTCGCTTCAAGTTAGCGTGAATGAATTTAATTTGTGTCTGAAGCGCACAACTAGCGTTTTCGAGTACGCCAATCCCTTTAAGCAATGCAACTTGAAAATCGTTAATATTTTAAGAAGCACGAAAAAGTTCAAAAATCTTTGAATTTGTTAAATCCATTATTGCGCTTATTTATCAAAATTTCGTGAATTATATTGAAAAATATTATTCAATCTGAAAATTTCTTATTGTTCGCAGCAATAAACAACAAGTGTTTCCTCTTATGAAGTTATGAAATAACTGTTGCCATCAAGTGACATATTTTGCACTTTATACCATATTTTTGAGTTAGCTAGGTAAGCAAGCAAAATTGGTATAACCATTTTCCAATTAGCTAGGTAAAAAACAATATATACCTTAGGTATTGATTTATATTAAAAATAGGTAAACGGGGAAATACAGAAATAAAAAAATAAAAAATAACCTGTAGTACCGCAACTTTCCATCAACTACAATTATATTTACCTGCCTCCTCAGACCTTTTCCATTCAGGTAATTAGAAAGGATAGGAAGGAAAAAAGGATTAGAAGGGATATATATAGACAGGTAGTACTTATAATACAAAATTTAGAAATGTTGTCAATAAACAGCACTCACGCTACAGACAAATTTGTATGCGCTCTTCTTCTTCCTTATACCTGCCGCGTGTTTTTAACTCGAGGTATCCCTAGTTTTTTGGCTCGCGTTTCCAAAATGCAGATTTTCGCAGATTGTGACTATATACATATGAAAGGTATATATTATAGCTTTCAAATGCATGTGGTCCCACCGTGACTCTGAGAGATACTTTTTTGTTATAGTCCACGAAAGTTCGAAAAATTCCAAAATTTAGTGTATTTTTTAAACGATTCTAATTTAATAATTATTTCAGCTATATTTAAACTGTATACAGAAAAACACTGAGATTGAACATACTTTTCAGATAAAGAAAAAAGATCGAAGATCGGTTGTGTACGTCGCCCAATATTCAGTTCGAAAGTGGTAAATTTCTGTAAAAATTGTCATTTTTTCGTACTCACGTAAAATTTCTCAACTTTGAGGAGCTCTACCACCCATAATTATTAACCGATTTAAAAAATCTTTTGGATCCATAATCTTTGAAGTATTCTCAATCGATTACATATTTCACTTATGCCAAACGCGTTCATGAAAAAAATGATTTTTGATAAGCTATCCGAGAAAAGGCCCCACTGTGCGGCGTCGCTTTTCTTGCACTCTTAAATATGCTGATTTGACTCCATTAGTTCCACAAACAAGTGCTCCTCAGAAAGCGAAAAGTTTTTCCCACGGAACCGATTGCAATCAGGCGTGTTCATTTTAATTTTATATTTTATATATTTAAAATATGCAAAATTTGCCAGTCACCAACCAAAACAATAACAAAAAACAGCTGAGCCGCTCGCTATATATGGCAACGCTGTGTATATATGTGGCAACGCTGCTTTAAATTGTTTGTGGCGGAGGCTTCAAAAGATGTGGTAATGCGATTCGGTGGTTTTCGTTTATGTACTATGTATAGTAGCGTTTATTGTGGATGTTTCAGATGTGTTTGTATGATGTTCACTCTTGTATCGTGATTGTAGGATGTGGTTAATTATAATATATGTTTCACGTAACTATATGTAATAAGCGGATAGGCTTCTTGTATGTAGGACAATCATATATTTAATGAAATTACGCTATAACTTAGACTTAAACTGTACGTGGCTCTGTTAATTAACATGATGAGAGCGACTGGATTACATACAGTTATAGTGTAAAATACTTGTATCGGAAAGGCAAAAATCATGGTTCTGAGCAAATTACATATCTTGAACAATTTAAGAACCCCATGAATTCTGCCATAAACATCCTCCCCCCCTTGCAATATATTGCAAATGGGATCACTGGGCACAGGTCCCGGACAGAATCCAGCCGAAAACGGAATTCTGGGCCATTGGTAGACCGTTGGCGCTTGGGACGACAACGTTCAGCATGACGTGAGGATACACGTCAGCTCCGAGCGCCAAGAAAATCCTCGAGGGATGTTTTCAACGACCGTCGGCCAGAACTATGCTTCTGAATTGATCAGCATCCGTGGAGATGGTGCGCAATGGGGTGTGGCACTCAAGCTAGGGGTCGAGGTGGAGCAGGATCTCCCGGTTGAATTCTGTCACTGGTGATCGAAGGATCACCGTGCAGACACCCTCCGCACCCACACGGGTGACGGATAGCCCTAAGGCCGTTGCCAAAGATGTGGCGATGCGGCTGGTGGGGCTGCACGGGTCGATCAGGACGCGAATGTCGAACCGTTTCTCTCCGATATCAAGCTTCACTAGGGCCGTCGGCAGAACGCTCACTGCATTATGGGGGTAGATGTTTGCGGAGGACCGGTTGGAGATCGTGGGCCATGCGTAGATGATCGAGCGCCAGCGTTGCGCTCTTGCCTCCTGGATGGTCGGACGTCCTCGAAATGGAGTAAAGTGTGATGGTCCTTGTCGCAGACCTTGCATTTTCCCACGCTGCGGCAGGACTGCCCAGAATGCTGATGAGCCAGGCAATTTGGGCAGTATTTGTTAACAAGCACCGCACGGAGGCGCTTCTCGGCCGTGAACCGCATGAAGCGCTGGCACTTTCTTAATGCATGCACTCCTCTGCATATCCTACACCGGAAGGAATTGGTGCCGTTGGGACGGTCGTGGTGCGTTGATCTACGGGATGACATTTTTTGGCTATAAAAAAATAGGAACGGTGTAAGTAATTGCGTAGATTGAGCATTGACAGATAACACGGAGTACATTAGACAGCACAGGAGAATTGATCTTAATAGGATGAATTGTCAATTTTGTGAATTTTTGGACGCAGATGGTTCAGGAATGTTATCTTCGATTGGAAGTAGGATAAGCTTCGTAATGGGCCTATGGATGGTGCCACGAGCTATGAGCACATCTACCACACGGACCTTGTCGTCACTGCCGGGTACGGTCAGAGTTATTCGACCAAGGCGCCACTCGTTTGTCGGCAGGTTATCTTCCTTCACGACGACCATGTCACCGACTCGTAAGTTCGGTTCAGGTGATTGCCACTTGGTTCGCTTATGAAGCTCTTTAAGATATTCATCCTTCCAATGGAAGCAGAATTGTTGGTGAAGGGCCTTTAAACGTTGCCAGCGATTCAGAATAGAAGTGGCCTTTTCATGGATTTCTGGCTCAAATACAGAAATGAGGGGGCCACCTGTTAGGAAATGACCTGGAGTTAGGGCCAGGAGGTCCGTAGGATCTTCGGACATCGGAGAGATTGGCCTAGAGTTGAGACAGGCTTCAATCTTGGCCAGAAGCGTTGAGAGCTCTTCAAAGGTGTATTTGAACGTGGATGTGGCCTTATAGAAAAGAGTTTTGAAACTCTTAACCCCAGCCTCCCATAGGCCTCCCATATGAGGAGCGCCTGGCGGATTGAATTGCCACGAGAGGTTTTGATGGGCGTGTTTTAAAATAACACCCGTCCTTATCGCTTCCATAAAGTTGCACGATAGCGTCTTCTCCGCCCCGACAAAAGTTTTTCCATTATCCGAGTGCATTTGCTGAGGGCACCCACACCGCGCTACAAAACGGGAGAAGGCCGCCAAAAATTTCTCTGTAGTGAGGTCCGATGTCGCTTCCAGATGAATTGCCTTCGTGCTAAAGCACACAAATACACACACATACCCCTTTGTGATCAGGCACGTGCGACCGGTGTAATTTTTAACATCAAAAGGACCTGCGAAGTCTACGCCTGTGTGCGTAAAGGGCTTTGAAAAAGATGACCTTTCCATGGGAAGATCACCCATCATCTGAGTCTGGAGTCTTTTCCGATATATGACACAGACCTTGCAGGAATTGATAACGGTCTTGACAAGAATCTTGAGTTTCGGAATCCAGAACTTGGAACGGACAAGACGCATCGTGAGCTGGTTTCCCCCATGCAAAGATATGCGATGGGTGAACCGAACAAGTAACCTAGCAAAGGTTGACGAATAGGACATGATGATTGGATGGCTCTCATCATAGCGTAAAGACTGGGACGCTCTCGTGCGCCCACAAGCCCTGAGAATTCCCTTGCTGTCTAGAAATGGATTCAGGTTGCGGATTTGACTCGAGACAGGAATTTGCTGCTTTAGCGTTAAACTCTTATACTCACATGAGTAATCCCTACGCTGCGCAAGAACGATCATCAGCTCTTGAGCTTCGGACAACTCACTGGAACTGAGTTCTGTGGGACGTGGATCGGAAAGCTTTTTGCATCCCTTAATAAAACGCTGCATATATGCGATAACGCGAAGCGCTTTGTGGAATTCAGAAAAACTGCTGAGGAAATCGGACGTAGGAGGCAGTTTCGCTAAATTGCATTTAATAGTACGCTGTTCTACGGCTGTATCTGGAATAGGAATTGTTGAGATGGGCCATTCCTTTTGAGGGAGATGCAGCCATTCAGGCCCATGCCACTATAAAGAATTATGCACCATATCCTGCGCACGGATTCCTCTGCTCGCTAGATCTGCCGGATTGTGCTCCGACCGGACGTGGGACCATTCGGCAGGTTCGCTGACATGCGCAATTTTCGCCACTCTGTTGGCAACGAACGTTGTCCACTTACAGGGTGGTTTATTTAACCAGGACAACACAATCGTGGAATCTGTCCAATAAAAAACTTTAAAGTCGCCCGCTGGCAACTTATGGAGGAGGGCTGCAGATAATTCAGCCAATAGGACGGCCCCGCAAAGCTATAGGCGAGGCACCGACAGGGATTTAACAGGAGCTACCCTCGTTTTGGCAGTTAGAAGATGGGAAGTTACATGGGTTGTCGTTTCAAATCGGACATAAATTGCTGCACCGTACGCCCGTTCCGACGCATCGCAAAGCCCGTGGTACTGCAGCTTCCCTTGTGGCTGGATTTGCAACCATCTCGGAATGCGGATTTCCCTTAAAGCAGGATAGCTTTCAAGGTAGTCCTGCCACTTGCTGATAAGGTCCGATGGCAGTGGTTGATCCCATTCCAGTTGCTTGAGCCAGATTTCTTGCATAAAAATCTTGGCCCGAATAATAAAGGGGGCCAGCCAACCGGCTGGGTCGAACAATTTTGAAATTTGAGATAGAACTTCTCGCTTCGTATATGATACTTGAAAAGCGATGTCAGAAGGTATGAAGTAGAATTCATCGCTGCGCGCTTGCCATCGTATACCCAAGGTCTTCGCTTCACTTGAATCATCGATCTCTAGAAAATCCTCAGATAGCAGATGCTCCTTAGGGATGTCTTGCAGGACCTCTTTAGAGTTCGATGTCCATTTTCTTAGCAGGAATCCAGCGCTGTCCAAGGCCTTTCGCAGTTCTGCAATGGTAGTAACGGATTGCTTTTGCGTGTCCGTCCCAGCGAGGATATCATCTACGTACATGTGGTCGGATATGACCTTGCTTGCGAGAGGATACTGCAAACGTACGTCGTCCGCGAGTTGCTGAAGTACCCTCAGGGCCAGAAATGGGGCACAGTTTACTCCGAACGTGACAGTGTTGAGTTCGAAGTCACCAATCTCGCCATCACCCTTTCGAAAGAGGATTCGCTGGATTCGCCTCGGGTCCACTAGGATCTGGCGATACATTTTCGTTATATCAGCGTTTAATACATACCGAAAATATCGCCACTTGAGGACCTGCATAGTGAGATCGGATTTTAGAATGGGTCCTGGATGAAGGATATCATTGAGGCTCTTGCCATTTGAAGATGGACAAGGCGCATTGAAAACGACCCGCACCTTGGTAGTGGTACTGTCCGGCTTAAACACCGCGTGGTGTGGCAGATAGAAGTCAAGGCTGTTGGAGACGCCTTGGGGTGAGATTGCTCTCATGTGGCCCAAATCAAGATATTCTTGGAGCACGGAGTTATATTGCTCTTTTAGAATGGCGTTTTTGGCTAAACGATTTTTATTTTTAAGGAATTGGGCCAGCGCAATTGACCTTGAATGACCTAAATCGATGTCACTCGGATTTCGGAATGGAAGGGTCACCACATATCTGCCACATTCGCTGCGAGCCGTCGTTTGAACGAAATTAGACTCACATACGGAATCGGTCTCCTTCACCAGCTTCGCTGGAACATCCTCCACCTCCCAAAATTTGGAAATGAGATGATCTAGCTTCATTACTTCATTGGTCGAGATCTTGGTCGAGAAAGATGAAACGGACTTAGGAATCACCCTGGAAAGTGGGCTGGTGAGAATCCACCCGAAGACGGTTTCTTGCCCAAGGAGTGAGCCGCAGATGTTGGGATGAGACCCGCTTAAGAGGATAGACGGAAGGATATCCGCGCCGATCAGCAAATCGATTTGGGAACTCTGATAAAACGTAGGATCCGCCAATTCAATAGCTGGGAGGCCTCTTAATGAGCTTCGTGGAATAGAAATTGAGGGCAAGTTACCCGCCAGATGAGGAAGAACGAATGCCGAGGCGTCGATATGTAGTCTTGGCTTTTTAGGAGAGCCTATTGTGAAGTGGCATAACTTTTGAGCCTGGGCTGCAACTGTTTGGTTGAGCCCGGAAACTTGCGCTTGCACGGATTGGAAAGGCAGCTTTATCAAGTGAAATAACCGTTCAGAGATGAACGTAGCCTCTGAACCTGAATCGATTAAGGCACGAGCGATGTATGTGGATCCCCGATGGCATACATTTATGACCGCCGTGCCGAGTAGTACACTCTGCTCGTTAGCGGCAAAGTAGGTTTGAAGATTTGCCGTGGAATCTGAAGTAGTGGACTGTATTTGGGAATCGGAGAAGGTTCTCGGAGCACTATCGCCTCTATGAAGTAGAGTGTTGTGGCGATTCTTGCATGTAAAACAATTGTGCGCACTAGTACACTCTCGTAGTTGGTGCCCTCTTGCAAAACAATTCAAGCAGAGTTTTTTCTGCTTAATGTAAGTTTCTCGCTCATTAACAGGCATCTGAAGAAAACGAGGGCACAGTCGGACAGGATGGTTCTCTTTTGAACATAAGTCGCAAGTCTTGCTTTTTGGATTTACATGCGCTTCGAACGAATTCACCCTCTTAGGGGCTGGAGGATTTCGGGATGTTGAAGCGTAGGAGTTTTGTGAAGTGGAAGTAGGTTTCACATCTTCAATAGCTTCGAGCGTTCGGTAGCGTTCATTGAGGAACGCACTCAAATCTTGCCAAGCTGGAATTTCGGATTTGTTCGACAGTGATTGTTCCCATAGGGAAAGCGTGAGCTTTGGTAGCTTTGAAGAACAAAGAAAGACTTCAATGCAATCTGCAAACGGAGAGGAGGTTTCAATTTCGGAGTGTTCTAGTGCAGTCAAGCATCGCTGGATGGTGCTTTGAAGGTCTTTAATTGCCGCACCAGATTCGCTGTTAACCGGGGAAAGGTTGAAGAGAATTTTAAGCTGGCTAGTTACCAGTAGCCTCTTATTCTCAAAACGTTCGCAAAGCGCGGTCCACGCAGATGCAAAACCATCGTTTGTGAGCGGAAATTTTGCGACTATCTCGTTGGCTTCACCCGCGGTCTTGGATCTAAGATGGAATAATCTCTCAACCGGAGTCAACCTGGGATTGTTGACATATATTGCAGAAAAAAGGTCGCGGAACGTTGGCCAGCGCAAGTACTCTCCGTGAAATACCTCTGTGTCACACGGAGGGAGACGACAGCCCCCAGAGAAGGGCAACGGAGTGGATATTTCAACCCTTTCTGAGACGGACGCAACTTTAATCTGACCCTTCAGGCGAGAGATGCGGGTGTAGTAACGCGGGCTTCAAACTGGATAAGCTTGTCTGTGACGGAAATGAAATTCTTTAAGGCCATTTTTGGACTCTTCGTGACGGCCCTGGTCTTGATCGGACTACGATTCGGAAATTTTGCCCTTAAATCTTTCTTCGGAAGTGCGCTGGGGAATCGCGATGACGTCGCTGCAGGTGACGTCGATGGATCTTTCTTGAGACGCGAGAGGGGATTCAACTTTTTTCTATCAACTAGCTGTGTTGGGTTTTTCGTAGTACCGGTTGCTTTATTTGATCCTGATGGAGCGGATGAAGTGGAATGACGACGCTCGATTTGGGGAGCTGGACACTTTGGCTCAAGGTTTGCCTTCTTATTGGTCCCTTTGGACTCTGTGGACATACTATGCTTTCAAATTGATAAGAATAATATTGTGTGCCAAACTACCTGGAACGTAAGGTGGGGCACAACAATATTACAAGAATGCAGAGACAAGAAGACAAATTTTTAATGATACTTTGCGACCTTATATGTCCCAGATCTGTTATTGGAACACAGGATAGTGGTAATAACAAATAAATGGATAGAGAAGAATAAATAAACAATCGGACGCAGATTGATATGTAAAGTTTTAATAGTTGTTGTTAGATGTAACAAATAAAAACGCAACGAAATGCGCTGCCAGTGGAAACGTTGAATTTAATGAAATGGTGAGCGATAGTTGCGGTCCGACTATCGATTAGTCGTATTGTTTACCTTTTTGGCAGCCGCAATTAATTTGGTGTAAATTGTTATAATTACGTTTACTTGCATATATATATTTAATATAGTGTTCGGATGTGGACTGTTCATGAGTTTATGTGTGTGTTTTATGCAGACTGCTTAGGATTTAAAATATTTGTCTGTTCGCGCATATGCGTTTATACATATACACATGTATGTACATACATATGTGCAGCTTAGTGCGGATTGCCGGCGGCTGCTATTTCTTCGTTTTAATTAATGTATTAAATAGTGTGTATATTTTGAGTGTGCTTGTTAAAGTTGTGTGATGATAAATAGAATTGGGAGTTCAGCAGTCGGCGCAGAAAAATTAGTATGTCTGTCTGAATATATGAAGATCTACATATGTACGTACAAGCACATATGTATGTAGGTATGTGCAACAGGTGGCGGATTGCCGGCGGCTGTTGTTGTAATAGTTTATGTGCAAAATAATGTATCAGTTAGAATGCAACTGGCGTGCTTTTATTGTCGGCCAATATAATGTAAATTAAGTGTAAAAGTAATGATGTATCTTCGGAATTTGTACGGATATATGTACTTACGTATGTATGTCAATTCATTCGTACATACATATGACTGTGCTTCTATGCAAAGCGGAACAGTGGAATTGGAATTTGTAAGATCATATGTATGCCAATAAATATATTTTATTGCATTTGAACATATGACCCTTTTAATGTAGGATTAAAAGAACTTTGGAGACTATTTTAGCGGGTGCTAAAAAATATGTGGACGAATCGGAATGTATGTGCATACGTACATACAATATATTGCGAATATATATTGCAATATGGCGGACTCTATGTGCCGGTATGTAGAAAAAGTATGTACATATGAACTATGAGAAATTAAGAAAGTGCATTACTTATCTTATTTCACCAGTGAACTTGCTGGGGCGAGTGGAAGGATATCCGGCTCGAAGGACCAATGTTTGTGGCGGAGGCTTCAAAAGATGTGGTAATGCGATGTGGTGGTTTTCGTTTATGTACTATGTATAGTAGCGTTTATTGTGGATGTTTCAGATGTGTTTGTATGATGTTCACTCTTGTATCGTGATTGTAGGATGTGGTTAATTATAATATATGTTTCACGTAACTATATGTAATAAGCGGATAGGCTTCTTGTATGTAGGACAATCATATATATAATGAAATTACGCTATAACTTAGACTTAAACTGTACTTGGCTCTGTTAATTAACATGATTAGAGCGACTGGATTACATACAGTTATAGTATAAAATACTTGTATTGGAAAGGCAAAAATCATGGTTCTGAGCAAATTACATATCTTGAACAATTTAAGAACCCCATGAATTCTGTCATAAACAAAATCGACCAGCAAAATAATGCGTCGGTTAGCTAAACGAAAAATTGACCTTATTTTTCGCTCAGTTAAATTTTTTTTTTATAAAAAATTTTATTTATTTGATTTTTTTCAGTTGAGTTAATTTTTATTTATATAATTTTTTTTTATGTTTTCCTTGTAAAGTTAATTTTTTTTTATAAATTTTTGTTGTTGTCTTGTCTTGTTCGATTAATTTTACCCGTTTAATTAAATTTTTCCTTGCTAAATGTTCGTTTAATTAAATTTTTTCATTTATTTCGACAGGTTTTCTAATTTCAACTTAAGCCTTTTCTTTTATTCTTTCACCTTTTCACTGTTCTTGCTTTCAATTATAATGCGAAACAAATCGCGTATATAAACTTCACTGCGTTTATTCCACCGACTATAAGGTACTCCTGTTCTTTATTGTTTTTTTCTTTAACTTAAACTTAACCTCTTGCGTTGACCGTCGCGCATGTATCTCTTTCAATTCTCGAACACTCCGTCGTCACATCTTTACTCATTTAATTCCCGATCGCTACTCACTTGGTCGCTTCATTGCGCCTTTTCTGTTGTTCTGCTATGTTAATCTTAAGCCTTAGTATTATAATATGTTATGTAGTGGTGTAATGTAAATTAAGAAATGTAAACTCCGATAAATACTAACTTTGAATATGAGTATCGAGTATGAGTATGACATGTAAGTTCAACGTCTTAATATCTTATAACGTAGTAACGTATAATAATGCGTGATGTTAACTAATATATATAAATTCAAACATTATCTTATTCTGGTAGGCCTAGTGCCTCTTTTTTTTGCGGTTTTAAAACTAGAAACGAGTATACCGCAGTCGATTGCGTCCGACTGCAACGTTTCCACTTGTTTGTTATAATGTTCTAAAATATTTAGGGTTTGCAACTCATATTGCTGCTTTTGCAATCCTTCTTTGCAACTATTTTTATACCCTTAACCCATAAAATGGGTAAATAAGGGTATAATGTTTTGGGCATAAGTATGTAACAGGCAGAAGCAAGCATCTCCGACCTCATAAAGTGTATATATTCTTGATCAGCATCAACAGCTGAGACGGTATAGCCATGTCCGTCTGTCCGTCTGTCTGTCCGCATGGATCTCAGAGACTACAAGAGCTAGAGACTTCAGATTTTGTATATAAGTTCTCCTATACCATGAGCAGAACAAGTTTGCTTCAAATTATCGATAACTATTCTGGTTTCCGATATACACATAATATCGATAACAAAAAATTTGGAAAATCTAAAAACGAGGGTTGAAGTAATGGGTAATGATAGAACTTTTCTGAAAATTTCGTCCAAATCGGTTGAGAAACACCGGAGATATTGAACTTATTCGATTGAAGCTAAGTCAGAATACCAAAGTCTTACATAAATTTAATTTATTTATTGCAACTGGGTTCAGGGTATCTTCTAGTCGGGCTCTCCCGACTAGAGCCTTCTTACTTGTTTAATAATGGATTATATTGTGGTATATCCACTGAATAGCCATCTTCGCCATAAGGAAATAGCAAAGGGTACTGTAAGGCATCGCATGATCGATGCACCTCACTTATACGATTTTATTTATTATTCTGGCTTTTAATAATAATACCGCGCTTTTCAAATTGCTGACCAACAATAACTAAAGACACTTCGCTTGATTGAGGTGCATTGTAAAGCGCTTTTTGAGCACCAGCGTGTATTTGATCAGCATGTATAACCAATTTATAGTCTTTTGTACTTGTTGGTGTGACGAGTCACATTTGTAGGTATAAATATAAGTCAAGTTGAGTGGTAAATGGTAGGCATAAGAATACATAGCCCTAGAAGGGCCCATAGGCATGTTTAGTTTGTACATAAAATATAGCACTAGTTGACCACGGTAAACGCAATAGTGGCATTTATGACAGGGCATTAGATCAGTGGTGGGCACACACAAATATTGTCACAGTTTTCACACGCATACAAGAGAAAAAACGAAGTGTGATCAGTACAGTGCACGCTGCAAGTTAACGGTTACTCATTGTGCTTATTATTTATTAATAAATAATGCCATCTTGAAAAATATTTAACATTTCGAAAAACAATGTTATTGCAAATCAAGCATTTTGCTCTGCAATCTTTATTTTCTATGAAAAAAAAATTCATTCTCCCATTCGGGCATAAACATTTTGGAGCGCACTGTAAAAAATTAGTTTTCTTGCTAATGCGCTGCGTGGTGCCTGCCTGTCAATAGTTCGCCTTCAACTAAAAGTACAATGTTAAGTCTAATGCTTGCTTCGGCACGACAACCGACGACGAACGAACAATCGTGTTCTAAAAATAGTTTTCAATGCTTATAGCTTACGTGTGATTTCGTGCAGTCAGCAGCGAAAAACCCAACTCACACGCTGCCTCGTGTGAGTTAGAAATAATATGGACGTCGACGTCTGCCCATCACTGCATTAGCTTAACAGCGACGTCGAGAAAAACGACGGCGAGACGCCGGCAGCGCGATCGGCAGCAGAGGCCTTTTTGGAGGAAGGAAGGAGACAAACAGACAAAAGAACGCCGACAGCGAAGCTACTTACAGCGACAGAATGGCACGAGCCGCGAGACGCCGGCAGCGCGATCGGCAGTGGAAGCCGAACGGTGCGAGCCACGCCATGGTTGAATTATACCAAGGCGTACTTAACAAGGTGGCAGCGACGTAAACGTCGCCCTCTTTGCTGTTGCCTTACGGTTTCTCGAACGTTGCGAGCGTGGCACGACAACGGACGAATTTTTAGCTGCTTTGTGATTTGATGCATATGTGTGTGTGCTCTCACTTTTCGTGAGGCAACGCGACGTCGACGCTGCTGCCACCTTGTTAAATACGCCTTGAATTATACATGGTAAGGTCGAGAGAGAGAGCTCGCTCAATTTTTAGGAGCCTGTTGTCGCAAAGCAGCTGTCAACGTGGTAAGTTGTGAGTGCGGACGAATTTTTCGTGCAATTTTTAGGTTATGTTACTTTTGCGCAATAATACTGACGTTGCAACTGATGACGTTCCTTGGCTGGACTTGGAGTATAATGAATTGCTAAGCGCAGATGTAGCACCTACAAATTTGTCCACAGAATCTGAGGAACTGTCAGACCTTGACACTTCTCAATTTGAAGAGATCGAAGAATTGGCTGAAGATGCACTTGAGTATGTGGCTGGCTACATTATAAAAAAAAACACAATTTACGAAGTGATGAAAATTGTGACGCATCATTTACATTTGTTGACCAAGTTTCACGTGGTGGCCTCAAGAAACCATCGAATGAATTTGTAATGCAGCTAATAAAATTGGAACAGTTGTTTATTTATTTTAACAAAAATATATTTTCTGCTAATCAAAATGTTCTATCTGCTTTGGTAAATGC